>CAMZMU010000074.1:124169061-124489456 GCA_947311845.1 Poa pratensis | reverse complement strand
ATTGTAAACCATTTCTGAAAAACAAAACCTTTCAATGAATGAAGCTTTTAGTTAAACCAATTGCTAAAATTTTAGGTGGCCATTTTAATATCCAATCTAAAGGCTTTCCAGCTAAGGAATAAGGAAAAAAAGCTTTACTTTGATCACATTAGCATTGGCATGAGTCAAGTTTAACACTTTGCATTTTTCCATTAAATTTGTTAAAGTGGAGTATAGCAATTTCCTTTCGGTTTCCCAGAAAAACGGTGTTCATAATCATTTAGTGACATTAGATCTACCTCAAATTCTACAACTGGAATATTCATATCTTGAGGAAAGTTCCTAAACACTAAATGCCAAAGGTTCTTTTTTCCATTATAGCAAGTTTTTTGGTATTTTTGATTTTTTATGCAAAACTGAAATAAAATGATATGATATGCATATGCAATGACACTAACAAAACAAATAATTGCTTTGTAAGTAAAGATGGATAAGATGGTGCTCACGTAGGCACCTCCCCAGAGCTTAGGTGTTAGCACAAGTTGTGACGTGACTTTGTTGTGAGATGATGCGATGATGCACACCCTGGATAAATCTCTCAGCTACGATTCCCCCGGCAACGGCCAGAAAAGGTCTTGATGATCCCGAAGAGCAAGTCTTGATGCCTGCACAAATAAACGGATTAGGTTGAGACCCAAGTGCAGAGTGTAATGTAAGTGGAAGACAGTTTCCCCACAGGGGTGACTCGAGGGTTTAATATCGAACTCTCGGAGATCTGAAGTGGTAGATTTATCTTCTTATCCTTCTTTTGGTTACCTACAAAACAAGGTTAGATGTTTGGTCCTCAACCTCACATGTGGTTTGTCAAGCACAAGTGTAAGAAAGCTATCAGGATAGTTATGCAATGCAAACAAGAAATAATATGCAATGATGGTGGATGCAATGGTAAATGATATTTTTGGGTTTTAAATGAGTATGCAAGATGAAAAGTATTTTTTGTATTTTCGGATTTAATGATGGCTGAAATAGAAAAGTGGTACTATGGTGTTGGAAAGTGTTTCTTATGATTAAAAATGGACTGGGGTTCATGGTTTCACAAATGCACTCTCTCTTTATAAAGTGGTAGACAATGGAACACACACAGTTAACATATGAGATTGCAACACAGAGTTTGATAACAAGTTACTTTATAATGGGCATCACGTCCTAACATAGAGATCTTTTGACGTATTAACCACTCTTATACTCCACCAAGAGCGAACTAAATCATAACACCTTGGTGGCTCTAGGTTAATAGTGCCAGAAACAATGCTTGTACGTCACACGTCAGTTGGGAACCCCAAGAGGAAGGTATGATGAGTGCAGCAGTAAGTTTTCCCTCAGTATGAAACCAAGGTTTAATCGACCAGTAGGAAAACGAGGTTTGCTTCGAAGGTGTTGGTGAAGGAGTGTAGTGCGGCGCAACACCAGGGATTCCGGTGCCAACGTGGAACCTGCACAACACAATCAAATTACTTTGCCCCAACTTAACAGTGAGGTTGTCAATCTCACCGGCTTGCTGAAAACAAAGGGTTAAACGTATCGAATGGAAATGATGTTTGTTTGCATAAAACAGTAGAGAACAATGATTGCAGTAGATTGTATTTCAGATGTAAAAGAATGGACCGGGGTCCACAGTTCACTAGTGGTGTCTCTCCAATAAGATAACTAACATGCTGGGTAAACAAATTACAGCTGGGCAATTGACAATTGATAAGTGCATATAACATGCATGTGTGAGCTGTGGTGTCTACTATGAGATTCATTTGGGCATTACGACAAAGTACATAGACCGCTATCCAGCATGCATCTATGCCTAAATAGTCCACTTTCCGGTTAACATCCGTACCCCTTCCAGTATTAAGTTGCAAGCAACAGACAATTGCATTAAGTAATGTGCGTAATGTAAACAATACATTCATCCTTGAATAAAGCATTGCTGTTTTACCCCTAGTGGCAACAACACATCTACAACCTTAGAACTTGCTGTCACTATCCCAGGTTAAATAGAGGTTGAACCCAACTATCATGCATAAATACCCCCTCTTGGAGTTACAAGTATTCACTGGCCAAGGCTTCAACAAGTAACGGAGAGCATGCAAGATCACAAATGACATAGACATGATAATATAATATTCAGCTCCACATAGGTATCAATATAAGTCAGATCCCAGCAAACACAACATGTAGCATTACAATAAGATGATCTTGATCATGATAGGCAGCTCACAAGATCTAAACATGATGGCACAAGTGGAGAAGACAACCATCTAGCTACTGCTATGGACCCATAGTCCAAGGATGAACTACTCACGCATCACTCCGGAGGCGGGCATGGCGATGTAGAGCCCTCCGGTGATGATTCCCCTCTCCGGCAGGGTGCCGGGAAGAGCTTCAGAACCCCCCGAGTTAGGGTTGACGACGGCGGCGGCAGCGAATATGTTCTGGATGAAAGGCTCGGTGTTTTAGGGTTTTCGCGTCTCGGGGAATAAATAGGCGAAGGGGCGATGTCGGCGGACCCCCGAGGGGCCCAAACCACCAGGCGCGGCTGTGGGCCCCCCGCCCTGGTGGTTTGGCCACCTCGTGGCCTCTTCGTCTCTCCTTCGGACTCCGTGTACGTGCTGGAAAAATAGGGACTGGCCTTTTGTTTCGTGCAATTCCGAGAATATTTCCAGAAGTAACTTTCTGAAACCAAAAACAGCAGAAAACAGGGAACTGGCACTGTGGCATCTTGTTAATAGGTTAGTCCCAGAAAATGCATAAAAGTGATACGAAGTGTATATAAAACATGTAGCAAATGGTATAATATAAGCATGGAACAGCAGAAATTATGGATACGTTGGAGACGTATCAAGCATCCCCAAGCTTAGTTCTACTCGTCCTCGAGTAGGTAAAACGATAACAACAAATAATTTCTGAGGAGACATGCTTTCACACAATCTTGATCAATATATTGCAAGGCTCATGTCATGAATGAAGTGACTCAAAGCAATGATCTATAGTTTGCTAACAAATAGATAAAGAGTAAACAATGAATCATATAAGCAAAAACTTTTCATGAATAGTACTTTCAAGACAAGCATCAAAAAGTTTTGCATAAGAGGTAACTCATAAAGCAATAGATTCAAAGTAAAAGGCATTGAAGCAACACAAAGGATGATTAAGTTTCAGCATTGCTTTCAACTTGTAACATGTATATCTCATGGATAGTTGTCAACATAAAGCAATATAACAAGTGCAATAAGTAAATATGTAAGAATCAATGCACACAAAGTTGACACAAGTGTTTGCTTCTAAGATAGAAAGGAGTAGGTAAACTGACTCAACATAAAGTAAAAGATAGGCCCTTCGCAGAGGGAAGCAGGGATTAAATCATGTGCTAGAGCTTTTTAAGTTTTCGAAAGCATATAGAGAGCACAAAATAAGTATTTGAGAGGTGTTTGTTGTTGTCAACGAATGGTAGTGGGCACTCTAACCCCCTTGTCAACCAGACTTTCAAGAGCGGCTCCCATGAAGGACGTTATCTCTACCAGCAAGGTAGATCATCCCTCTTCTCTTTTGTTTACACATGTATTTTAGTTTCTTTATAGATGACACTCCTCCCAACCTTTTGCTTACACAAGCCATGGCTAACCGAATCCTCGGGTGCCTTCCAACATTCACATACCATGGAGGAGTGTCTATTGCAAAATTAAGTTGCTTACTGATAAATCAGGGCAAAACATGTGAAGAGAATTATTAATGAAAGTTGTAATTAATTGGGGCTGGGCACCCCGTTGCCAGCTCTTTTTGCAAATTATTGGATAAGCGGATGTATATGCCACTAGTCCATTGGTGAAAGTCTGTCAGAAGTAAATGACAAGATTGAAAGATAAAACACCACATACTTCCTCATGAGCTATAAAACATTGACACAAATAAGGAGTAATAAAGTTTTGAATAGTTTAAAGGTAGCACATGAAATATTTACTTGGAATGGCAGGAAATACCACATAGTAGGTAGGTATGGTGGACACAAATGGCATGGGTTTTGGCTCAAGTTTTGGATGCACGAGAAGCATTCCCTCTCAGTACAGAGTTTAGGCTAGCAAGGTTGTTTGAAGCAAACACAAGTATAAACCGGTACAGCAAGAATCACATAAAAACATATTGCAAGTATTATAAGACTCTACACTGTCTTCCTTGTTGCTCAAACATTTTACCAGAAAATATCTAGACCTTAGAGAGAACAAATATGCATCCCAAGTCTCAACAAGCTCTACGGTAGTTCTCCACTACTAGGCTTTAACTACATGATGCAAGAGCTTAAACATGATCTACTTGAGAGCTCAAAACAATTGCAAAGCATCAAATCAAAACAAGACAATGATCTACAAGAATGCATATGTCTTTTCCAATACCAACTACTACATGTAGCATTTTCTTTCTTCCAAACAAACACCAATAATTTATTTAAACATAAACTCTCCAAATGATAATATAATGCAGCAAGAGAGTATTTATAAACAAGTGCTAACAGCTCGAAGAGATGCATGAAAAACAGGAGCTAAAAGCACTGCAGTAGCTAGTTAAGAATACTCAACAAATATAAGTGAAGAACATGAGTATTCACATGAAAAAGCGGAGCGTGTCTCTCTCCCACACAAGGATTGCTAGGATCCGAATTTATTCAAACAAAAACAAAAATAAAAACACACAGACGCTCCAAGTAAAGCGCATAAGATGTGAAAGAATTAAAATATAGTTTCACTAGAGATGACCTGATAAGTTTGTTGATGAAGAAGGGGATGCCTTGGGCATCCCCAAGCTTAGACGCTTGAGTCTCTCTGAATATGGTTGGGATGAACCACGGGGGCATCCCCAAGCTTAGGCTTTTCACTCTTCTTGATCACATAATATCACCCTTCTCGCTTGATCCTTGAAAACTTCCTTCACACCAAACTCAAGACAGTTCTCATTAGAGGGTTAGTGCATAATCAAAAATTCTCATATTCTGTAATGATACAATCAATCCCAAAGCTTCTGGACATTAGCTACAGCCACCAATGCTTTGTGGAGCAAAGAAATCCACACAAACACAGTAAAAGAGCGAATGCAAAACAAAAGGCAGAATCTGTCAAAAACAGAACAGTCTGGAATGACGAATTTTTTCGAGGCACTTAAGTTGCTCAGATGGATCTGGCCTAAAATAATGAAAGTTGCGTACATATCTCAGGAATATGCGTGATTTTTCTCAGAATTTTTTGAATTTTCTACAGGGAGATAAGCTCAAATCCGTGACAGCTAAAAATCTGTCACTGCGCAGAAATCCAAATCTTGCATCAACTTTCAATATAGAACTTTACTTGGCACAACATTGCGATAAAATAAAGATACAAAGGAGTTGCTACAGAAGTAACAAAACTCCTTGACTCAAAGAAAACAAAAATAACAGCAAATAAAAACGATGGGTTGTCTCCCATAAGCGCTTTTCTTTAACGCCTTTCAGCTAGGCGCAGAAAGTGAAAATCAAGTGTTGTCAAGTGGCAAATCATTCAAATCATCAAAAGCTTCTTCCAACACACAGCTTGTAACAATGGGTATCTTAGATGTTCCTGGAGGTGTTTCATTACCTTTAACCGTACTAAAAGTTTTATCAATTTTAAGCTCATAATGAGTCTTTGGTTTTGGCACTTTAGGAACATACATAAACTTTTGCTCTCTACCCACATAAACTTTCTCCTTTTTAGACTTAAGAGAAGTAAAGGTTGAACTTAAGGTTTCAATAGCTTCCTCTAACTCATCAATTCTATGATTTTGGGTGTCATGGATATTATTATCCTCAAGAACAGTGATTCTTTCATTGATGGTGGCTATTGATTCATTAGTCTTACCAATACAATCAAGAAAATTTGGAAAAAATTCTCCATAGAGTCTAACTTATTTATAACATCCTCCAAGGTGATCTCAATTTAATATCTTTAGTGGGTGGTGTTCCTACCAAACTTTCAATAATATTACAGGCTTCTAAAGCAGGAGTACCCAAGAAATTTCCACCTGTAAGAGTGTCTAGAACATACCTATACCAACTAGAGATACCAACATAAAAGTTCCTAAGGAGGATAGTGGTAGAGTGTTTCTTAGTACATCTATGATGAGCATCACTAATTCTATACCAAGCATCTTTCAAATTTTCACCTCCTAGTTGCCTAAAAGAACGAACTTCAACTTCAGGAGCATTCATTTTGAAAAACAAAATCAAACTGAATTAAACAAGTAACTAATTTTTTTGTGTTTTTGATAAAGAGAGCAAACAAACTAAATAAAAATAAACTAAGCAAGACAAATAACAAAGTAAAGAGATTGGGTGTGAGAGACTCCCCTTGCAGAAGCAATTCGGTTTTCCCCGGCAACGGCGCCAGAAAACGTGTTGGTGGCTCTAGGTTAATAGTGCCAGAAACAATGCTTGTACGTCACACGTCAGTTGGGAACCCCAAGAGGAAGGTATGATGAGTGCAGCAGTAAGTTTTCCCTCAGTATGAAACCAAGGTTTAATCGAACCAGTAGGAAAACGAGGTTTGCTTCGAAGGTGTTGGTGAAGGAGTGTAGTGCGGCGCAACACCAGGGATTCCGGTGCCAACGTGGAACCTGCACAACACAATCAAATTACTTTGCCCCAACTTAACAGTGAGGTTGTCAATCTCACCGGCTTGCTGAAAACAAAGGGTTAAACGTATCGAATGGAAATGATGTTTGTTTGCATAAAACAGTAGAGAACAATGATTGCAGTAGATTGTATTTCAGATGTAAAAGAATGGACCGGGGTCCACAGTTCACTAGTGGTGTCTCTCCAATAAGATAACTAACATGCTGGGTAAACAAATTACAGCTGGGCAATTGACAATTGATAAGTGCATATAACATGCATGTGTGAGCTGTGGTGTCTACTATGAGATTCATTTGGGCATTACGACAAAGTACATAGACCGCTATCCAGCATGCATCTATGCCTAAATAGTCCACTTTCCGGTTAACATCCGTACCCCTTCCAGTATTAAGTTGCAAGCAACAGACAATTGCATTAAGTAATGTGCGTAATGTAAACAATACATTCATCCTTGAATAAAGCATTGCTGTTTTACCCCTAGTGGCAACAACACATCTACAACCTTAGAACTTGCTGTCACTATCCCAGGTTAAATAGAGGTTGAACCCAACTATCATGCATAAATACCCCCTCTTGGAGTTACAAGTATTCACTTGGCCAAGGCTTCAACAAGTAACGGAGAGCATGCAAGATCACAAATGACATAGACATGATAATATAATATTCAGCTCCACATAGGTATCAATATAAGTCAGATCCCAGCAAACACAACATGTAGCATTACAATAAGATGATCTTGATCATGATAGGCAGCTCACAAGATCTAAACATGATGGCACAAGTGGAGAAGACAACCATCTAGCTACTGCTATGGACCCATAGTCCAAGGATGAACTACTCACGCATCACTCCGGAGGCGGGCATGGCGATGTAGAGCCCTCCGGTGATGATTCCCCTCTCCGGCAGGGTGCCGGGAAGAGCTTCAGAACCCCCCGAGTTAGGGTTGACGACGGCGGCGGCAGCGAATATGTTCTGGATGAAAGGCTCGGTGTTTTAGGGTTTTCGCGTCTCGGGGAATAAATAGGCGAAGGGGCGATGTCGGCGGACCCCCGAGGGGCCCAAACCACCAGGCGCGGCTGGGGCCCAGCCGCGCCAGGTGGTTTGGCCACCTCGTGGCCTCTTCGTCTCTCCTTCGGACTCCGTGTACGTGCTGGAAAAATAGGGACTGGCCTTTTGTTTCGTGCAATTCCGAGAATATTTCCAGAAGTAACTTTCTGAAACCAAAAACAGCAGAAAACAGGGAACTGGCACTGTGGCATCTTGTTAATAGGTTAGTCCCAGAAAATGCATAAAAGTGATACGAAGTGTATATAAAACATGTAGCAAATGGTATAATATAAGCATGGAACAGCAGAAATTATGGATACGTTGGAGACGTATCACACCTCAGTAATTAAGATAACTCAGAGTATAGCATTAAGTATCATGACATGAAGTGAAAATAAGAACATGCTAGATCTAGTCATGGAGTAGTGGCAATGGTCACGCCCACATCCCCGGTAGCATGGTATTTTAGTTTATCCCTAGTGAGGCAACAAAGTAAGGTAAAAGATACCAAAGTGGATCGCAGAACTTTCTCTCACGTCACTGCACTAGCCACCCCCGTTACTCCAACTAATGCACACGTTCCCCCACACACGCTCTCATAAACATGCTTGATCAACAAGTAGACAAGAACGGGTACATAATATGCATCTATACTCATAACTGAAACAAACATTGCAATCTCAAACATATATTAACTCATAAAGATCCACCACAAAGGTATTACAACGGTGACCGTAATCATGTTCAGCAGCTCATACGGTGCTAATTAGTGAAGCTCAAGAGAGGAGATACATAAGTTACTTCCACAAACCCATAGTCCAGAGTGGACTACTCCCTCTTCTCATGGAGACGGTGGAGAAGTCGATGGAGAAGATGGAGACCACGCCGGCAGCGCCCCGCCGGAGTTTTCCCCCTCCAATCTGTAGCTCCTGATCTCCGTTTCTGTGTTTCTATGGCGCTCTTTCCAGAGAACGTCGAGGGACCTTTTTTGTAGGCGTTTTTAGGTCAAAACTATGTCGGTGGAGCGAAGATCGACGGCAACGGAGCCACGAGGCCCAAATGGGTGGGTCCCACGCGGCCTGGTACTGTGGCCGCGTGGGCCCTGCTCATTTGGCCTCGGGCCTCCGTTTGCTTGCTTCCTTTTTCCGTAGTCCTTCTTCCTTCCAAATATTGACGCCCGTAAATTTTCAGGTGATTTCGTTGACGTTGGGTCCCTGAAACATTAAAATACAAAACTAGGGTTCTTCTGCCTGTGCAGGGTTAATTCCATAAAAATAGGAAATCATTGAGATATTTCCAAAATCATGATAAAACATTGATATTACCCTTATATGATGCAAATATGATTGGAATATAAGCAATTAAAGTGCAAAGTTCATGTATGCATTTTACATGCATCACACGGGTATATAAAACTCGCCGTTTTCCACAACTTTCGTGTTATAACTTTTTCGTTTCAACAAAGTTATGAATAGATCTTATACGTATGTATGCGTTTAGTCTCTTTCTGTTGAGGACCATTTTCGTTTCAATTCCTGTTTTCCATTTTCAAAATGAACCAAAGTTTGGAACCATTTTCAAATGGAACCATTTTAAAATTTGGAACCATTTTCAAAATGAATAATTTTCAAAAATCGAGCTACGAGAACCCGGGACCATCTTCAAAAAGGAATCATTTTTTCGATTTGGAACATTTCAAAAAGGAAACATTTTTGAAAAATTGGAACCATTTTTTCGGTTTGGAACCATTTCCAAAATGGAAACCATTATTAAATTTGGAACCATTATAAATGGAACCATTTTAAGTTTGGAACCATTTTCAAAAAGGAACCATTTTAAAAATGGAACATTTTCAAATTTGGAACCATTTTAAATTGGAACCATTTTCAAATGGAACCATTTTAAGTTGGAACCATTTTCAAATTTGGAACCATTTTAAATTTGGAACCATTTTCAAAATGGAACCATTTTAAGTTGGAACCATTTTCAAAAGGAACCATTTTAAAAATGGAACAATTTTCAAATTTGGAACCATTTTAAATTTGGAACCATTTTCAAAATGGAACCATTTTCAAAATGGAACTATTTTCAAAATGGAACAATTTTCTAACATGGAACCGTTTTAATTTTGGAAGCATTTTTAAATTTGGAACCATTTTCATAAGGGAACCATTTTCAAAAATGAAAATATTCAAATTTGGATCCATTTTTAATTTGGAACCATTTTAAATTCGGAATCGTTTTAAATTCCGAACCATTTTCAAATGGAACCATTTTCAAATTTGGAACCATTTTAAAATTCGAAACTATTTTAAAATTGTATCATTTAAAAAATGGAACCATTTTTAAATTTGGAACCATTTTTTATTTTGGAACCAATTTCAAAATTGGAACCATTTTAAATTCGGAACCATTTTTAAATTCGGAACCATCTTGAAAATGGAACCATTTTCACAATGGACAAGTTTTAAAAAATTTAAAAATTTAAAAAAATGGAACCATTTTTTTAATTTGGAACTTTTTTTAATTTGTAACCATTTTAATTTTGGAACCATTTTTAAGTTTGGAACCATTTTCAAAAAGGAACAATTTTAAAAATGGAACAATTTTCAAATTTGGAACCATTTTAAATTTGGAACCATTTTCAAAATGGAACAATTTTCAAAAATGAACAATTTTCTAATATGGAACCGTTTTTAAATTTGGAAGCATTTACAAATTTGGAACCATTTTTAAAATGGAACCATTTTTAAAAGGGAACCATTTCCAAAAATGAACAATATTCAAATTTGGAACCATTTTCAAAATGGAACCATTTTTTCGGTTCGGAACCATTCTCAAAAAGGAACCATTATTTTGGTTCGGAACCATTTTCAAAAAGGAACCATTTTCAAATTTGGAACCATTTTAAATTTGTATCATTTAAAAAAATAGAAATTTGAAACCATTTTTAATTTCGGAACCATTTTCAAAATTGGAACCATTTTAAATTCGGAACCATTTTAAATTTGAAACCATTTTTAATTTCGGAACCATTTTCAAAATAGAACCATTTAAAAAATGAACAATTTTCAAATTTGGAACCATTTTCAAAATGGAACCATTTTCAAAAGGGACCATTTTAAAAAATGAACAATATTCAAATTTGGAACCATTTTTTATTTTTAACCATTTTAAATTCGGAACCATTTGAAAAACTGAAGCATTTTCAAATTTGGAACCATTTAAATTCGAAACAATTTTAAAATTGTATCATTTAAAAAAAAAAAATTGGAACCATTTTTAATTTCGGAACCATTTTCAAAATTAAAAACATTTTAAATTCAAAACAAATTTTAAATTAAAACCATTTTGAATTTCGGAACCATTTTCAAAATGGAACCATTTTAAAGTTTGGAACGATTTTTCAAAAAGGAACCATTGTCAAAAGTGTATAATTTTCAAAATTGAAACCATTTTCGAATTTGGAACCGTTTTCAAAATGGAACCATTTTAAAATTTGGAACCATTTTAAATTTGGAACCATTTTAAAATTGTATCATTTAAAAAATAGAACCATTTTTTAATTTGGAACCATTTTCAAAAAGGAACCATTTTTAAAAATCGGAACCAATTTTTCGGTCGGAACCATTTTCAAAAAGGAACCATTTTTAAAAATCGAAACCATTTATTCATTCGGAACCATTTTCAAAAGGAACAATTTTTTCGGTTCGGCAGCATTTTAAAAAAGGAACCATTTTTTCGGTTCAGAACCATTTTAAAAAAAAGAACAATTTTCGAAAAATCAGAACCATTTAAAAAAATCGAAACTATTTATTCGGTTCGAAACCATTTTCAAAAGAACCATTTTCAAAAAATCGGAACCATTTTCAAAAATCGGAATCATTTTTTCGGTTCGTAACCATTTTCAAAAAGGAACCATTTTATTGATTAAATACAAAAATACATTATCTTTACAATTGAATTTACAATAAATGGAAATACAAATATATTTCATTCCTAAGCTAGAATTCTTGGATTTTTTATCTCCAAAATATATTCCATCTTCAAACCTATTTCCTGCAAAACAAAAGAAAAGAGAACTAAAATAAAGGGGTTAGGGTTAGGATTACTATCAGATTAGCGCTAGTCCATCATTGAGTTAAATTAAAAGAACAAGTATAGTATCTGTTCTAGTTTCAAATTATGCCTCAGTGCAACATCATTGGCTGGGCATCAAAAGAAATCCACTTGGCAAGACAAAATAATGAAGCCACTATGGATAATTCCAAACCAGCCGAAGCCATGCTTCTCAGGTCAAAAAGATCTGGGGGGTAGCAGGCAGACAGCTCAAGCACACAGCTCACACATCCATGCAACTCACCTCGCTGTCAACACCACAGCACCACAACCAGTAGGGGATAAGAGCAAGGACTCGTAGCAGCTAGCAAACTAGCAATAGTTCACTACCAAATAGAACCAGTTCGAGCTCCACAGCTCATAGCACACATGAACCACAGTTTATCACAATCACTCCAATCCACCCATACCACACCAATCTGTAGCTTCAAGACTCGGGAAATAACAAAGTAGTACTACAGGTTTCTCTAAAAAAACTTTATATTACAAAATCCCAGGCCGCAAATCTAATTAATATTTGGCTTCCAGATTCATGAACATCTTCTCTTTGTCCTGTGTCTTAGCATCTTCTCTTTGTCCTGTTTCTTAACTTGAACCTAATAATTTCCTGAGATGGTTCTTGGTGTTTTGTTTCTCCTGATTCATTGTGTTTCTCCAGCTTCATTCATATCCTCTTCTTTCCATCATGGATTCAGTGAATCAGATGGGGTGCCTGTTGTATGAAAGAAAGAAATAATAGTTGGATTCTTGTAGAGAAACACATAAGTTGATGTGCAGGATTCTTGTTAGACAGACACATAATTACATTTACGAGGAATAAATAAATTTAAATGCAAGGTTGATCGTACTACTTACATTCTTTGCAAGAAAATGTCTAACAAGTGGAGTTTGGAGTTCGTTGTGATTGTTTATTACGAGCTCGCATGAGATGCTTTCTCGAATTCCCTGCACATCAGCCTGGTAACAGAAACATCAATTGACCATGACAATCCCGCTGTGCAGAAATGTGCAAATTGCAATCAGAAAACCTAACTACCACTCAAAATCCCCGTATCCAACAACAAAATGGTACTAATCTAAGCTAACCCCAGCCCCAAATCGAGGCCAAACCCTATAATTCCACCACGAACTCAAACGCCCGAAATCCTAAGAGAACAGAAAGCAGAAGTCGGAGGCACGGGATCAGACCCGCACCTAGTTGCTGGAGGGCTGATCGACGAGCTTCTTGTCACGGCGCTCCATGGCGACATCCCACATGTCGTTCCCGATGTGCTTCGGCTGCATCGAACCAAGGAAAAACCGCGGAACCAGCACCAGCCTCAGCACGAGAGAGATTTGGATACGGAGTGAAATGGAAAGGGGGGGAGGGAGGAAAGCGGCAGTACGTATCCTGCCGTGCGCGGCCCTGTGGATGTAGTACTGGGCATTGCCCATGATGCAGAGGAAGCCGCCGATGATGCCCAGAGGCAGCATGGCCTCCAGCCAGTGGAACCGCGCCATCGCGAGCCGGACAGAGAGACGGCGGATCGGGGGGTGGGGGTGGCCGAAATCGGCTGTCGACGGAGGAGGCGGAAAGGGGATCGGGGAGGAGAAGCAACGGATGGGGATGGGAAACGGGAGGAAGAGGAATAGTGGGCCGGCCCAGAAATCGCGGGGACGAAATCCTTCAGTCGCCGCTAGCGTTCCGCGACGCTAACGGGCGCCATATAGGATTCACCCTGAAAAAGGTAATGTTCCTGCGGCTCGGCTTCTCCGGCCTGGCGCGGACCAAGATTCGGCGGTCGGAGTGGGACGGGCCGCTCTCCGTGGCCCAGAAGTCGGGCTCAATATCAGCGATGATGAGCAACGCTGTCTGGAACCGTCGTCGCGGCGCGGCTGCCGGTGGCACTGGAGGGGAAGGTGGAGGTGAACTCGGCCGTGTTCCCCCAGCCCGCCAGTGCCCCTGCCCATGAAGAGGATGGCGAAGTACGTGGACACGAGACGCAATGGACAACCTGCCTGGGTATTGGGTGGTCACCAGCGCCAAGCTGTGCGTGGAAGGCGGCAAGATCGCGCTCAAGGCCAAGTACTCGCTGCTCATCTCGGCACCAGAGGACGAGGATGCATGAAGCCCTCTAGCAGCTAAGATGTAATTGTGCACTAGTTGAATTTTGGCGTGGCGTGACGCCACGCGCTTGGTGATTTTTTTTGTGTAATATATATATTTTTTTGTTAACCAAAATGTTGGCTAAATTGGAGTGTTGAAACATTTGTTTGTTTTGTTATGAATAGGTAGCATTTGACGCCACGCCCTTGGTGATTTTTTTTGTGCAATTTTTTTTTTGTTGACTAAAATGTTGGCTAAATTGGAGTGTTGAAACATTTGTTTGTTTTGTTATGAATAGGTAACATTTTTTTGTGTGCATTTCTGATATATTGTGTACAATATTCAAATATTTGAAGGTTTGAAATGCTCAAACATGTTTGTATTTCGACGTCAATATTTAATTGAATTCAGAACAATCCATTTGAATTTGATTCCACATTTGGGGAAAGTTTGTTCGTGTGGTGTCGAAATGTTGGCCAAATTGAAATGTTGAAGTAAATTTGGTATTTGTTATGAGTATATTACGGTTATTTTTGGTGAGCATTTTGGTTTTATTTTATGAAATATCGGAATATTCGCTCAAATGTTGGACAAATTGCAACTTGCAAACATGTTTTTTTATTTTGTTATTATAAAGTGGAACAGTACTTATAGTTTTTAAATAAATGACGCCATTATAAAGCGAGATGTGAAGCATTTGGAGTATTGTAAAAAAATGACTCCATTATCATTTGTTTAAGGAATTGGAACATTGCATAAACAGTACTTCCTTTTTTATCTTTTTTTTGTTTAAACAAAACTTGGAATGTTTCATATTTCTTTTATCTTTTGTAGCTCATTAAAAAATATAGGTTGAAATTAAATATAAACAGATCTTGTATTCTATCATTTAGTAGACCCCATCCGGAACGTTATGATTTGAAATGTTAAAATTCGTCGTAATTTGTTGTCCGGAGTAACTCCAATTTTTTTTAGCAAATTTAAATTTTCAAATGTGTTTGTAGTTTCACAAAGATATTCAATTAATGTACTTAATCAGGAGAAATACACTATATAAGCATTTTGTAAATTCAAATCCATTTATTTAGAAGGAATGCATTTAGGTTTTTTTATCTTTTGTATATTGTCGCAAGTAGGTAGCATATATTTTTTGGTCATTACGATAAATTTTTTTATATTTTTTGATGGCTATTTTTTAAACTACTGATTGTGCATTTTTTTCCAGCAATTAGTTAATCTATAATTTGAAGAACCGCACCTGAATTTCATATTTTAAGGAAGTTAATTTTGGTTATTTTCAAAAAAATTGTAAATTGAAATATTCAAATTGAGTCCATAATTAGAGGACATGTACTGTGTGAGCATTTGTTAAATTCAGCTCCACATACTTAGGGGAAGTTCATTTGGAATTTTTGTAAATGTTCAGCAGTTCAAAATATTCGAACTTTTTTTTGTCCACAAATTATGTTTGCATTTTAGCATAAATAGTTGGCAGTTTTTTTCCTGAACATGTTTGCATTTTGAAGTATCTAATATATTTAATTGCACTCTGCCTTTAATTAGGATACAAAATACCAATTTATGACAAATCATGACTAATTCATCTCAACAAATGTGTCATATTTTGTTTCTCCAAATGTAATCATTGTTACTATAATTATTGAAATATTCAAATTTGTATGTCGCGGGTGTGCGGTAAAATTCAAATTTCAGAATGTATACATTGAAAAATCGTTTAGGTTTGAAATCTATTGAAATGGAAAAAAAGGTTGCGGTTTAAAATGTTCAGAATTTTAAAATAGTTCAGTTTGGGAAGGTATTTAGTTTTGGATTGTTTTACGTAATAAAACGGTGAGATTTCAAAGTCGTCTGAAATTTGAAAATATTTAATTTTGAAATTCAGTCATAAGTGAGATTTTTTTTGTGATATTTTTGGTCCTTTTTTTCATTTTTTCCCCGGTGGATAGATTCAAATTTGTTGAGTTTGTGACATTTTTCATTTTCTGAATTTTGTATTAAGTTGTAGGGCCCACGTGTAAGCAATTTTTCATTTTCTAAAATTTTGTGGGGGAAAAAAAGAAGAAGGGAAAAACTGACAGTGGGGACCAACGCTAACGTCGAGATGACGTCAGCAATGGCCAGGGTTTGCATCGCCGCGGCGGCGACGAAGACGGCGAGGCCGCGCCACCGCGTTCTGGAGCTCGTGCGTGGGCGGCGCGTACGCGCGCGGAGCCGTGCTGCCAGCGGACGGCGGCGCCGCCTCTTTTGCGTCGCCAGAACGGCCGCGGCGGAGTGCACACGAACGGCCGCGGCGGAGTGCACACGCGGCGGAGGGATAGCCGCACGGCGGCGGCGATTCCGCCGCGTGCACGGCATCCCAGCACGCGCCTGTCGGCGAGGAAGAAGCGACGACGGCGGAGCTCGGCGTGCGATCGGATTCGTGCGGGGAGGACTGGAACGGCGGCATCGGGCGCGGCGGCCGGCGGCGAGCTCGGTGCGCCGCGGGAGAGAGAAGGGAGAGGGGGCTCTGCGGAATTTTTGCAGCAGAGTCCCTGGGTTTCTGAGAAATTACGTTTAGGTCCCTCGCTTCGGAAAATTGGGGGTTTTGCGGTGCAATTTCTAGGCTTCCTTGTCAGTTTTTGGATATGTACGACGGCATGAGGCTGACAAGTGAAGGTCACCACGCCACTGTTCAACAATGTAGCAGTGAACAGTACCACTGTAGCTTGCTACAGCGCGTGGGGGCTGAGAGCTCGCTAAAGTGCTCATCTTTCATATAGTTAGTTAAGTTATATGTTGTACAGGACAGAGTCATACTCGCAGGCAGATAGAGCCGTGGAAAACTAGTACTCCCTAGAAATTATGCATTCTGAACAGGACAAAGCCATCTGAGATGTTTCAGTCGCAAAAGATTGGATTGTTTTTAGTTTACTGAATATTACAAAACCGAATTCAGAAAACCTACCCGCAAAAATATATAACAGTAGAATCTGAATCTCTGATTTTATCCTCGTCTCGCAAGTTCAGTGTCAGTTTTAGTTCTTACATCATGGTGAGATGGATTGGTATGAAAAGGCATCCGTACATCATATGTTCATATTACAAAAGCGAATTCAGAAGAACCCGAATCTCTGATATGATCCTCGTCTTGCAAGTTCAGTTACCATATACTAACAAAAAGGCAGGTGCTTCTCATCATCTCATGTAGTATACAGTAAAACCTGAGACAGTGTTGCATCGAGCATAGGTGGTGCGCTCAGTTTCTCAGGGTTGCTGCAGGTGAAGAGCTACAAGGCGGAGCTAAAACCTCTGCATGGTACCAACCTCCGGCACAGCCTCCACACGCTTCCTGTCCGAAAGATAAGGACCCCGTCTAACCGCTTCATTAAGCTGCAGCAAGAGACATTTGTTATGTCAGGTTAACAAACATTTGTTATGTCAGGTTAACAATCACGTTTCAGAGAGCAAAAAACAGGAGACGCGAGAACTGTGAGCGTACCTTTCCAATTAGTTCAGAGAGACTTGGTTCATGGAGAAGGTGGGACGACGATAATGCCTTGTTGACAGCCACACAGCAAGCGTACCGTGCTTCCATGCCTATGGTAACGAACCGACGTCGTTGTCAGCAGTTGATGATTCGGTAAAACACCATAAAGCGTAGTTCATGATTGGATTATCAACAATGAAAAACTCCAGCGTGTCACTAAGATGGATGGTGCTAAGTGGTAAGAGGCAGTTGGACATGTTCTAAACAACAGAACAAGCATCACAACGAGGTAAGTTTGAGGGGTAGATTTCGTTTAAGCATCATGGCAAATACAGGTAGCTACAGATGAGTTGTGCTAAGAGTAAAAGGAATTTGCAGCACGCCAACTTCCGCGAAAACAACAATATGTTACTTAGAAACGAGATATGCATGATTCTATTCGAAATGACAGGTCAATTACTGTATGTCTGTATTAGCACTAGAAGTACTACTAGTTCCTTACCAAGTTTTGTTGTCTCCATTTTCGGATCCGTAACAATTCCGATTATCTCTTGCTTTGAGCAAACTTCCCTTAGGCACCATTCACGGACAACCAGTCCTGATAGTACTCTATAACCCTGCAAACATTTAATGTGATCTAATCAGATGAACACAGCCAACTTAATTGCTCAAACAACGACGGGTACAGAAAGAAGATACTAATGAAAAAGTAACTTTAGCAAGCATGAACTGCTTACAGCTATCCGAACATCTGGATCTTGCTGTAGAACTGATAGAAGAAGACCCTGGCCAAGCATTCAAGAAAAAACGTTATCAGGCAAATTATAATCACATGATGTGAGAAAGATAAAACTAGAGAACTTGCAGTTGCCCTAACTGAAGGAGTTAATTTTGGACTGTTTGATGCTACAGTATAGACTAAGCGCTTCAGGCGTTCTTCTGCTTGATCATCCAATTTCATCTGGTCTTCTTGTCGATCAACACCACATATGCTTCCAAAGGCATGTAAAGCAGCCTGAAAGTTGGACATAATCACTACTACGAGGAATAGTTTATGGAAACTTCGCCAGTGACAAAGATGTTAGTACACAAACTTACCAGCTGTTTACCTCTGCCCTGCCGGTCAAAGGATAATTCTACCACGTGTTTGGCAACATTTGATGAATCAGTGAACAAAAAACTTGCTCCTTTAGTGGCTATTTCCCCAACAGAGCCAAAAAACAAACAGTATGTCAGAATCATGAAATAAGTGTTCTGGTCAAACAGATACAGGTTACAGAAGGTTGGAAAGAAATAAAACCATAACTTACTTGCACCAATTAGACCTAGAGTCTCCAGTGCGCTCTCAATTTCATCAGTATTTTCACTTTCCTCTGTCCTCAATATTTTGTCTATGGCCAAGAGCAGGTTTGTAACACCTAACACATCAAGAAATCTTGATTAACATTTCAATTTAGTACTTCTTTTTACAGAAACCCACCAAAGATACCCTTTCCCTGATAATATCAAGATGCATTCCAATTTAAGGTACCGGCCCAACAAGTTAGTTATTAGTGTTTATCATAAATTAGAACAAAAGCTGTGATCAGAATCATGTTTTCTTTTGAATAAGCTGTTCATGGATTATTAATGTAGAAATACACTTCTATTTAGCAGAGAACATACAACGAAACAAAAAGTAGAGGAGAACACAGTATAAATCATATAAGATTAATAATCCACACAATTCAAAAATAATAACAATAGAAATAAAATATTTAGCAGAACCATAAACTCAAAGTATAGTAGCTGCAAGACAAATCATGCTTACAAGATTGATCTATAGTCATAAGTGAATCAGCTAAAGAAAGAAGCCTCCCACTGATCAATGATGCCCTTGACCGTACAACAGAATCAGTTGAGGAATCGCTACAAAGACCAAAGATATACAGCATGAAATAGCTGAAAGACACGAAAGGTAGAACGCAAATACAGAGGTAGTAGCTTAGTACTTGATCACATCAGTTATGTGTTGAAGCAAACTGGTCTTCAGCAAGAAGATATTGCTGTGAGGGTGTTCCGCAAGCTGCAATAAAAGTAAAGACATAATTAGCTAAAATGAATAGTTTACTTCAGAAAATCCACAAGCTTGCATTCTTTTTTTATTATTGAATGCAAACAATTTTGCATCCTAGTTCTCTAGTATTAACAATTACATAACATAATCCTTGTAAACGCTATGTATTGGTTACAGTTTGACCAGTAATGAAGTTAGTTTCACTAACATGTGCTGGATAACAAATACTAGTGAAAATTTAGGCAAATGAAGTAAGAGACAAAATAAGAAAAATGCAGAAAAGTATCTGGTTTCAAAGACATAATACAGCAATCTCCCAACAAACATGGATGTCGAGAACTCTCGACGACGGACTTGAAGTGACAGAGTTACTACATTCACAGAAATTACACGATCTTCAGTAAGCCCTCCTAACAAACATAAATTGAAGAGGCTTTTGATGGCACACTTGAAATGGCTGAGAATTAGACGGTCCCTACCTATCGTAGCTGGTTTGTCTAGCTTAGCCTGTTTTGAGGTTTCTCTTCTAATTGTCCTTCTCTTAACTATGCATTTTCTTTTTCATTTTAATCAATAAAATTATTCAGCAGAAGGGATGAATCCTTTTTGTTAATCCAACAACATAATAGCACAACCAGAAATAGCCCTGTTCTGCAATAAATATACCATGCATCACTTGCTTTAACCTGTCTAGCATTTCTAGAACTAAAGGGATAAAACCAATGTCTTAAACAGCAGGCTATGGTAAATAGCGGAAACCCTCCAAAACAGTCATGACGGCGCTAAAGTGGAACTAAATAGGGCTATGTCAGGCAATTGTACATGAATTCCCGTAAGCGGTAACCTGCTCAAAGCCTCAAGCCGCTATAGCCATCTATTTGGAACATTGGATAAACCCCGTTCTTACAGAAACTAGGCTAACAGATACATACATCCTTCTCTCAGGAAAAGAAATGGATAAACCTAGTGATAAAAAGGTTAAAATGAGAAGGTAGTCCAACTAAAACATATAGTATTACCTCATAGAGGATCTCTAGTGCACTCAGAGTTTTAAGCATATCTTTTCTATCTTTTATCTCGTTCTCAAATAGGCTGAGAAGGTTTGAGTCACGAATTGCAGTAGCAGTAGAACTTGACACAGCAAAGAGCTTAGCTATCAAAGATAGAATACGAATCCGTGCCTGCAAAGAAAAGGGACATGAACAACACCTTAAACAGGTTTTACAGAACAACCCTAATAGCATCTAGTACGAGATATATAACATTTCTTCTGTACACACATAAGTAGTCTGCTAGTATTAACAACACATTTATGTGAAACTACTTTAGTCATAACTACATGTATGCCTGTAGATTGCCATCGTGCAAAGAGGTCAGGCATCGATTGTTCCAAAAATGTGACTTAATAACAGCGAATTTTGGAAACCATACAGTTGAGGATGACTGAGCTGCCACTTTGTCGAGTTGCAAAGATCCTTGACCGTCTGGTGGAAATATGATATCCTGAAAGCAAAAGATTATTTCATCATCCCCTATCCACATTTAGAAGACATATGAACAAAGATTATACTCACAAGTCCTCTAGGAATTTCTGCTAGACATTTTATGGCATCCAAAGTAATTGCTGAGATCTTTTCGTCACTACAGAAAGCGAACATAATTAATAAAGTATATCCAAACATAGTGCATATGTTATGGGACATGGCTTGTCAGATGTAGTTTGTGATAATAAAAATAATACCCCTCAATCAAACAGTTGATCAGAAGAGGGTACAGATTATGCTGTACAAATGTGTCCACAGCCACAGCACTATCTCCAGCCTTGTCAAGAAGATGTATCACCTGGTATAGAACTTGAGAGTGAGTCTGAGACATTGGTTGAACAAAGGTTACAGAAGGTATTCTTTGCAAGAGGTGTTAAACCTAGCATGCCAGTGGTCATTTTACACAATGATAAAATGGATTTGCGAGAGTTGGTAAAGAACAACAGTGTTCTGTTTGTCCACCACAGCATTCACTCCGGTTCCGAGAGTAGAGGACAAATGAGTTAAGACCAGATTAGACTTAAAATTAAACCTTGTTTAAGCATCGAAATTTGAGTCATTTGTATTTGAAAAACGCCAAGAGGCGCAAAGTGCATGGTCAGGACTCAGGACTCAGGACCAAAACAAAACTTCCTGCTGCTATACAAAAGGACAAAGAAAGGGATAAACAGAGCAAAAGAGCAGGTAACTAAGCTAAATCAGCAGGCTGAGCATGCTTAAAGTTAAACCTTGTGAGGCACACAACTGAACAGGAATTGTGCATTTAAACACTTGCCATGCCAAGACAACAAACGAATGACACGAAGTACTATTTCTGATTTGAAGAACCAATAGGTACCATATTTTCTAAATGCCATAAATGAATGGTAAAAGTTGCAGTAATCAAAGCAAGAATACCGCATCCACAAAAATCATGTGCTAATACTCAGGATACATACAGCTTTGCAGGCTAATTGTCTGATATTCTTTGAGTCCGTGAGCAACCCAGCTTGAATAAATTCCTGAAAGATGACATTACAATTCTATGTTTAGATATGCGTGTTACAAAAAAAAGGAAATAAATACACAGAAGAGCAGACAATACATCAACATGTTGATCACTTTTTAAGATACTACTTAAAAAACCATAAGTGCACTGATCAAGGTAAGAGGTGTAGCTGGCCATGTGTAAATCAAAATCCACTGGAGAGAGCAAGTTGCACATACACCATAGCTTGGCAGAAGCGATGCCCCATATCTCGACGAAAACACTTTATCCAAGCACGCTGCAACAGTCTCAGTCGTCTCAGGTACATCTGCCTGACTCTGCAATGCACTGCAGAACAAAGACGTATCAAAACTGAATAACACTGTATTGCCAGAGAAATGCAGCTTACAAACATACATTCGTAGAGAAAATTACATGGACTCGAAACTGTTGGGCGGAAGAAAACGCAACTTACCCCAGCAGTTTAGGCAGAGGGAACTGTTCCAGGAACTGCCTCACAGCGTCATCACCATGCGCTCCTACCAAAAGACAAGGAAACAACGACAAGTCAGTACCTGCCTGACAGCAAACTGACTCTACCTGATGCCTTCTCGAAATGCAACTCTAAGAACGACACCTAAATTCAGAAACCCACCCATCGATTTAGTGGGAAAAAAGAATTAATCCCCAAATCGGAGATGGGGAAACAAGCACACACACACACCCTGCAGCTATACTATACTGCGGATCCAACCGGCATTGGGATGGAAACAGTGGTCCAGCTAGCAATAATCCAAACACCGGGGCACGGATTTAGTAACGCCGCACCGTGATGCGCGATCGCTAAGACAACTGCGGCAAAATCATTCGAACGTCGAGACCAGGATCTGCTACCACCAGGCTCGAACCCTAGCGAGCGAGCGATTCCTCATCCTCTTCCCGGTCAAAAGGAAAACGCCGCGACTCCAGAAGAGGAGGCCCGCCGGCGCCGGAGGAGCAGGCGCGGCGGAAATGGTCCGATTCGATTCGACTCCATGCGGAGGGGCGAAGCTAAGAGGGGAGGCGTTGCGACCGACCTGGGTAGGAGGCGAAGTCGGCGGCCGCCCGGAGCAGGGCGTCCAGCTCGCCGGGTTCCATCGTCGCCGGGGGCGGGGGCTCCATCTCCAGCGGTGGCGCTCTGGGTTTTGGTTTGGGTTTGGGGGAAATTCCTTGGCTTGGGTACGAAGTTGAACAGCACTGCTTTGCTGTGTGTTCCGACGAGAGCGAGCGAGGGGGTCGGTCGCGTGCGTGCGCTGCGTGGCGCTCGCGACGTATGTGGGCCCGCGCTGCCGACCTCGCGGAGACTAGAGTCAGTGTCTATCCGAACACCGAGCGTGACACGGGCCGTACGATTGTAATCTGAGCGGTTTTTTTTGGGTTTGGACGCGACTAGGGAGTGCCGGGCACCGGTTTGCGCTACAGGGTGCCCCACCCCGAAATGGAAAGTTCGTACCCACCTTTCCGAAAACGGAAAGTTCGGTCCCCAGGCCAGATTTGGCGCGGCGCAAGCACGCGGACTGCGCACCGGCCGCCGCCCGTCCTCCGGCTGGTCGCCGCCGCCACCGCTGCAGCACACTCACGCCGCCGCCGGCCGCTGCTCTTCCTCCGGGCGCTGCCTCATCCGACGGTTCCGGCCCTGCCCCGATCCAGGTCGACGCCGCACCATCCGGCCGTTTCCGGCGAAGGCCGGCTGATTCCGGCGAGGGCCGGCTGATTCCGGCCCCTCCTCCGGCCAGATCTGGCCCCTGCCAGCTTGATTTGACCCCAGTTGGCCGCTGGCGCTCGGGATAAGCCTACCTGCTACCTCTTCCCAAACCTGCTTGCTTTTCTTCTTCCTCCAGCAGCCGCCATGGAGAGATATCTTCAGCGAGGGAAATCTCAGCTGAAACAGAATAGCAAGCCAAAATACATCAGGAATTGCACCCCACCGTAGGAAAACACCCAACTCTCCGGTAGTTCCATCAGTTATCTGCACATTTACGCCCAGAAGTGCAGGAACTACATCAACTAAAAAATTCCAGGAAAAATCACAAGAAATCCATCAGGTAGACCTCCAGGAAACATCCAGGTAAGAAACGTTGTAGAATTCTCAACATTTAGATGTAAGAAATATCAGGAAGCTAAACATATGGAAGAAGCATTGATGAAAACACACACACATATTAGGAAAACACAAGTAGAGTTCTTAGATGTAATTAAGTTCAGTAAACCACAAAGTACTGGTAGCAGTTCATATTAACTACAGCAAAAACAGTGCTGCGAGTTCATGGAAAGTAAAGGTTCTAAGTTATAGCATGTTTATAGAAACTACAGCAAAAACAAGCAGGGGGTCTGTAGTTTTCTCCCAGAACTCCTTTTGAAGAACCCACACTGTACTTTTCATGGGAGTTGTAGCATGTGGAACCTGAAAATTCATGACGGAATCCTCGTATGTACATAAAATAACTGGGATGCTTCTCTTGTTGTTCATAAACTCTTTTGCCTGTTGAAGTGAAGAAATTCTCCATTTAGTGTTGGCTGTAAGAAAAATGAAAAGGAACGGGTAAGAACATGCAAAGAAAATTGAAGGAAACTAAAATATGCAGAGAAGTACATGTGTAGAAAGTAGCAAATTCTTGTACTGAAAGTTGTAGTTTTTCTTGCACATATGGACATGGACTTTGTGGCTGGTAGTATTGACTCTAGCTCTAGATGATGATAACCAACCCTTTGTCAACCTAGAGGGTGAAAGGGTTCCTATTGTCAAACCAGCTCAGACATCCATGGATAACACAACGCCGTCCGCTGACGCTGGAGCAGGGACAGGGCAGACACTATATAGCAATGATTTCGGCAGCGAAGATGAAGTTCAGTCGACTCCAAGCAGCCAGACTGACATCTACAAACCATATCCAGATCAGTCGACTCCGAGCAGCCAGATTGACATCCAGAAACCATATCTAGACATGATTTTCCAGAATTGGCAGAATGCAAAACTACATTACAACAGATATACTAAACAAGTTGGTTTCTCGATCAAGGCTAGTACCTCTAGGCAATCAGCTTTGGACAAGCAGACAGACAAGTGTTTACATCTCAGTTTTGCATGGAAAATCTACATCTAGTGACAGAAAAAAAATCATGAGTTGACACAGAAACATTGTATGTAACCTACACATGGTGTTTCAGTAATGTTAACATAAAAAATACATCTAGGTTCAATTTAGAAAGAAAAAAAGAATGGATTCATCCAAGAAAATACATGCAAAAGATACATACATATGGAACCTAACATGGAGTTTCCATCTAATTTATACAGTAAAGGTTACATATGGGTGAGGAAACTACATACAAAAATTTCGAGAACTAAAATTTCCCATCATTTGATGGTGCTTTGCATTTTTATTTACAAAAAATACATCTACATGCTCTGTCAGAGAACTATATATCCAGACTATTGACATTTAGTGAACAAATAAATAAGTACCCCATAGTAAGCTGCATTGTAACTTTAATATCGAAATTAGAACAACTGACATGTAATTTACATATGGGTTCCTATTGTGAAGGATCATCTGGTACTCTAACTTCCATTTGCAGCCTTTGCTTCATTCTTTTGAACTTGGATTGTACAGGGGAAAACTCTTGTCCGGGAACGTCTCTTAGGTATGATTGGAAACATCATACGTTTGTATGATTCCCTGCTGAAACTGAAAAGAAAAACATGTTACTGAGACTACATTTTCCAAATGGTAAGTGCAAAGTTTAAAAATACATGCAGCAGATAAAAATAATAGTTGTGCTAGTCCTTATGCTAGCTAGCTAGTAGAAAGCCCGTTCACTGAATATCTGTCAGAAAGGTTCAGTTCTGAATGTCATGGCCAGAACAACAATAGTTGTGGAAATACAGAAATACACCACTTTTCTTTGCTAATCAGTGGCTTCACAATGTAGTTGATTACACATGTTCATGAGAAAAAGGCGAGAGCTTTACCAATATTCAGCGACAGTCCCATCTGATTTGGCCTTATGGTCTGGTAAAACCCGCGCCAGCTCTCCACTCTGTCGCCGAGAGACTGTCGCCGAGAGACCGCCGCCTCCCCAGGTCCGGCGAGAAGAAGGACCGGCCATACTGCTCATATCTGCGAAACAATCAGCGGGGATGAAAATTGAAATGCACATCACTGAACAATTTTCTCACTGACATCTCCAAATTTCCAAGTATATCAAGAACTCTTAAGAGATCAATGCACTCTACCTAGCCGTTGGCAGCTCACACAGGACGATGTCAAGGACCTGCAGGGCCTCCTGGGGAGCCTCCGCCTGCCTCCCGGCGATGTACTGCTCGAGCCTGTGAAGATCGGCTCGTGCCGCGAACCTGATCACCACCTTGAACGTCCTTTCACGCCTGGATCATCACAGAAAGAACATTCAGAACCAATTACACAGCATGATTTGCACTGTAAGCTTGTAACCAGAGAACCATTCTGATGATGAACGATGCCTCAAGAACAGACCTCTCTGCACCGGAGCCGTTGTCTTCCTCGAGCAGGGTGATGTGGAACTCCTTGGAGGATTAGAAGGCGGCAAACATCAATCGCAAAAGTTCCCCCAAAAATCACGCATAACCATCAGAAAACGACTAGTTGGGGATCCAGCTTCACTCACCTGGACGGCCGCGGTGGGAATTGAACTCGAAGTAGTTGAATCACCGGAATACGCCGCTGACACGCCACCAAATCGAAAGCAACCAGCCGATGGAGAAGCTCGCCGCGCAAAACCCACCGGTATTTGGAGGTCAGCGCCGAAGGGGACGGGGAAGGGGGAGTTGCTCGCGAACCACCAAATCGCCGGAGATGGTGGCGATTTTGCGGCCAGCCGACGAAGGAGACGGGGAAAGGAAACAGTACGCTGCTTGCGCACCACCAAATCGAAAGCAACCAGCTGATGGATAAGGTCGCCGCGCAAAACCCGTCGGTATTTGGTGGTCTGCACCGGAGGAAATCGCCGACGACGGTGGCGATTTTGCCTGAGCACGTGAAGGAGACGGGGAAGGCGAGCCGCGGGCGAGGTGAAGGGGAACGACTCGTTTCCCGAGTTGAAGCCGTCGGTGTGTTTTGTCCGGACGCGACACACGACGAAAATAACGGAGCACCATAGGATGGAGATCAGACGGCGCGCGCGGTGAGCATTTTTTAAGACACAGAGAGTGCCCGGGCACGGAATAGATTTTGCCGGTTTTTTTTCCTCCGAAAATCAATTTGGCTAGCATGAGCAAATGTGTTTATCTCCACGTTTTATGTACGCACCCAAAGTTTTATATTAAAAAAAGTTTAAAATGGTCGTCAGTGTAAAACGGCAAAAACATGTCTAGTGAAATGTCACTTTGGAGCATCTAGAATTTCTTTTTTACATGGGGTACAAGAAGTTCACGAAACTTGCACGTAGAAGATGCGGTGATGAACACCCGATTTTTCTTTGGATTTTTGGTTTCTTGAAATGTGTTCTCCTCATAAATGGTGTGCCCCGAATGATCGAGTTACTCCATCGATTAAGTGAACATGTTGCCTTAAATCCGAGCATCTTACAAACAAAAACTAATAAGCTATGATGAAATCAGTTGAAATCGTCGTCTAGAGATTCAAACTAGCACGAGATGGACTAAACTCAAATGTTTCAAAAGGCGCATAAGTCCCATGGGGAAAATAGGCTTTTTTAGGAGCTCCTATTCAACATGTTTAGCATCGTCGAAGGAGCCGACACATGCACGTTTGCAATCGTGGCCGTGACCCACCATCATCACCCCTAAAATCCCCATGGTCGCCTTTCTTCGTTGAGCACTGCGTCGCCGCTTCAACCTTCTCGATCCACCACACATCTTCGATCCATAGCCATGCCTAAGGACTCGTCGGCGGCAAGCTCCCGGCACCCGACCCCGCACCGCTAAGTTTCGGCTTCACCTCTGCCGGTGACGCCGAAGCCAGCCTCGTCTCCAGTGACAGTGAGGTCCCGGCCTCGCCTCGCGGGGTACGTCGCGGGCAGCCGCGTAGTTCCCATCTTCGATGAGGTGATCCGCTGCAACCGCCTCCATTGCCTTCATCGATCAACATGGCGCGAGAGGTTTGTGTCTTGTTTCGTGGTCATCTTCCGAGTATCGCCACTGACACAAACGTGGCAGCCAGAAACATCGAGAAGGAGTTGGAGGGTACGCGTCACGGGATAATCAACGCAAAAGGCGTCGAATAGGGATGGCCCTTTTTCAGTGGGCCAGGTGGGAGAAAAGTAGGTACCGGATGACACTATATTCAGTCTCTGGCCCAATGTTCATACTCATCAGCATCTTTTTTTTTGCGAGGAAGCAGCCGGATTACATCAAGGTATTACAGAAAGGACCTCCACGAACATCGAAATTACAAACCAGTCCTCCTGTAGATCGACGCCGGCGATGAGGAGAGAAACGTGCCGATGGCGCGCCGCCGCTCCTTCTCCACTGACCTTGGATGGGAGAAGATCCCCGAGCGGACGGGAAGTCTTCGGGCCTCGAACTCCGGGGAGCCTCCGCCACGCTCCGTCGCCAACGCCGCCTCGGTTGACCTCCAGCTGCTCCGATGGTGTCGACCAGATCCGCCGCGGCGGGATCTGGAAGGGGAAGAGCGCACACGGCGACCCCGGAGGGCCGCGAGCACGCGCAAGGTGGCGCTCGGCCGCGACGCTCCAACGAGCACCGGAGCCGGAGAGGAAGAGCCCACCTGCAAAACGAACACACGTCATCCGCCGCGCCACCGCCTCCACGGCGCCGCCGACGACGACCCTAGCAACGCCTACACTATGTACACGCCGGGGCCCGAGGTTCCCCCCACCTCCCGCCGCCGAAGCGGCCGACGGAGGGTAGATGGATATGTATCTTCACAACTTGAGTTGGGACAAGTTTGATTTCTACCCGTAGGTAATCACTAGAAAAATACCGACCTTCTTAAAGGTATAGTACGCATACTCCAGTCTCCAAGTGTCACCTTCTTATTGCATCTGAGCTTCCGTCTCACCAAGTGTCATGGATACTTGGTGGTGTGTCTGCATGTTTGAAAATTGCCATAATGAGAGTTTTGGTGGGATTCTTGTTGGACGCGGGAAGGGAGCGGGGATGGAGGTTGTACGTGTATTTATTTCGATATTTGAATTTTCTAAAATACATTTATTGAGACTTGTTTGTCAAAATTACAAACCGTTTATACTTTTGAGATTCTCGACTCGAGATTTTCAAAACTAGATTCTATGTTGATAGATTTGACAAACATTTTTCTGCACTTTCAAAAGTCGAAAACCTATACTTTGGGTTTCGATGTACTTGTACTTTGGGATTTATCTGTACTTTTGTACTATGCACAAGTGTGTATTCGTAATTCAGGTTTTTTTTGTACTTTGTAACTTTTTGTACCTTGCAATTTTGTATAGCGTCTTCCAGTGTTTTATTCGAGTTTTAATATTTTCCTACGTCGTGGTTTATGTACTTTGTACTTCGTAATTTTGGTACGTATCTCGGCTTTGCAGTGTCTTATACTTGGGTTTCAATATTTTGTACTTCTGCACCAACAAAGTACGCGACCACAGAGAGAAAACTGTATTCAAAGTACAAAACTGAGAAACACGGAAAAAAGAGACGGAATCGACATAAACTAAAGAAAATCTGAAAAAAATCATGGATATAGATAGTGTTGCATTATACCAAAATGTAAAATAGCAACTAGATATATGTTCTATTTTCGGGCTGTGCAAACGAAAAATCTGAAATTAAAAATACTGAACAATGCAAATATGAATTCTCCAAAATCTATCAGACTTAGTTATTTTTGTGTTGCCCAACATATGTAATATTTCAAGTTGGTATGTTTCATCTTGGTAGAATGTATCATTATCTACCTCCTTGATTTTTCCAAAAAAAAAATTGAAACTACAAAATATGATTTTTAAAATTTTGAAAGTAAGAGCTTCTTTAGCGAATAACCCGGCCCGGAAAATTCCGGCAGATATGTTGTGGGGGCCATTTTTACAACCCGAACAGACACCGCATATCGGTTCGGCCCATGAACTTTATACAGTGGCTACCGACGACCATTTAGGGTTCATATTTGGGATCCCTCCGCCGCGATTTCTCCCTCGCCGCTGCTAGGGTTAGCTAGCTCTGACGAGCAATTATTCTGCTAGGTTAATCGTGCAAGGGTAGATCGATAGCTCGTCTTGCCATGCGCGGCACGAGATGGCGTCTCCGGTCGATGTGGAGGAGGCGCACTATTGCCGCTTCGCAGGCGCCAGCAAGCGCGGAAGGCTGAGAAGTCTCAAGTTCATCGGACTGCTCCCTACAGACCACCCCTAGTACGTGTCGCATGTCGCGCAGGCCTCGCAAAGGAGGAGTTCGACTTCGCGTGGCCGGTGCGCAAGTCGATGACTCTGTATCACCTCAGCTTCGAGTGGTGAAGAAGAAAGCGAGTTGCGCAACCGGTGAAGCACATCGAGCTCGTCTTCATATCTATTTTTCCTTTAGAGTATAAATGTTTGTATCATCTGAACCTATTTGATCCAAACTATGTCCGTATTTATGTGAACCTATGTGAAAGGACAATGATGTCGCCTAGAGGGGGGGGGGGGGGTGAATAGGCGACTAAAACTTTTCCGGTTTAGTCTTGCTAATTGCGGAATAAAACTAGATGTTTAAATTAACAAGCCAACAACCTAAATATACTAGGCTCACCTATGTGCACCAACAACTTATGCTAAGCAAGACAAGTAACAAAGCCATATGGACAATCTCTTACCATACCATTGGATCACATGAACCCACATGGTATATCATTTAGCTTTGTGTGTTGATCAACTTGAAACCACTCTTTGCACTTAGTCTTGATCAACCTTGTATCTTTTCATCTTCTTGATCATATCAAATATGTCCATCATAATCAATGATCTTGATGGCATACAACCTTGAATCCAACACATGAAGTTCAAGCGATGCCAATGGACAAACCTACAAGAATAACTCAATACAAATATTAGTTCATAAGGATTGTGATTAATTACCAAAACCACACATGGGGCAACACATGCACTTTCACTATGTTGATATGAAATGTGTTTAATCGGAACCAATAGTCGGACAAATTGTAGAGCAAACTTTTTTATATTTTCACTCTAAATTCTGCGTATCTTCTCTGATAGACAAATTTCCAAACCGGAAAACTTGTTACAGGCTACAGATTTCCATGGAGCTAGACCTGCTGCATTTGCACTTTCGCCGAGAACCATCGGTTAATTCGATCTCCTTCTGTGCACCGCGCGCAATAGTGAAAATGGGTCATGGGGCAATTTCTTTGAGTCTTTGATCGGTGGAGACTGCAGACCTTTCTCTCCCCACGAGTGTGGGACCCAAGGTGGCGGCGCAGGCCAATTGCCTGGTATACGAGAAAACTTTCTCGCAAGTCAACTTAAAGAATAGACGTCGCATCTGTGCTCCCCACGTCATGCGAGGATCCAGAGAGCCGTCTCCATCTTCCCCATCGTTGTCAGAGCTCGTGCGTCGGATCTTATCGGAGCGGCCCACCCATCCCCACGCCTCGAGCTCCATGATCCTCGTTTCGAGTTTCGAGGTATGTCTTCATCGCAGTCGCATCGAAGTTTGTCTTGATCCCCATTTCGGCAAGCTCGATTCCATTTAGACTCGCCCGTTGCTAGGGTTTTCCGCCATTTTTTCTCGGTTTTCCCGCGTCACCGACCGAGCCCTGTTTCGTGGCCGTACAGCCCACCGAAAAGCATGTCAAGACCGCCGCAGGGAAGCAGAGCGTGCGCAGCAGGCCACCGCCAGCTGCAGCTGTAGAAGAACATGATCACCATAGTGGAGATGCGTGGAGGATGGCCTAGAGAGGATGTATAACAGAGAGTTTATACATTACAAATTCATATTCGATCGGATTACACAGTACCGATAATTCCCTTTTTATATCAAACTATTTTACTTGTACTCTTCTTGTCATTATAGTGATGTTGTTTTTTGTTGTCAAAATCCATCGATATACATGATATATTATTTTCCATATAGGACTTGAGAAAATGGAAAACGCCGTGCACATTAAGATACATAATTGTCATAGTATTTTATTATTTAAGGCTATAAATTCATTTCTTTGGCTTAGTTGAAACTCTATGTTGTGAAATATACTTTAATAATTTTTTGGAGATGTTTAAGATATTTGCTTACTGTGATGGATTTCAATGTTGATCTAAACTAACAGTATTTTCGCACTACACTTTTGTAAGTATTAATTTCCATAGTTTATTATATGTATTTACAACACTTGGTAGCAATTAACATTTTGAAGTATTATTAGAGTATGATCCTATCAAGTTATATGTAACTAGGTGATTCTAGACTATATGAAGTCCCAAATATCAGCTATTCTTCGACTCTTGGTCGGGGTAGGAATATTTAGCTAGTGGCACATATGGTCCGCGTCAAGCAGCTCAGGGGCTCCACCCTCGCACCGCGCGACTGATAACCCCCAAGAGCAGGGGATCACTGTAGCACCTCTCAATGTGGAAGTAGGTATCGATCCGCAGGAGCAAGAAGGAAAAGTTATGTATTCCCTACAACTAAAGTGTCACAAGTTTTAGTTGATTATGCACTAAACAGTTTAAAGAACAAGATGGTTGATTTAATGGATAGAAGTTTAGTGTAACAAAACAAGAATGTAAAAGTGTCCCAATCCTCTTCAATGTAAGAGGACAAGACAAAGGTTTTCTCTTATAGGAACAATGGACATGGGTTCATGGGTTCACTCAATCCTCTCTCCCATCTATGGTGATTATCATGTTATAGATAAAAAGTACACGCAATTGTCATGCTTTAATGGTAAACTTCTATGACGGCTACATGTCCTAAAACACATAGTTGAAAGAAAATAATCATTTGTATTGCTAGATCACCCTCGTAAGGCTAGCGTGGTTTGTTGTCACTCCCACATCATACTTCTTCCTTTTTACCCCAGATAAAGGATGTTGGGCTGTATTGTGTCACTCAATACATATGCCGTTGTCACATCGGTCATCCCGTACCTACATACATCATACTTCATAATGGACAATATTCTAAACACTAGTGCAATGATTCATATTTCGTGTGCATGACCACATCTCTCTCATCTATCTACACTTGGTGGTGTCAATCACCTCATGACATAGATAAACAAGACATTATGCATAAATCGAACCATCACATGCATCATAGAATATCTCCAAAGTATGACAAGTCATAAAATATCCAACACAACGGTAAATGCATAACAAATATCATCTCATACCACAATATCCACCATAGGAATTAATAGATAGATCATACTTATGCAAGGCACATCATATGGACTTCAACAATGATCATACATAGAGAGATTAGATCAAGTTACCACCACAAACCCAAAGTCCAGGGGTGGACTACTCCCCCTTCATCATGGTGATGATGGTGGAGATGTTGGAGAAGATGGAGACCACCCCGGCAGCGCCCCGCCGGAGTTTTCCCACTCCAATCTGCAGCTCCAGGTCTTCTGTTTCGTGGTTTTGTGTTTCTGCGGCCCTCTCTTCCGAAAGCCGTCGGGGGACTATTTTTATAGTCGTTTTTAGGTTAAGACGAAGGCACGGGATGAAGATCGACGGCATCGGAGGCTCGAGGCCCAGGATAGGGGGTCCCACGCTGCCAAGGAATCTGGCCGCGTGGGCCCACCTCTTTTGGCCCTCGGGTTTCCATTTTTTCGCTTCCTTCGCTCCTACGCTTTGTTCCTTCCAAAAAATGATCCCCACAAAATATTAGGTCATTTGGACGTCGTTTGGGTCCCTGAAACATCAAAATATAGAAAATAGGGTTTTCTGCCAGTGCAGGGTTAATTCCAGAAAAATAGGGAAACTGTGAAATATTCCCAAAATCAATATAAAACAATGATATAACCCTTATATGATGCAAATATGATTGAAATATAAGTAATATAATGCAAAGTTCATGTATGCATTTTACATGCATCAACATCCCCAAGCTTAACCTATACTCGTCCTCGAGTATGAAGGTGATAAAACTAACATGGACTTTGCTTTTTAATACTATCAATGGATATCAAAGATGATTACTATTGCTACATAGAGTCAAATGATTCATTCTTCAAAGGAATAGCAATATACAAGATAGATTATGAAGTGATATCAAATATTCAATGTAAGGATGTTCAATGATAATTCACAAAGTGTAACATAGAAGAAAGTACTATGGACCAAATGTATGCATAATAAAAAGTAAAAACATCCTATAATGGTCATAGAGTATTCTTGTAAATCTGAATATAAAAGGTGGACACTTTGGAAAGATATATAAATAAGTAGAGGTAAAACATGAATAAGTTTCATCTAGCTTCCAAATGCTTCTACTTAAGTTAATGTTTGCAATGTGGTATCCATTGGTGTGGAGCTCTCATTACCCCTATCATAGCATCTTGAATGGTTAAAGTTTAAAGTGAAAGCAAATATGAGTAGTGTGCTTGACAAAGTATGGGTTGAATGCCTCATGCCCCGTGAATACGAGTACCTACACCACGGTGTTACTCAACTCGGGGCACAAAGCAAGTTCAAGTTCAAGTTAAATCATTTTAAGTAATATAATAGCGTCATCAAGAGCGTCAACTGGGGTACCTCTTGCCTCAGGACATGGAAACTAGCCCATGTCAAAATGACAAGACAAACAGACAATGAACAATCTCAGCACTCTTTTATTTACTATTTGTATAGCTTTTTATTATGACGTGCATCACTGAATGTTCACTTTGGTACGCTGTAAATTTCCACCATGAATGATGCATGGCTTAGGTTAGCGGTCCAGGCGTCTCTCTAGCCATTTATACAAACTCCTCAAACTTACTAAGTTTCCGCATTTATTTGGCACCATGATAAGCATCCATAAACAAAAGTACATGATATCAACTAAATATAATTAAGAGCACGTTGAAAGCTTGCCATGTGACAGCACATATGAGCTAACTCCCAACCAAGACTCTTGTCAAGCATACAACTTCATAATTTTAATCACAATGGTTCATGTTTATTAAGTGCAATAAAAGTAAAGTGTGCATCAAGTTCGTGAGAGCTTTTTAACCAACTTTCCCATAACAATCAATAACATAAGCATTTTAATTTGGAAACATAGATAATACAATATAACATGATAAACATACTCGGAATAGCATTAAGCTAATAGGTAGATATGGTGGACTCACTGGAAAACTTTGGTTGAAGGTGTTGGAAAACAAGTTTTTACTTGTTGGAATTTTTGGGCTAGCAAAAGGGAGAAAGTTGACCGTCTAAATGCATGCATAAGTGTCCATAGAACTAATCAATCCATGTTAAACAAAGTAAAGTAACATTCAGCATCAAAACATGAATAAAAGATAGCTCTTGATAAAACACTTGCAAATTAATACTCATTAAAAAGCACATGAATCATGCAACTATATGTATCTTTTTGAATCAACTCAAACATCCCTTTCCCAATCTTTTTAATAGCATCCAACTTAATTCAACCCAAATTTCCAGTAGCTCTCTCATAACATAAATGAAAAGTGGTGGTCTCACAAATAAAAACCAAACCGAAATAACAAAAATAAAAGACGCTCCAAGTTTATGCGATAAAGTGCATTGATCGAAAAACAGAAGTTAGACGTGTGCAAACCGAGAGTGTGTTGGTCCAATGGGGTTGTCTTCACATCCCCAAGCTTATGGTCTTCACCATCCTTGGATAACTCTTGGTGCATCTCCTCTAATCCCTGTGAAAAAACTTCAAAACACGTTTCTCCCATCTCTTTTCTGTGGGGTGACATTAGTAGTGATAGACAAATGAATTGCTTGCTGCATAAAATCCTTAAACAAAAATGTGAAACATGTCCAGAAAGTATATAATGTTGTATGCCTACTTATAAACTCAATTGGATCAAAAAATTCAAGTTAAAAGTTCAAAGAATGCATCAAACAAAATGGGACAGAATCTGTCCAGAAAAACAGCAGCAGCAAAACGCATTTTTCTACCCTACTTAAATATGTCAAAAAATCTGAAAAAATTCACGCTTACAGAGGATGAAAAGTTGCAATTACAGTTCAAATTTCAGCTCATTCGGAGTTACAGAATAGAAATGAAAAATCATACCGTGCACAGATTCGTGCTGGAATAAAATCTCCGAATACAAATAGCAACTTTTTCAAACCAAAACGGGTAAAACTTGGCACTTTATTAAAAATTCCAGAAACAAAATTAAAAACTAAGTCTCTTGTTACAGCAAGAGGACACAAAGAAAATCAAAAATAAAAACAACCGGGTTGCCTCCCGTAAAGCGCTTTCTTTATAGCCATGTAGCTAGGCTTCTTACTTGATATCAAGATGGTTGGAGTGAGGTGGCTTGGCATCCCCAAGCTTGAATTCTTGTCCTTATTTGATATATGTTGGGTGAGTCTAGGGGTAACATCCCCAAGCTTGAGTGTTTGTCTCTCTTGATCTTTGTTCATCACCCTCAACTCTTCCACTTGAAAATTCTCTTTACACAAAACTCAACATAAAACTTGATTAGAGGGGTTAGTGTCTCCATAAATTAAATCCTCATAGGTACAGCAAAGACATATAATGAGTTGATTCTAAACATTAACTACTGTTACTAAGGTTATGTTTTGCTCTTTGATCAAAAGAACCACACAAAACATAGTAATGAGACTAATGCAAAATAAAAACAGAATCTGTCAAAAACTGGACAGCCTGAAAGGAGCGAATTTTTAGAGGCACTTATGTTGCTCAAATCAGAAAACTTTGAACTAATGAAATGTGTAATAACAACTGAATATTGCTGTCGTAAAATATCAGGTCAAAATTCCTCTTCTGTGATTTTTAACATTCTTCGCAGTGAAGCTTAGGAATCTGTTTTCTGGACAGCAAATCACTATTGTTTGATCCTAGCTCTCAAATAGGACCATCATCTAAAGCATTATCATATAGAATATCTAAACCAAATTCCTCATCACTTTCAAAGCTATTATCAATAATAATATCATTTTGAATGTGTTGATCATCATCAGAATCAGAATCAAAATAGCATGGTGAGTAAGGATATGGGCAATCCTCTAATACCTTTTCCTCTTCTCTATATTCTTCTTGTTCCTGCAAGCCATTAGATCTCTCCTTGATAGCAACAAGATTGTTATAATATTCAAGGATATAGGTATTCTTACAAAAGAGTTTCAAGAGTTGTTCAAGTGTTGTAGCAAGTCTTGGTGTGAGGCTACGAGCTTTATCTATATTAAACATAACTATCTCAAGAATTCCCATTACAATAGTAAATTCCTCGGCTGCCTTCATATCAGTGGTCATAATTTCATTATTATGGTAAGAGGCAATTATAGGCATACTCTCAAGCTTGCATTGAAAATTAAGATGCTTAGGATATTGATCTATGCAGCAAGATACATTATACCTATCACATAATCCATGGCCAATTACATTTAATGCTTCCATTATAAACCTTTTTGATCAACATTAATTGATCCAACCATAGGGGGTTGCATAAGTACGTGACTCATACATTCCACGAACATAACAAATGAACTAATTTTTTTGTGTTTTTCAAATAAGGAGAGTATAAACTGATACATAACTAAAAGTAAAGCTAATGAGAAACTCACAACCAAACAAGTTTAAAGGAACCTCCCCAAGCTTAGATGATTGTAAGATATAAAACAAGATAAAATAAATCTAAAGTCTAGTGCACACAAGAATAGAAACTTAAGCGCTACGCTCCCCGGCAACGGCGCCAGAAAAGTACTTGATAACCCCCAAGAGCAGGGGATCACTGTAGCACCTCTCAATGTGGAAGTAGGGTATCGATCCGCAGGAGCAAGAAGGAAAAGTTATCTATTCCCTACAACTAAAGTGTCACAAGTTTTAGTTGATTATGCACTAAACAGTTTAAAGAACAAGATGGTTGATTTAATGGATGGAAGTTTAATGTAACAAAACAAGAATGTAAAAGTGTCCCAATCCTCTTCAATGCAAGAGGACAAGACAAAGGTTTTCTCTTATAGGAACAATGGACATGGGTTCATGGGTTCACTCAATCCTCTCTCCCATCTATGGTGATTATCATGTTATAGATAAAAAGTACACATAATTGTCATGCTTTAATGGTAAACTTCTATGACGGCTACATGTCCTAAAACACATAGTTGAAAGAAAATAATCATTTGTGTTGCTAGGTCACCCTCGTAAGGCTAGCGTGGTTTGTTGTCACTCCCACATCATACTTCTTCCTTTTTACCCCCAGATAAAGGATGTTGGGCTGTATTGTGTCACTCAATACATATGCCGTTGTCACATCGGCCATCTCGTACCTACATACATCATACTTCATAATGGACAATATTCTAAACACTAGTGCAATGATTATATTTCGTGTGCATGACCACATCTCTCATCTATCTACACTTGGTGGTGTCAATCACCTCATGACATGGATAAACAAGGCATTATGCATAAATCGAACCATCACATGCATCATAGAATATCTCCAAAGTATGACAAGTCATAAAAGATCCAACACAACGGTAAATGCATAACAAATATCATCTCATACCACAATATCCATCATAGGAATTACATAGATAGATCCATACTTATGCAAGGCACATCATATGGACTTCAACAATGATCATACATAGAGAGATTAGATCAAGTTACCACCACAAACCCAAAGTCCAGGGGGTGGACTACTCCCCCTTCATCATGGTGATGATGGTGGAGATGTTGGAGAAGATGGAGACCACCCCGGCAGCTCCCCGCCGGAGTTTTCCCCCTCCAATCTGCAGCTCCAGGTATTCTGTTTCGTGGTTTTGTGTTTCTGCGGCCCTCTCTTCCGAAAGCCGTCGGGGGACTATTTTTATAGTCGTTTTTAGGTTAAGACGAAGGCACGGGGACGAAGATCGACGGCATCGGAGGCTCGAGGCCTAGGATAGGGCGTCCCACGCGGCCAAGGAATCTCACTAGTACAGAACGACACATCGGAAACGGGCCAAAAACCCCTTCGGCAACGGAGAAAGGGTCCGTGTCCCCGCCTCTGTCACGGATGTGAAGGCCTTCATCGGTAACGGAGGCCAAAAACCGTTTCCGATGAGGTCTCCATTTGGCAACGGTTGTGCGCAGACCTCCGTTTCCTTAGTTTTCCTTCATCAGATACGGAGTTTGTGATACGTCTCCAACGTATCTATAATTTCTGATGTTTCATGCTTGTTTTATGTATCATTGTCACATGTTTTATATGCATTATATATCATTATTATACATTTTCTGGGACTAACCTATTAAGAAGATGCCACAGTGCCAGTTCCTGTTTTCTGCTGTTTTTTGTTCCAGAAAAGCTGTTCGGGCAATATTCTCGGAATTCGACGAAACAAAAGCCAAACCTCCTATTTTTCCGAGGGACACACGGAGCCAGAAGGGCAAGCCAGGGGGAGGCCCACGGCCTCCAAACCACATGCTCGCGCGGTTGGGCCCCAGGGCGCGCCGCCTGGTGGTTTGGCCCACTCGGGACTCCACCGACGTTGCCCCTTCGCCTATTTAGTCACCCCGACGCGAAAACCCTAAATATATATCTAATACTCCAGAAAGACTTCCGCAGCGCCGCCGCCATCGCGAGACCTCGTTTCGGGGGTCAGAAGTTCCTGTTCTGGCACCCTGCCGGGACGGGGATTGACCCCCGGAGCCATCTCCATCGACTCCACCGCCTCCACTTCGACTCCATGATGGTTTGTGAGTAGTTCCCCCATGGACTACGGGTTCTTGGCTGTAGCTAGTTGGTACTATCTCTCCCATGTACTTCAATACAATGATCTCATGAGCTGCCTTACATGATTGAGATCCATATGATGTAATTGGTGTTGTGTTTGTTGGGATCCGATGAATTGTTACATTATGATCAGATTGTTCATCATATTATCATACTATTGTTTATTTAAGATCTTGCATGCTCTCCGGTACTTGTGGTTACCCTGATCAAGTAGTTGCTTGTATCTCCAAGAGGGAGTATTTATGCTAGATAGTTGGGTTCAGCCTCTATTTAACCTGGGATAGTGACAGCAAGTTCTAAGGTTGTAGATGTGTTGTTGCCACTAGGGGTAAAACAGCAATGCTTTGTCTAAGGATGAATGTGTTGTTTACATTATGCACAATACTTAATGCAATAATCTGTTGTTTGCAACTTAATACTGGAAGGGGTGCGGATGCTAACCGGAAGGTGGATTATTTAGGCACAGATGCATGCTGGATAGCGGTCTGTGTACCTTGTCGTAATGCCCAATTAAATACTACAGTAAACCTTATCTTATCATAAGCATGCATTGTCATGCCCTTACAATTATCAATTGCCCAACTGTAATTTGTTCACCCAACACCTGTTATTTGTTTGGAGAAGTTACCACTAGTGTAGATAGCTGGGAACCCCGGTCCATTTGTCATCATCATTGCTCTCCGGTCCATTTGTCATCATCATTGCTCTCTGGTCCTATATGTCATTAGAAGTAGTATCAACTATTTTCTGGTGCCATTGCCTCCGTGTTACTGCTGCTGTGTTACTGTTACTATTGCTCTCATATTACTGCTGCTTTCACATCACCCCTGTTACTAGTGCTTTTCCAGGTGCAGCTGAATTGACAACTCAGTTGTTAAGGCTTATAAGTATTCTTTGTCTCCCCTTGTGTCGAATCAATAAATTTGGGTTTTACTTCCCTCGAAGACTGTTGCGATCCCCTATACTTGTGGGTTATCAAGACTATTTTCTGGCGCCGTTGCCGGGGAGCATAGCTCTACTCATAAGTTCACCTGGGGAGTACACTCTACCTCTCTCTCTGTTTTTATTTTATTTTGTCTTGTCTAGTTTACTTTTGTCTAGTTATTTGTGCTTAGTTTATTTCTGTTTAGTTGTGTTTTGTTTAGTTTACTTTTGTTAGTTTATTTTTGCTTTGTTTTGTTTTTCTTATAAATTCGAAAATCCATAAAAATTTGAAAAACCGAAAAATTAAAAACTGTTGTTATGGAAGAACCCACAACCTATAGGAGCTTATAGAATTATATATGAAGTATAGAGAATCAAAAAAGGGTGAAGTCATGAGTGCTGTGTTAGAAAAGTTGAATACAATTGCTAATATCTTGCTTAAACGCCATGATATAAACTGTTGCTCTAAACAGGATACTAAACATCTTAAATTCCAATGTGGCTTTAGTGAAGGTTTTAATTGTGAACTATCATTGGAATAACTATATTCATCTTGGGTTCGAAGAAGTAGAACAATTTGTTTTATTTATGGGAGCCTCTGAGATAGAATCTTTCATGGCTAAAAATTATGAAACTTGTATTGCTTGTAAGGACCTTAAAGATTATGTCTCTTCTATCCTTGATTATTGCATAGAACATTACAGCAATAATCCTTATATCGTTGATTATAAAGAGAGACTCATTAATGCACAAGAATGCACTCACAATTTGCAGGAACCTGTGGAAGAAATTGCTGAACCTGAAAGCTCATTAGATGAAAAAGAGAGGAGAGTGATGAACAAAAGGAGGAAGAATGGATTAGCTACCCATGCCTACCTTCTAATGAGAGTAACTCTTCATCTCTTACATTATTTGATTGCCCTCCATGCTTACCAAGGAGGATGAATGTTATGTTCCTGTTGATTCTCTTGAAATTTTTCCTATGAGTAAAACTTGTGAGAATAATTATGCTACTGTTATATATGATAATCCATGCTATTTTGAAAATCTTATGATAATCCTTTATTTGTGGCTGATATCGAAATGCATGGTACTAAAGAGTTTTGCTTAGAAAATGTTTATGATAAAGCTCTAGATGATGGTCCTATGTTACTTGATAATATTAATTGTACCACTAATGAAAATGGGATTGGAGAAGTCTTGACTTTATCTAGTAGTCCCATATCTTTTGAGATTGATCAATCATCTTGTTATAAAATTGTTACATGTGGGTTCGAAATTTTAAATCCCACTACTTATGAGCTTGATAAAAATTATTTGTTTGTAGATCATGAAAAGCATGCTTTGTGTGATAGTTATATTGTTGAGTTTATTCATGATGCTACTGAAAATTACTATGAGAGAGGAAAACATGGTTGTAGAAATTTTCATGGTACTAAAACACCTCTCTATATGCTGAAACTTTTGAAGTTACTCTTGTTTTATCTTCCTATGCTTGTCACTTTGTTCTATATGAATTTATTTGTGTACAAGTTTCCTATGCATAGGAAGTGGGTTAGACTTAAATGTGTTTTGAATTTGCTTCTTGATGCTCCTTTTGCTTCATTTTCTATTTTCATGAGAGCATCATTAAAACTATCAAGCCTAGCTAAAAGGCATTAAAGAAAAGCGCTCTTGGGAGACAACCCATGTTTTATTTCTGTAATTTTTTTTCTTTTGCTTTGAGTCAAGGAGCTTGCTTACTTCTGTAACAACTCCTTTGTATCTTTATTTTATTGCATTGTTGTGCCAAGAAGAGCCTTTAATGATTAGATGATGCTAGATTTGGATTTCTGCGCAGGGACAGATTTTTAGCTGTCACGAATTTGAGCTTTTCTCCCTGGAGAAAAATCGAAAAATTCTATAAAAAATCACGCATCTTCCTCAGATATGTACGCATCTTTCATTAACTTCACTTTTTCCGATTTGAGCAACGGAAGTACCTCGAAAAAATTCGTCTTTACTGGCTGTTCTGTTTTGACAGATTCTGTCTCTGTTTTTTGCATTGTCTCTTGTGGACTTTAAGTAAGGCTTTCTAGACGTGGAGGGCTGTAGCTAATGTTTTATTGAGTATTGCAATGTGTCACTACAGAACCAAAGTGGATTAATGTTTTTGAGTACTAACCCCTCTAATGAAGTTTATGAGAAGTTTGGTGTGGCAGAAGTTTTCAAGGGTCAAGAGGAAGGATGATATTGTGATCAAGAAGAGTGAAGAGCCTAAGCTTGGGGATGCCCCCGTGGGTCACCCAAGCATATTTCAAGAAGACTCAAGCATCTAAGCTTGGGGATGCCCAAGGCATCCCCTTCTTCATCATCAACTTATCAGGTCATCTCTAGTGAAACTATATTTTAATTCGGTCACATCATATGTGCTGTTCTTGGAGCGTCTTTGTGTTTAGTTTGTTAGTTTTATTCTCTGATCATATCAATGTCGGATCCTATCTATCTTGTTTGGGAGAGAGACACGCTCCGCTTTTTCATTTGAATACTCCTATTCTTCACTTATATTGTTGAGTATTCATTTTCGCACTGTTTAGCTTCTAGCTCTTGGTTTTCATGTATCTCTTGTTCAGAGCTATTAGTTATTTTATAGAAAGTACTCTCTTGCTTCACTTATATTTATTTGGAGAGTTGCTTGGTTGATGTGTTGGTCCAGAAATTTTTGCATGTGGTAGTGGTATAATGAAAAACTTGCATAATCTTGTAGATCATTGAACTTTGATAATCTGATTCTTTGCAAACGTTTTGAGGTATTTAGATGGTAAAGCTTGCTGGTTAATTAAGTTAAAATCATTAGTGGATTGTTGTCTTTAGCTTGTACCGTACTACAAACTCTAAAATTGTTGAAGGTGTAGTTGGACTTGATAGCTTTCCATGTCTGAAAGTTCATGTATAACTAAGTTGTGCTGAAGGTCGAGGGATCTAACGGGGTACTTGTGCCGCCGTGAACGGCCCTTCTTGGAGTGAATTTTAATCATGCTCTTAATGTTGAACCTGCTAGTTGTTTGCAATAAACTTGTGAGTTCTTTTTGACTAATGTTAAGCTACGGTTTTTGGCACTTCCACCATCCAAATTTGCTAGCCTCTTCGGTGCTGTGCATTGCCTTCTGCTCACATTGAGAGTTGTGCATACTTCGCCAGTACATCCAACCCGTGGGAGGACTTCCTCTTGTTCTCCTACACATAAGCCTATACATCTTCCTCAAAACAACCACCATACCTACCTACCACAGCATTTCCATAGCTGTTCCGAGATATATTGCCATGCAACTTCCATTTACATTACATGACTTGTTGTCATTCATCACTTATATATTGCTTTGCATGATTCTATACAGCTGATGTGTGGTTTACCCATGTTACGCTAGATCATTGCATATCCTGCTACACTGGCAGAGGCATACAGTTTCATACATCATGTCTTGTTCGTTATGAGTTATATGTACCAAAAAGTGTGTTGTCATATTAGAATGTTGCCCCTGAAAGTGAAAAGTGCTATGTGGCCATCGAAAAGTGAAACAGAAAAAGAAAAAAAAAAAAAAAAAAAAAAAAAAAAAAAGAATAAAGAAAAAGGGGGCAACATTACTATCCTTTATCCACACTTGTGCTCATGTTATAGCACCTGCAGTATTCATAGTCATCATTTGTGCTCATGTTTAGCACCTATACTCCATGTGAGAGAGTTTTCATGTTCTACTAGTATAACTATGTGGGGAATTTACACTATAGAACTTGGGTTGTATATTCCAATGATGAGCTTCCTCAAAAGTGCTCTAGGTCTTCATGAGCAACCAAGTTGGATGCACCCCCACTAGTTCCATTGGAGAGCTTTCATACACATATAGCTCTATGTGCATCCGTTGCATGGCAATCACTACTCCTTACATAGCTTCGATTATAAGACTTCCTCTTGTCTAATGATCACTTATAGCTTTGTGAGACTTTCTTCCATTGGCCTTCCAAACCCCCATTAATGTTCTCTTTGCCATAACATCCTGGTGCCAATACCAAATGCTTGCGCTCACCGGTTGAGTAGACTTCGAAACAGTTGATTCATGACGTTCATGTTTATGTTTACTTGGCTGAATCCTTCTATGTTATGAAAATTTGCTTGATGCTTGGATTGAAGGATAGAACTCTACGCTGGATACTTAAACCATCTTTAATGAACCTTGTACGGTTTCATGTCTTTAAAGCGATAATTCATGAAAACTTTTAGCTTGTTTGACTCTTGCTTTATTATCTCTTATATCAACTATAGACATTTGCTTTGAATGATTTGATCTCAGCTCACATGCCTTACATTATTATTGGATCAAGATTATGTTGGTAGCATGTCACTTCAGAAATTATTTTCTTTTTATCGTTTACCTACTCGAGGACGAGTAGGAACTAAGCTTGGGGATGCTTGATACGTCTCCAACGTATCTATAATTTCTGATGTTTCATGCTTGTTTTATGTATCATTGTCACATGTTTTATATGCATTATATATCATTATTATACATTTTCTGGGACTAACCTATTAACAAGATGCCACAGTGCCAGTTCCTGTTTTCTGCTGTTTTTGGTTCCAGAAAAGCTGTTCGGGCAATATTCTCGGAATTCGACGAAACAAAAGCCAAACCTCCTATTTTTCCGAGGGACACACGGAGCCAGAAGGGCAAGCCAGGGGGAGGCCCACGGCCTCCAAACCACATGCTCGCGCGGGGGCCCCAGGGCGCGCCGCTGGTGGTTTGGCCCACTCGGGACTCCACCGACGTTGCCCCTTCGCCTATTTAGTCACCCCGACGCGAAAACCCTAAATATATATCTAATACTCCAGAAAGACTTCCGCAGCGCCGCCGCCATCGCGAGACCTCGTTTCGGGGGTCAGAAGTTCCTGTTCTGGCACCCTGCCGGGACGGGGATTGACCCCCGGAGCCATCTCCATCGACTCCACCGCCTCCACTTCGACTCCATGATGGTTTGTGAGTAGTTCCCCCATGGACTACGGGTTCTTGGCTGTAGCTAGTTGGTACTTCTCTCCCATGTACTTCAATACAATGATCTCATGAGCTGCCTTACATGATTGAGATCCATATGATGTAATTGGTGTTGTGTTTGTTGGGATCCGATGAATTGTTACATTATGATCAGATTGTTCATCATATTATCATACTATTGTTTATTTAAGATCTTGCATGCTCTCCGGTACTTGTGGTTACCCTGATCAAGTAGTTGCTTGTATCTCCAAGAGGGAGTATTTATGCTAGATAGTTGGGTTCAGCCTCTATTTAACCTGGGATAGTGACAGCAAGTTCTAAGGTTGTAGATGTGTTGTTGCCACTAGGGGTAAAACAGCAATGCTTTGTCTAAGGATGAATGTGTTGTTTACATTATGCACAATACTTAATGCAATAATCTGTTGTTTGCAACTTAATACTGGAAGGGGTGCGGATGCTAACCGGAAGGTGGATTATTTAGGCACAGATGCATGCTGGATAGCGGTCTGTGTACCTTGTCGTAATGCCCAATTAAATACTACAGTAAACCTTATCTTATCATAAGCATGCATTGTCATGCCCTTACAATTATCAATTGCCCAACTGTAATTTGTTCACCCAACACCTGTTATTTGTTTGGAGAGTTACCACTAGTGTAGATAGCTGGGAACCCCGGTCCATTTGTCATCATCATTGCTCTGTCCATTTGTCATCATCATTGCTCTCTGGTCCTATATGTCATTAGAAGTAGTATCAACTATTTTCTGGTGCCATTGCCTCCGTGTTACTGCTGCTGTGTTACTGTTACTATTGCTCTCATATTACTGCTGCTTTCACATCACCCCTGTTACTAGTGCTTTTCCAGGTGCAGCTGAATTGACAACTCAGTTGTTAAGGCTTATAAGTATTCTTTGTCTCCCCTTGTGTCGAATCAATAAATTTGGGTTTTACTTCCCTCGAAGACTGTTGCGATCCCCTATACTTGAGGGTTATCAGTTTGCCATCCACCCGTTTGCACTGAGCATTTCTCATATTTCGGTTACAGGATGACACGTTTACAAATGCCACTAGATACTTAAAATCTCACAGCACAAGCTCAAATACTAAAACGGTAACATATTTCATTCATATCACAATGTAACTTTACATTTCCATCACAATTTCACCTTTACAATTGCATCACAAGATGTGACAAACATAAGAGGTAAAACGATAACAGATTTCATCTATACTAAGCCTATCATGTCAAAGGACGGAAAGAATATATGATTTCTTCCCTACATCCTTGTCCACAATCCTCGCAGATGTCACTCTAGCAATCTCTTCTTATCTCAACTTCTTGAGAGAAGGATGTTGAAGCTTTGGACCCTATACATTAGTAAATAGAGTTACAATAAGGATTTATGTTAGTTCTGACCCCACTAGATAGAACGAACAATTTAACACAATAACATGAAGTATACAGTAGTATATAGTGTGTACTGACCAGTGTATATAATTGGAGGACATTATGGGAAAGTTAACAAACACTACTGTCTTGAGTAGTGTTCATTGTTTGTTCTGTGTCTCCGACTTTTTTATGCAGTGTCACCGAAATAGACTCCTGTTTTCACATGGACTAGTTAGCTAAACTATAACCGGTTGCAAATGCACAATAGGCAAGTTAACTACATCAAAAACTTATCTAGATAGAACTACGGGATATGAACTGAACTACTATCAACAAGTTAGCTAAACTACAACCGGTTGCAAGTGCACAATAGGCAAGTTAACTACATCAAGAAATTATCTAGATAGAACTACCGGATGTGAACTCAGAAATCCATTTTGGCTCCCGGGAGCACATGCTCCCGGTATGCTAAAAAAAAACTCAAAAATTCAAAACTTGTCAAAAAATCCGAAAAAAATCATGCACGTACCTGAGCATGTCACACACCACCGTGTCAAATTTGGCGACGAATCGACATCGTATGCGCCCTGTGCAAAATTGACAAAGTTCTGACAGAATATGAGATCTAAAATTTGTATTTTCAGATCTGAGATTTGTCTTTTTTGCACAGGGCGCATACGATGTCGATTCGTCTCCAAATTTAACACGGTGGTGCGTGACATGCTCAGGTACATGCATGATTTTTTTCGGAATTTTTCGACAAGTTTTGAATTTTTGAATTTTTTTTAAACATACCGGGAGCATGTGCTCCCGGGAGCCAAAACGCGTTTCTCATGTGAACTGAACTACTATCAACAAGTTAGCTAAACTACAACTAGTTGCAAGTGCACAATAGGCAAGTTAACTACATCAAGAAATGATCTAGATAGAACTACCGGATGTGAACTGAACTACTTTCAACAAGTTAGCTAAACTACAACTAGATGCAAGTGCACAATAGGCAAGTTAACTACATCAAGAAATGATCTAGGTAGAACTACCGGATGTGAACTGAACTACTTTCAACAAGTTAGCTAAACTACAACTAGTTGCAAGTGCACAATAGGCAAGTTAACTATATCAAGAAATGATATAGATAGAACTACCGGATGTGAACTGAACTACTATCAACAAGTAAGCTAAACTAAAACTAGTTGCAAGTGCACAATAGGCAAGTTAACTATATCAAGAAATGATCTAGATAGAACTACCGGATGTGGATCTGATACCTTCTTCACGTCGCCGTTGGATCGATCTAGCAGATCCGGAAGTGGTGGAGCCAGAGGAAGCGGACAGAGCGACGACCTCGCCGTGTCGGGCGAGATGGCGAATACCTCGCCGTGTCGGGGGACATGGCGAATGATAACCCACAAGTATAGGGGATCGCGTGTAGCCTTTTCGATAAGTAAGAGTGTCGAACCCAACGAGGAGCTAAAGGTAGGATAAGTATTCTCTCAAGTTCTATCAACCACTGATACAACTCTACGCACACTAAACGTTTGCATTATCTAGGAAATAAAACTACGGTAGCAATACGGGTATGAGATAGTTTTGCAAGATAATAAATACAAGAAAGTAAATGTTAGTGCTGCAGCAATAAAATACACTAAGTAACCATATACTAACAGTACCATGAGTGTGGAAAAGTGGTGGTAATTGTGGTGGCTTTGTCCAAGATTAATTAGTGAAGGTACTTGGTTCATTGTCTTCGATGCAGTTTTCTATGTGGGAGAGGCTAAATATACATGCACTCCACTACTTGGGATTACAAGTACTATATGATTGGATTGTTAGAAAGCATCCGCAAATACTAACAATGCATTAAGGTTTCCCCAACCATAGCCTTAAGTTCAAGGTCCTCTTACTCCCATACGTGCAACTAATCGGTTCGCGTTCTCAGGTTTCTGTCACTCCGGCAGAACTTCCCCCGCTTCGTTACAAATACTACCAACCCTAGGGTGTTTGATCCATGCGCGCACAAATATAATGGACACCAAAGGACAGCACCATATAGACATACAACTCTAATGAACCTCATGCATTCAATTAAGCAATCAAAAGACAAATAAACTACGGAAACATGATGTAAATCATAGGATAAATATTATAGCATCAAACACCATGTTTACATAGGACGGTACAGAGGTTTGTGGGAGGATGAACCACTGAATACAAGGAGGAGATGGTGATGGAGATGGCGGTGAAGACGGCGGAGAGGGCAGCGCGGCGGCGCAGGGCGGCGGCGCCGGCGGTGCGGGGAACTCCTTTCCCCGCCGCCGGCAAGCTTGGGGAGCGCCGCCCCTTAGCCTCCCTCCTTCATGGCTTCTTGGGAGCCCTCCCCCATGGAGATGGGATCCATGGGGGAGGCAAAAACGTGGCTTTTGGTGGCTGAAATTCGTGGGTGGAGGAGTCCTCCACGAATTAGGTTTCCTCCCTTTATATATCTTCTCGGATTTCCGTCACCCCCTTTTAGGGTTCCACCAAAACGGGCCTACAGGCCGCGTCCGAACTCCGATTGGGCTGATCTCGGGCTTAAAATCTTCGTATGGAAAATTGTGACAACTTTCGTAACAGCCAGGTCTCCATATAACGTCATCTTCGAGGGTCAAACTGGCAATCTTCGTAAAAAGTTCTCAGACAGATTTCAGGAAAGTCCCAATTCGACTCCAACAAGGTTTCCTCTTGTATTCTTGATAATTTCTACACATCAAAGAGTAAAACAAGAACATTGTGCACTTTTGCAACTATTAGTAGGTTAGTCCAAATAAATAATAAACTTAATATAAAACAAGTGCTAAAAGCATAAAAATGGCATGAAACAATCAAAAATTATAGATACGTTTTGGACGTATCAACATCCCCAAGCTTAATTCCTGCTCGTCCTCGAGTAGGTAAATGATAACAAAATAATTTTTGATTGTAAATGCTATGATCAGGTCTTTAACAATTGCATGATGTATGGATAATAAAACTTAGCAATCATGTTTCCTAATGAAAAGTATCAACGAACTAAGAGCTTATAACATGAAATTTATAAACATCAACAAGATTGTAATGACCATAATAAAGCATGATAGAGTGGTATCTCGCTTGCCCTTAATTGTGGAGCAAAACATAAATGCCAAGGCACCTCTGAAGTTCAAGTGAAGACTAGATATAGAGATATCAAAGATAAAAGCATCATGGTTATACCTCAATTAATCGTATTCTGGGACAAGCACATTACACTAAGAACGACAGCTATGCTCTCGAAGAAGTGCTCAAAGAAAGGATGGTGACTCAACATAAAAATAAAAGATTGGCCCTTCGCAGAGGGAAGCAGGGATTAACACGTGCTAGAGCTTTTTGTTTTAAAAACAGAGGTAAAAATGTTTTGAGAGGTGTTTGTTAATTGTCAACGAATGGTAGCGGGTGAGAACAGTATTCTACCTGTCAAACGGACTTTTAAGAGCGGCTCCCATGAAGGACGTTATTTCTACCAGCAAGGCAGATCATCCCTCTTTCTCTTTGGTTTACACACATTCAGGTATTTCACTGTTTGTCATTGCTTACTGATGAATCAGGGCAAAAGTGTGAAGAGAATTAATTGGTTAAAGTTGTAATTAATTGGGACTGGGCACCCCGTTGCCAGCTCTTTTTGCAAGTTATTGGATAAGCGGATGTATATGCCACTAGTCCAGGTGTAAAAGTCCATTTGACAAATAGAATAAAGAATAACCACACTAATTCCTCATGAGCTAGTAAACATTGACACAAAAAGAGAAATATTTTGAAGGTTTTAAAGGTAGCACATGCAAATTTACTTGGAATGGCTTGAAATACCATGCATAGGAATTTTTTGGTGGACTCTTTGGGATAACTTGGTTTTAAGGATTTGGATGCACGAGCAGCATTCCCGCTCAGTACAAGTGAAGGCTAGCAATAGACTGGGAAGCGACAACCACGAGAGCGATAACGGTCATAATCATGCTTGCGACAAAATAAAATTAACGGAGGCATAAAAACGATACTAAAACTCTGAGGCAAAATAGATCATCAAGGCTTAATTGACTTTTATTTTTCAGTCATAACATGTGTGAGCATGTGCCAAGTCGATTCAAGTGAATTATTCAGAGGAGGATACCACAATACCATACCATCTTATGAACAGGACAATGCATGTTGATATCAAAATAACATAATATGCACTATTAGCTAGTTGAGACTAACCATAAGAAAACATAAACTACTAAACAGTATTATTCACACATCATTTTTAAGTTTCAACAAGTAATCCATTAACCAAGTAAACATTGAAAACAGAGGATAAATAAAATATGTGACGATCCACTTATTAATGTAACTGGTGTTTGATGCTAAGATAAATAGATAATAAAATACAGCCGCTTCAAGTTTAGTTAAGTTCCTATGTTGCTCAAAAAACAAAGTTTAAAGGTTTGCAAACCGTGGGGTTATTGATGAAGAGGGATGCGGGGACATCCCCAAGCTTATGACTTTGGTAATTCTTCAATATTCCATAGTTTGGTGTTCCTTCATTCTCTGTGAAAAAACTTCAACACAAAAACTTTCCCATTCTTTTCTGCGGTTAGACATTAGTACAATAGATAATATTTCCCAAGTGCTACTATTAAACCAAATAAAATTTTGTTTTTAAGTTACAGAAAGGTTGCTTAAATGGCCAACTTATAAATGAAAGGTAAGAACCATTAAAAATCAAATGAAAACGAAAAGAGGCCACTCTTGCAACAAAAGTCAGAATCTGTCCAGAAAAACAGCAGCTGGAAAACGCAATTTTTAGGTGCACTTAAACATGCCCGAAATTTTAGCCAATTTTTGTACATGCAGAGGATTAGGTGCTACAACATCAGTAATTTTTTCGTGATTTTTAGAGCTTCCAGTAAAATATGAAAAATCGCGCAATAAGCAGTAGATACCGAAAACAGAAAATCACTTTTTACATATGTATCAACTAAGCTAAATGGATAAAACTTGGTACTTTATTTTTGATAAACTAAGAAACCAGAGGCTAAGCAAGACCTAAACATGCTAGCTACAGCAAGGAAAACTCTAAATAAAAATCAAAAGTAAAACCCAAATAAAATTAAAATAAAGAACCAAACAAAGAAGCAAAACAAAAGAAAATATTTTTGTTATTTTGAATTTATAAGTGAAAGTAAAGAAGCAATCGAAACCAAATAAGGAGCCTAATAAAACTAAAGAAGGTAAAACCAAGACATATAAAAGCAATTATAATACAAGTTAAGACAATACATATCATGTGGACGGGTAATATAGAGTATGAACGAGACAACCTCATGTTAGTTGATGAATAGGGGGATGACTCGGGCATCCCCAAGCTTAGATGATTGTATCTTCTTGAATATGTTCTTGGGATGCACCTACACATCCCCAAGCTTGAGCTCTTGCGTCTTCTTATTCATCTCATATCACCATATTGATTAGATCTTATAAGCTACATCCACATAAAACTTCACAAAACTCATTAGTAGGGTTAGTACTCATTAAATAAAATCCACTCATGTTCAAGCATTGACAAGTTTTATAATTTTTACTCAACATTAGCCACTGTATATACTAAGGTGTTCATGATTTCCGTTGTCCGTCGAAAAACTAATGAAACTAACAACACCAAGTACAATATTGAATAAACAAAGAAATCTGTCAAAACTGAACAGTCCGTAAAGATGGCATTCAACGAGATAGTTAAGTAGCTCAAATCGAAAAACTTTAGTCTAATGAAAGAAAGATAATAATCTCAGGTTTATGCACAAAAATTTTCAAGTCAAAATACTATTCTGAGATTTATCACGATTTTATTTACAGAGAAGCACAAAATCTGTCTAAACAGAACAGTCAGTAAAGATCGAATTTTTCGACCTATCTACGTACCTTAAATCAGAAAAAGTTAGTCTAATGAAAGAAAGCTAATAAGCATCACTTTGCACTCAAGAAATTTCAGATCAAGATCACGTTCTGGTGATTTTAAACATTTAATACGGTGGAGCACAGAAAATCTGTTTCTGGACAGCAAAGTAAAACTATCAACTTTCAATTAACTAAAGACTATAATTAGCATTTTATTTTTATGTACAGAGGTATATACACAATATTTACAATATTTACATGTTTTTAATGAAAAGCTTCCATGGAAAGATTTGTTTTGGTTTCATAGGCATGAACACAAGTGTTCAAGGTCGACCCCCATTTAACCATTACTCATCTTTCCAATCACTTTTCTTTTTGAAAACGTTTTTAGATAACAACTACACCTAATTTTTTTTGTAATTCGCATTCCCTATCCATAGTAAGATAAAGAACAACTTAATACTGAAAATAAAAACTACTTAGAGATAAAGCAAACAAGTGCACACAAGAACATTAACCTACGCTATGGCTCCCCGGCAACGGCGCCAGAAAAGGTCTTGATAACCCACAAGTATAGGGGATCGCGTGTAGCCTTTTCGATAAGTAAGAGTGTCGAACCCAACGAGGAGCTAAAGGTAGGATAAGTATTCTCTCAAGTTCTATCAACCACTGATACAACTCTACGCACACTAAACGTTTGCATTATCTAGAAATAAAACTACGGTAGCAATACGGGTAGAGGTAGTTTTGCAAGATAATAAATACAAGAAAGTAAATGTTAGTGCTGCAGCAATAAAATACACTAAGTAACCATATACTAACAGTACCATGAGTGTGGAAAAGTGGTGGTAATTGTGGTGGCTTTGTCCAAGATTAATTAGTGAAGGTACTTGGTTCATTGTCTTCGATGCAGTTTTCTATGTGGGAGAGGCTAAATATACATGCACTCCACTACTTGGGATTACAAGTACTATATGATTGGATTGTTAGAAAGCATCCGCAAATACTAACAATGCATTAAGGTTTCCCCAACCATAGCCTTAAGTTCAAGGTCCTCTTACTCCCATACGTGCAACTAATCGGTTCGCGTTCTCAGGTTTCTGTCACTCCGGCAGAACTTCCCCCGCTTCGTTACAAATACTACCAACCCTAGGGTGTTTGATCCATGCGCGCACAAATATAATGGACACCAAAGGACAGCACCATATAGACATACAACTCTAATGAACCTCATGCATTCAATTAAGCAATCAAAAGACAAATAAACTACGGAAACATGATGTAAATCATAGGATAAATATTATAGCATCAAACACCATGTTTACATAGGACGGTACAGAGGTTTGTGGGAGGATGAACCACTGAATACAAGGAGGAGATGGTGATGGAGATGGCGGTGAAGACGGCGGAGAGGGGCAGCGCAGGGCGGCGGCGGCGCCGGCGGTGCGGGGAACTCCTTTCCCCGCCGCCGGCAAGCTTGGGGAGCGCCGCCCCTTAGCCTCCCTCCTTCATGGCTTCTTGGGAGCCCTCCCCCATGGAGATGGGATCCATGGGGGAGGCAAAAACGTGGCTTTTGGTGGCTGAAATTCGTGGGTGGAGGAGTCCTCCACGAATTAGGTTTCCTCCCTTTATATATCTTCTCGGATTTCCGTCACCCCTTTTAGGGTTCCACCAAAACGGGCCTACAGGCCGCGTCCGAACTCCGATTGGGCTGATCTCGGGCTTAAAATCTTCGTATGGAAAATTGTGACAACTTTCGTAACAGCCAGGTCTCCATATAACGTCATCTTCGAGGGTCAAACTGGCAATCTTCGTAAAAAGTTCTCAGACAGATTTCAGGAAAGTCCCAATTCGACTCCAACAAGGTTTCCTCTTGTATTCTTGATAATTTCTACACATCAAAGAGTAAAACAAGAACATTGTGCACTTTTGCAACTATTAGTAGGTTAGTCCAAATAAATAATAAACTTAATATAAAACAAGTGCTAAAAGCATAAAAATGGCATGAAACAATCAAAAATTATAGATACGTTTTGGACGTATCAGCGAACACCTCGCCGTGTCGGGAGAGATGGCGAAGACCTCGTCGTGTCGGGGGAGATGGCGAAGACCTCGCCGTGATAGCCGTCTCCTGGGCGGAGACGGCGCTGCCACGGCGCCGGCGATGGCCGCAACGCCAGGAGGCGCCGCCACGAACAGATCTAGCATACTGGGACAGAGTGAGGAAACGAGTGTTAGGTTTTGCTCTGTACGCCCATATATATAGGTAAAACATAGGAAACGGTTCTTTAGAAGGACCGTTTCCTTTGTGTTTCTTCCACTAAGGTGTGGGACCTACGCGCCCACTCTGTGGAATTTCTTCTACTCTCTGGAATAATATTTTCATAATCTCTACTATATGGAGAAAACCACTTATAGGATACTTATATTAATATTAGTGATTACTACATTACATACGCAGTACATATTAATAATAATAAAGTAAATTACAGTTGGAGAACTTATAGAACTACTACTAGCTACTTCTTGTTTTTCTTGCGCCCTGCTTCCGCGCAATCCTCATCCTTCTCACGGCCTCGCTTATTGGGGGCCATTGGAGGTGGTGGCGGCGGCAGCATATCGGAGGCGGTGGCGGTGGCTTTCTTCTCCGTCGCCGGGACTCCCTTCTTCGGGACCAGCGCCTCCGCCTCGTCCTCCTCGTCGTCCTCCTCCTCCTCCTCCTCCTCCTCCTTCCTCTTCGGTTGACTCGTCATCAGAATCAACCTTCGGCGGGCCCAGCATCAAGGTGGGATCATGGAAGTTGGCGTATTCGTCGTCGCTCGTCTCTGGCGTCGGTCCTTCAACGGACTCGCCGCTGACGGGGGGACTGTCCCGCGGCGACTCAGTGTGCTCCTGTGTGTCGTTGCTGCGAGGCATCTTCGCTAATCAGTAGGAGGGAGCGAGCGAGCGAGAGAGAGAGAGAGCAGATTCGGTGGCGTCTTGAGCTAGCAAGGATTGGGGTTTTCAAGGAGTAGTGGGCGGTGCCACTACGCCATGACATTTACTCGCCTCGCTTCGAATTCCAAGAAGATGGAACGTGTCCACATTGGAAACGGACACCCAAAAGTCTCCGTTGCTATAGAGACACATATCGGAAACGGAGCCAGAATTAAGACCGTTGCCAATACTATGGGTAACGGAGTTAATACTTTCTCCGTTACCTATGTTGACGGGCCAGCCGCGGCCCAGGTCAGGTTTGTACGCACTGGCCGCGCGGAAAGCGCGATTCTCCGTCGCCTAACACCTGCCGTTTCCATAGAGGGGTATCCGATGTGTCGTTCTGTACTAGTGTCTGGCCGCGTGGGCCCACCTCTTTTGGCCCTCGGGTTTCCATTTTTTCGCTTCCTTCGCTCCTACGCTTTGTTCCTTCCAAAAATGATCCCCACAAAATATTAGGTCATTTGGACGTCGTTTGGGTCCCTGAAACATCAAAATATAGAAAATAGGGCTTTCTGCCAGTGCAGTGTTAATTCCAGAAAAATAGGGAAACAGTGAAATATTCCCAAAATCAATATAAAACAATGATATAACCTTTATATGATGCAAATATGATTGAAATGTAAGTAATATAATGCAAAGTTCATGTATGTATTTACATGCATCAGCGACCTGCAGGCCAGGCTCAAGAAGCTCTCCGATAGTCCGACAACGTCTTCTCCCAGGATCGCCGCCGGGAGAGTTCCGCCGCCACCCAAGAGTGGCGGGCCATCACGACGGGCAATCCTGGACCTGGTTCGGCTGCCTGGCGCACGTTCAGGTGGCCGGTGATCTTCGACAAGGACGATGTCATCGGCATCCATGTCAGATGAGGCGGTGTCGACGACGGGCAGAGCCACGACAAGTGGCTAACGACGGTCGCCGGCTCACCCTATGTCGTCTCGATGGCATTCGTTCCTATCACCTCCCTACTCGCCGGCGTCCCCGGCCACGGGTTCCTCAACCACGCCGTCAATCTCTATCTGAGATCAATCAGGAGAAGGATTTGGTAGCCAATATGCTGCATTGCCCAGTTGTCGATTTTCCAATTCGATATCTTGGTCTCCAACTAGCTTTGAGGCCGCTATCCAAAAATCAGTGGCAGCCCATGCTTGATGCAGCGACAAAAATCGTACCCGCGTGGATGAGGGGTTTGATCGCCAGGCCGGGAAGGCTTACGTTGGTAAAGACGGTGATGTCGGCACGGCCTATTCATCACCTCCTCATCGTGGACGCACCTGTGTGGGTGTTGGAGGCGATGGAGAAGTGTTTCCGCGGGTTCTTTTGGGCAGGAAAGGACAGTGTCAATGGAGGGCAGTGTCTGGTGGAGTGGGATCGTATCTGCAGGCCGCAAGAGTTCGGAGGGCTTGGTGTCAAAGATCTGAGGCTACACGGCTTGGCACTCAGGGTGCGTTGGGAGTGGTTACGGAGATCAGAGATGGAACGTCCCTGGCAGGGCTTCCGATGCTCAAAGCTCCGCGGCCAGAGAGGTTTTCGATTGTAGGGATGGCCCTTTTTCAGTGGGCCAGGTGGGAGAAAAGTAGGTACCGGATGACACTATATTCAGTCTCTGACCCAATGTTCATACTCATCGGCATCTAGATAGATGGATATGTATCTTCACAACTTGAGTTGGGACAAGTTTGATTTCTACCCGTAGGTAATCACTAGAAAAATACCGACCTTCTTAAAGGTATAGTACGCATACTCCAGTCTCCAAGTGTCACCTTCTTATTGCATCTGAGCTTCCGTCTCACCAAGTGTCATGGATACTTGGTGGTGTGTCTGCATGTTTGACAATTGCCATAATGAGAGTTTTGGTGGGATTCTTGTTGGACGCGGGAAGGGAGCAGGGAGGGAGGTTGTACGTATATTTATTTCGATATTTGAATTTTCTAAAATACATTTATTGAGACTTGTTTGTCAAAATTACAAACCGTTTATACTTTTGAGATTCTCGATTCGAGATTTTCAAAACTAGATTCTATGTTGATAGATTTGACAAACATTTTTCTGCACTTTCAAAAGTCGAAAACCTATACTTTGGGTTTCGATGTACTTGTACTTCGGGATTTATCTGTACTTTTGTACTATGCACAAGTGTGTATTCGTATTCAGGTTTTTTTGTACTTTGTAACTTTTTGTACCTCGCAATTTTGTATAGCGACTTCCAGTGTTTTATTCGAGTTTTAATATTTTCCTACGTCGTGGTTTATGTACTTTGTACTTCGTAATTTTTGGTACGTATCTCGGCTTTGTAGTGTCTTATACTTGGGTTTCAATATTTTGTACTTCTGCACCAACAAAGTACGCGACCACGGAGAGAAAACTGTATTCAAAGTACAAAACTGAGAAACACGGAAAAAAGAGACGGAATCGACATAAACTAAAGAAAATCTGAAAAAAATCATGGATATAGATAGTGTTGCATTATACCAAAATGTAAAATAGAAACTAGATATATGTTCTATTTTCGGGTTGTGCAAACGAAAAATCTGAAATTAAAAATACTGAACAATGCAAATATGAATTCTCCAAAATCTATCAGACTTAGTTATTTTTGTGTTTCCCAACATATGTAATATTTCAAGTTGGTGTGTTTCATGTTGGTAGAATGTATCATTATCTACCTCCGTGATTTTTCCAAAAAAAAATTGAAACTTCAAAATATGATTTTTTAATTTTTGAAAGTAAGAGCTTCTTTAGCGAATAACCCGGCCCGGAAAATTCTGGCCGATATGTTGTGGGGGCCATTTTTACAACCCGAACAGACACCGCATATCGGTCCGGCCCATGAACTTTATACAGTGGCTACCGACGACCATTTAGGGTTCACATTTGGGATCCCTCCGCCGCAATTTCTCCCTCGCCGCTGCTAGGGTTAGCTAGCTCTGACGAGCAATTATTCTGCTAGGTTAATCGTGCAAGGGTAGATCGATAGCTCGTCCTGCCATGCGCGGCACGAGATGGCGTCTCCGGTCGATGTGGAGGAGGCGCACTATTGCCGCTCCGCAGGCGCCAGCAAGCGCGAAAGGCTGAGAAGTCTCAAGTTCATCGGACTGCTCCCTACAGACCACCCCTAGTACGTGTCGCATGTCGCGCAGGCCTCGCAAAGGAGGAGTTCGAATTCGCGTGGCCGGTGCACAAGTCGATGACTCTGTATCACCTCAGCTTCGAGTGGTGAAGAAGAAAGCGAGTTGCGCAACCGGTGAAGCACATCGAGCTCGTCTTCATATCTATTTTTCCTTTAGAGTATAAATGTTTGTATCATCTGAACCTATTTGATCCAAACTATGTCCGTATTTATGTGAACCTATGTTTATATGAAATGTGTTTAATCGGAACCAATAGTCGGACAAATTGTAGAGCAAACTTCCTTTTTTATATTTGATAGACAAATTTCCAAACCGGAAAACTTGTTACGGGCTACAGATTTCCATGGAGCTCGACCTGCTGCATTTTCACTTTCGGCGAGAACAATCGGTTAATTCGATCTCCTTCTGTGCACCGTGCGCAATAGTGAAAATGGGTCATGGGGCAATTTCTTCGAGTCTTTGATCGGTGGAGACTGCTGACCTTTCTCTCCCCACGAGTGTGGGACCCAAGGCGGCGGCGCAGGCCGATTGCTTGGTCTACGAGAAAACTTTCTCGCAAGTCAACTTAAATAATAGACGTCGCATCTGTGCTCCCCACGTCATGCGAGGATCCAGAGAGCCGTCTCCATCTTCCCCATCGTCGTCAGAGCTCGCGCGTCGGATCTTGTCGGAGCGGCCCACCCATCCCCACGCCTCGAGCTCCACGATCCTCGTTTCGAGTTTCGAGGTATGTCTTCATCGCAGTCGCATCGAAGTTTGTCTTGATCCCATTTCGGCGAGCTCGATTCCATTTAGACTCGTCCGTTGCTAGGGTTTTCCGCCAATTTTTCTCGGTTTTCCCGCGTCTCCGACCGAGCCCTGTTTCGTGGCCGTACAGCCCGCCGGAAAGCATGTCAAGACCGCCGCAGGGAAGCAGAGCGTGCGCAGCAGGCCACCGCCAGCTGCAGCTGTAGAAGAACATGATCACCATAGTGGAGATGCGTGGAGGATGGCCTAGAGGGGATGTATAACAGAGAGTTTATACATTACAAATTCATATTCGATCGGATTACACAGTACAGATAATTCCCTTTTTATATCAAACTATTTTACTTGTACTCTTCTTGTCATTATAGTGATGTTGTTTTTTGTTGTCAAAATCCATCGATATACATGATATATTATTTTCCATATAGGACTTGAGAAAATGGAAAACGCCGTGCACATTAAGATACATAATTGTCATAGCATTTTATTATTTAAGGCTATAAATTCATTTCTTTGGCTTAGTTGAAACTCTATGTTGTGAAATATACTTTAATAATTTTTTGGAGATGTTTAAGATATTTGCTTACTTTGATGGATTTCAATGTTGATCTAAACTAACAGTATTTTTGCACTACACTTTTGTAAGTATTAATTTCCATAGTTTATTATATGTATTTACAACACTTGGTAGCAATTAACATTTTGAAGTATTATTAGAGTATGATACTATCAAGTTATATGTAACTAGGTGATTCTAGACTATATGAAATCCCAAATATCTGCTATTCTTCGACTCTTGGTCGGGTCAGGAATATTTAGCTAGTGGCACATATGGTCTGCGTCAAGCAGCTCAGGGGCTCCACCCTCGCGCCGCGCGACCTGCAGGCCAGGCTCAAGAAGCTCTCCGACAGTCCGACGACGTCTTCTCCCAGGATCGCCGCCGGGAGAGTTCCGCCGCCACCCAAGAGTGGCGGGCCATCACGACGGGCAATCCTGGACCTGGTTCGGCTGCCTGGCGCACGTTCAGGTGGCCGGTGATCTTCGACAAGGACGATGTCGTCGGCATCCATGTTAGATGTGGCGGTGTCAACGACGGGCAGAGCCACGACAAGTGGCTAACGACGGTCGCCGGCTCACCCTATGTCGTCTCGATGGCATTCGTTCCTATCACCTCCCTACTCGCCGGCGTCCCTGGCCACGGGTTCGTCAACCACGCCGTCAATCTCTATCTGAGATCAATCAGGAGAAGGATTTGGTAGCCAATACGCTGCGTTGCCCAGTTGTCGATTTTTCGATTCGATATCTTGGTCTCCAACTAGCTTTGAGGCCGCTATCCAAAAATCAGTGGCCGCCCATGCTTGATGCAGCGACAAAAATCGTACCCGCGTGGATGAGGGGTTTGATCGCCAGGCCGGGAAGGCTTACGTTGGTAAAGACGGTGATGTCGGCGCGGCCTATTCATCACCTCCTCATCGTGGACGCACCTGTGTGGGTCTTGGAGGCGATGGAGAAGTGTTTCCACGGGTTCTTTTGGGCAGGAAAGGACAGTGTCAATGGAGGGCAGTGTCTGGTGGCGTGGGATCGTATCTGCAGGCCGAAAGAGTTCGGAGGTCTGGGTGTCAAAGATTTGAGGCTACACGGCTTGGTACTCAGGGTGCGTTGGGAGTGGTTACGGAGATCAGAGACGGAACGTCCCTGGCAGGGGCTTCCGATGCTCAAAGACTCCGCGGCCAGAGAGGTTTTCGATTGCTTGGTGCGTATCAAGGTTGGGGATGGTCACCAAGTCCTGTTCTGGACCGATCGATGGACCTAACGGAACGAGACAACTTTCACTGGCCTTGGACCCCGTCAGGCAAGTACTCGGCCAGTTCCACGTACAACATGTTGGTACAAGGAAGGGAGAGGTTTCCCCTGGCAAGGCCAATTTGGAGAAACGGAGCAACGCCCAAGAGCAAGTTGTTTGTCTGGCTAGCGATACAACACAGGATCTGGACATCAGATAGGAGGGTTCGACACGGACTACAGGAACAAACCTCAGCCTGTTTTGTGTGCCTTCAGGAGGAGGACACGGCGGAGCACATCCTCACGCAATGTGTGTTCGCAAGGGAAGTGTGGCACCGATGCAGTGAAACTTTTGGAGGGAAATTCAGTGCGCCTTTGCAGGAGTGCACGCTGCAGGGATGGTGGATGTTGCAACGAACCAAGTTCAGAGACAAGGATATGAAGAAATTCGATGCGCTGGTATGCCTTGGATTCCATGCATTGTGGAAGAACAGGAACGCTTGGTGCTTCAACAACAGGAAAAATCAACTGTCAACGGAACAGATAGCTGCAAACATCCTTGATGAACTCTGGTTGTCGAGGAGGGTGAGGCAAGGAGACATTGGAGTGGGAGCCCCAACAGTTGCGAGAGAGTCGACCTAGCGTGTGAGTGGTGTGGAGTTTGGGTCCACTCTGTTTTGGCTAGGGTGACTATCTTGTAAAATATTTCCGCCTTCTATAAAAATAAGATACGCAATTTGCCTACTCTCTAAAAAAAGAAGTAAGCATCTGCCACACCAGATTTCACATTTTTTTTCTCCAGTGTGTGTCTGATCATTGTCGCTTGACTGTTTTGTGAACGCGCCGCAAGTCAACTGAAGTTTTTCTTGGATAAATACAAACATCGCATGGAACAAGTTTTGTTTTCACAATAATTCAAAGGCCGAAACACGCAAAAAAATACATTACAAATTATAACACGTTTAAATGCTCGGGTGTTGGCTAATTGGCATGGCCGTGCAAGTGGGGGTGGTAGCTAGTGTGGTGTTCAGTGGCGATGGTGCGGCGTTCACTCTAGGACTATGCCACTTCTGTCTCGATCTATAGTAGGCACTCCACTTCCTGGTTCTCGTATGCACATTTTTTTGAATTCGCAAACACTTTTTTTGTGCTATGTGAAGACTTTTTTGAACTCACCGAGATTTTTTGTATTGTGCAAATATTTTTTCTCACTCATGTGAACATTTTTTTTTTACCTCGCGAGTAATTTTTTGAGCTAGGCATACAATTTTTTAAACCTTTTGAAGTTAATTTTGAACTTCACAAATATTTTGTATCAACTTTATGGATTATGTTCCGTAAAATATTCATATAGTATTAAAAGAGAGAACATAAAACCAAACTATAAAGGAACAAAAAGACAGAAAAGAAAACAGCCAAAACAGAAAAAGCGAAAATAGGAAAACCCTATTGGACCAGCCCAGCTGCCTTAGAGCATCTACAGCTCGCTTTGATACAGAGGTCGGGGATCCGCACCCCTTATCTAAAAAAATAATCTCCAGCGGGGGGCGCTAAATATGTGTCCGGCACCCCCCACTTGAGGCCCAATTGGGGGTGCCATACATATATCCGCCCAAATGGAGGGTGCAACCGACAGCGAAGCCCCCCAAACCCAAAAAAAATAAATAACCGAATTCAAAGAAATTTAAACGGTTTCCGCAGGAACGACCTCGCCTCCGATCAGGATAATCTTTCAAACACACCTCACTACAAAGATCTTTAAGCTTAATCCACATCTCTAAGGTCTCTTCTCTCAGGAATCTTCTAAATCTTAAACATTGCCAACCTTTAGTAAATATTGTATTATAATTGTAATATTATGGCTAAACATCAAGTTATAAAGTCTAGGAAACATTAAATAAAGCGGTTTGGTCCCAGCCAGCAATCTTCCCAAAATCCTGTACTCTTTCCATCTCCTAAAACTCTTTGACAGCAACTATAGAAAATATCTTTAACTGTTATTATTCCAGACCAAAAATGAGAATGCATAGGAGATGGTTTACATTGAGTTAAAGCTTTCTTTTTCAGATACTTTGCTCTAATCAACCTCTGCCATTGTCCATCTTCATTTTGCAATTTCCAGATCCATTTACACAGCAAGCTAACGTTCTTTGTTTGAATGTTTGTCACACCCAAACCACCTAGATCCTTAGGCCTGCAAACATCATCCTACTTTTTTTTTCGAAACACAGTACAACGCAGATGATATTTACGAACTCTCTGTTTTTCTTGCCAAAAAAGCCTAGCCCGCGTATCTCTTGCTCAGGTTCTTCTCAGGTACGGTTTCTTCACGTAAAAAAAAAAGGGTACGGTTTCTTGATCCGTCTATTTAAGCCGCCCCTGATCCGCCGCAGGAAGAGAAATACATCTCAGGATCCAGATGTCTACGAGTTCGATGCTGCTGCCGTGCCTCGCCTTCCACAGCGTCGATGATCGATCTACAACTACAATACTGTTAAGCGCGTCTGAGAGGAAGCCCATCGTCGGCGGCGACATCGGCGAGCTGGAGAACAAGATCATCTGCCCGACCACCCATGGCTTCATGTTAGCGCGGGATCCGATCTCCCACGCAACCTTCCTCTGGAGTCCTCAGAGTCGCGCCAAGATCGAGCTCCCGCCCTTGCCCTTGGGAATCGACGGGGTCGAGGATTACCTGCTCGTAGACTGCACCGGTGTGCTCTCCAGCAAGCCAACCTCTCCCGACTGCGTTGTGCTCCTGGCCGAGCCCGACGCCCCCTTCATATGGTACTGTCGTGCCGGAGACAGTAACTGGGAAGAACACGAGTACGACATAGGAACCCAGGCTCTTCCAGGCTGCGACCCGCCTGAAGAGAAGGTGGCCATCTGTGAGATTGCGGCGTGTCGTGGCAAGTTCTAGTTCAACGGCATGTCGACCAAGCTTGGCGTCCTCGACTTCTGCGGGGCCGCTCCGGTCTTCAGCTCCATCGCCATCGACGAGAACTATGGGATCCGGTGTGATTGGGCTCATGTTTTTCTGGTGGAGTCTGATGATGAGCTCTACATGGTACATTTGTTGTGCGCTGATCTCTCAGAACCGTACCATGGAGCCATGGTCCACATGATGGAATTCTCGACATGACGGTGGCGCAGGGTGGACGATCTTGGTGGCCGCACATTCCTCTTGTCCATGTATGAATTTGGCGCCTCGACCGAAGTAGGCCAGTCTGGTTTGCGACAGAACTCCGTCTATTTCATGGAAAATCCTCAACGAAAATTGTTGCATATCTTCAACGTAAAGGATGGAAGCGCTGAACTACAGGAATTTGATAATGCTCCCGTGTTGTCGGACAAAGCTTTCTGGATTCTTTCTAGCAATATATAGAGTAGCCACATGCTCTGTTTCTTGTTATTCTTAGTTGTACCTGTGACCAAATTGCACTATGTAAGACCTATTTCCGGAGGGATGAAAACTAATGCTGTCATATTATCGCCATCACATCTTTGATGTTTTCAGCTATGATTTTTTTGTTGTTGAATTGAATCTCACATGTATTACACTTGGGCTAATAGCCTCCCGGAGCCGACATACGAAAAGCTAGACCGTGTATTGATGGACTCGGATTGAGAAGTTAAATACCCACTGGTCTCAGTACGGGCCCTAGAACGTATCGAGGCACTGTCGGATCATGCTCCCATACTTCTAACCACGGGATCACCTAACCCACATTGTAAACGCCAGTTCAAATTCGAACTTGGATGGTTACATAGGGAAGGTTTTTTCGATATGGTTAAAATGGTGTGGGAGAGGCCGGTACCTGGTCTCAGCCCAATACAAAGGTGGAACAATAAAATGCGCGTTGTGCGCAAACACCTGAGTGGTTGGGCTAGACATATGGTAGGCCAGTTAAAGAAGGAGAAGCTCCGCTTGTCATCTATTATAGATGAATTGGAAGCTTTTGCTGAAGTGCGACCGCTGTCAACGCAAGAGATTGAATTGAAAAATCGATCTAATGCGGAGATGGCAAGTCTTCTTCGTGAGGAGGAACTTAAATGGTACCAACGATCAAAAGCCCAATTCATTTTGGAGGGAGATTCGAATACGAGATACTTTCATAGTCTAGCTAATGGCAGACATAGGAAGAAACTCATTTATTCTCTTAACCAAGATGAGGGTACGATTGAAGGCCATGAGGAACTCAAAGCATATCACGAAGTATTACAAGAATCTGTTCGGAGAACCAGAGGATGATAATTTCTCCCTGGATGAATCCCGAACGGATGACATTGTACAAGTTTCCGATCAGGAAAATGCCCACCTTACAGCCCCTTATTCAGAGGAGGAGGTAAAGAAGGCGGTTTTCCAAATGGAACACAACAAAGCACCGGGTCCGGATGGTTTTCCTGCTGAGTTTTATCAAACCTTCTGGGACATAATCAAGTCGGATCTGCTAGAGATGTTTCATGCGTTACATGCTGGACAACTCGAACTATTTCGCCTAAACTTCGGTGAGATAATTTTGTTGCCAAAGGTTAATGAAGCAGAAAGGATTCAACAATATAGACCTATCTGTCTTCTAAACGTTAGCTTCAAAATTTTCACTAAAACCGCTACTATTAGGCTAAATTCGGTGGCTGATCATGTTGTGAAACCGACTCAGACGGCTTTTATGCAAGGTCGTAATATCCTTGATGGGGTAGTAATCTTGCATGAGACTGTTCATGAGATGCATCGGAAGAAGCTAAATGGAGTCATCCTAAAGATCGACTTCGAAAAAGCTTATGATAAAGTCAAGTGGTCATTCCTACAACAAACACTCAGAATGAAAGGTTTTTCTGATGAGTGGCGTGCTATGATTCATAATTTCGTTTTCGGAGGAAGTGTTGCCATCAAGGTTAATGATGACGTTGGTAGATACTTCCAAACGAAAAAGGGATTACGACAAGGCGACCCATTATCACCTATATTATTTAATATAGTTGCTGATATGCTAGCCATAATCATTGAACGCGCAAAAGTGGATGGGCAAATTGAAGGTGTGGTTCCGCATCTTGTTGATGGTGGATTATCCATCCTTCAATACGCCGACGACACGATTCTCTTTATGGATCATGATATGGAAAAAGCAAAGAACCTGAAATTAATATTATCAGCGTTCGAGCAACTTTCGGTCTAAAAATTAATTTCCATAAAAGTGAGTTGTTTTGTTTTGGCGACGCTCAGATGAGGCTACCCAGTACGCTGAGTTATTTGGCTGTGGATAGGCCAATTTCCGATAAGCTATCTAGGCATCCCGATTCACTTCAGAGGCTTACGATTGCTCAATGGAAACTTGTTGAGGAACGACTACAAAAAAGGTTGAGTAGCTGGAAAGGAAAATTATTATCCCTAGGTGGCAGATTGGTGCTCATAAATTCAGTACTACTGTATATGATATCCTTCTTCCAAATACCAAAAGGAGTCTTGCATCGATTGGATTACTTTCGATCTAGATTTTTTTGGCAAGGGGATAGTGAAAAAAAAATATCGGCTAGCCAAATGGGATGTAGTGTGCCGACCTAAGGATCACGGCGGTCTTGGGATTCATGACCTTGAGGTCAAGAATAGAGCCCTGCTTGGTAAATGGCTGTTTAAGCTTCTAACCGAGGATGGGGTATGGCAAACTCTTCTCAGGAGAAAATATATCGGCTCAAGTGCGGTATCACAGGTTGTTTGGAAACCTGGTGATTCACACTTTTGGGCCGGCCTAATGGCGACGAAGAAATTCTTCTTCCCCTATGGTAAATTCTCCATTAAAGATGGTTCGGAGATAAGGTTTTGGGAGGATAGGTGGCTTGGAACTACCTCACTCCGAGAACAATATCCGGCTCTATACAGTATAGTCCTTGGACGTCACAAAAGCGATACACTCGCTCAAGTGATGGAGGAAAACCCTCCAAATGTGACGTTCAGAAGAGATCTCATTGGACCCAGACTGGCCGCTTGGCATGAGCTGCTACAGCGCCTAGCTAATGCGCCTAGCTAATGTCAATTTGACACAGGGTCACGATGAGTTTCGATGGAATTTACAAACCAATGGTAAATTCTCTGTGGACTCCATGTGTACTGCCTTAATCCAACCAGACGTGCCGGTAGATAATAATAAGAAAATCTGGAAGATGAAGATCCCACTAAAAAACAAAGTTTTTGCGTGGTATCTTCGTCGAGGGGTTATTCTTACTAAAGACAACCTTGCAAAACGCAACTGGCATGGAAGTAAACAATGTGTCTTCTGTCACAAGGACGAGACTATCAAGCACTTATTCTTCGAGTGTCAATTTGCTAATTCTATATGGTCAATCATCCAGATAGGTTCTACTATTTACCCGCCCACAAGCATTCCAATATTTTTGGCAGTTGGCTAAATGGGGTGGATAATAGTTTTAAACAACTTATTAGGGTGGCAGCGCTTGCCGTTATTTGGTCGCTCTGGCTATGTAGAAATGACAAGGTTTTTAATGATAAAAATTGTTCTCTTATGCAGGTAATCTACAGGACTACAGCTACGCTCCGTTCGTGGTCTCAGTTGCAATATGTGGTGCATCGAGACCTGTTTATCTAGGTGTGTACAAGACTGGAGGATACGGCGAGATACTTTTTATCCCAACATGGATGACAGCATAATTTGCGACTTGACCCTCCACCTGCATAGGCGTACTTACAATTTCTCATGATGATATTTATTTCGCCTTTTATGTTTTTAGAACCTTCGAACTTGTTGCGGCTGTGTGCATCTTGGTTATCCAGAGACTGGGTGTAATACTTAAACCTTTTAAGTAATAAAAGCTCCCTTTATCTAAAAAATGTATTACATTACTATGACTACAAAACGTATGAAAGTTATATATTTCTTTTTTTTAATGTAATTTTTTTTTGTTGAGATACCAAATCACAACATAAAACAGTGAACTTCTTGATAAAAACTCTGAATCTCTCGAGCGCTTAGCTCTTTACGAAAATAAATGCACACATGACTCGAGGATTGTCAAGGGATCAAAATAAAAGCGTATAATTTAGCTTGTCTTCCATAGTTGTTCACATTAAGCATCCGACGAGGCTACTGCCTGGAGATGAATTGCTAACTACTTCAAACACTGGAGATGAATTGCTAACTACTTCAAACACTGAGTGTTTCTTTTCTTAACTTCCCTGAACACTATTCATCAAATTATGGTGGGCATTATACAGAGTGCTCCACTATGTCCTGAGTCCTGACCGAGCGGCATGGCGCATGTGCCGTGCTTGGAAAATGGCTCAAATCTGCTACTGCAACCTCAGCCTTACGTGGCTCCAATTTTTAAGATTATGTGTACTATTAGGAAATTGTAGCTTTGTTTTATAAGTAAGCGGTTGCCTTTTTGAGCTTCAGGTATCTCGGTTGTAGACTGGTTCGACACATCTGTTGTGATTTCTTAGAACTGGAGGGTATGTTACATGTAATAGCTTGATTTTCTTAATGAGTTGTGTGTCCCTTGTTGAAATCCTTCTTGTCTATTTATACTGAACTTTAAATTGGCTTGGGACAATTCAGTATGCGAAACCTTGTCCAGGTGTGAAAATACAACATGCCATTGGCATCAACATGACAAAAATAAAATCATGGTGTGCTGTGGGATAAGGGTATGAATACGCGGAAATATGTCCCAAATGGTAATTACTTAAGTGAGTTTTGGGCCTGTAGATGTTAAAGATGTCCAGAAACTCTTGTTTGCACCATCTTTTGGGGTGTATCCTTATAGGGTAATATAAGAGAATGCTGATCCGGAGCTCAGCGCTTTGTTTTGGTTTTCTGTAAACAGGATTCGTTCACCCTCGACGCGCCATAGGGTCCTGGCCGGGCTTCTTCTGGGACAGTCGATGTATCATGCACGTTACTGTACTGTTGTTTGAGATGGTCCTGTATCATGTTACTCTACTGCTTTGCCTTGTAGATTAGTTTCAGGTTATTAGCTATATGCTTGTATGTCCTATAAGCTTGTGGTATTCCTTCAGTTAATCAAATAGATGAAAAACTCAAATAAGATGCGCTGGTTGCTTTGAATAAGTTCGATGCACTAGATGAAAACTGTACATGATACTCTGTTGCTTACCATGTGATACTCTCTTTGTTTTGATTGTATATCATTGCTCCTCTCTCTAACGGGTTTTCATGGAGTTTGTGTGGCTGGTTTCAGAACAAGAGCAAGGGGAAGCAAAAGGAGGTGGAATTGCAGTGTGGTTCGACCAGGCCACCTACAACTCGCTACTCACCGAGGTGCCCAAGTAAGAGCAGATCACCACCATCCGTACTCTTCCCAGCGCCTCAGGGTAATTTCATTCTTCTAGAACTTTTTACTTGCAGATGAGGTCTCAGTCATGGTAGAATATATGTGATGCATGTTGGAGAATGCTTGCAGTTTATTGGCTATATGATTACTCATGTCAGATCTAATACCAGAAGATGAAGTGTAATTATCTGATTTTTTTTCATAAGGCAGGTTAACGAGATTGGATTGCAGTCATTCCTGAAGAGGAAACAAAAGTAGTTACAGTTTGTGCATAAAAGTCCCCTTGTTAACAGAATTGGATCATGTTTAGTTACTTTGCTTAATCAGTCTGTGTTAACAGAATAGGTCAAATGTAAGATATAATTTATTGTTCCTGAAGATGCTTGCAACCATATGATTTATTGTTCCTGAAGGTCCTGTGATAAGCATATTTTCTGATTTATCACACTATTTTTAGATCTAGGCTGGTGAATCCTTTATCTGCACATTAGCACAGAGATGCGGAGCCAGCATGGTTGGCCACCTTTGCTTCCTGTGATAATCATCTTTTCTGATTTATTTGTAAATAGTGTGATATTATCCTGTGCTATCTTGATCTAAGAATACTGTGCTATCACTGTCAGTCAGCATGGAAACAATTAATTGTAAGAAATGTAACAGCCGGGATTTGACATATACGTGTGCTATCTTGCTGCATGTTGTGATCGAATATACAGAACTCAAGATTTAGGAGATCAGGTATATTTTACAGCCAGTGCGCTGAATATTTAACATGCGTGATAACTGCTGCATCAATTCAGAGTTTCAGACAGGGCGCTCACTAACCTTGCATCTCTTGCACGCTGGGACACTTGATGCTGACGAGGTACTCTAGGAGGATTCTTGTGTTCATGTCCGTGTTCCACACAATGTACCACCGTGGATTCTGCATGTTGTTGACAGCGTTGTTATCGTAGTAGTCACTGCTGGGTTGGAACTGGAAGGATCCGTCTGGGATGGTCTCTGCCTCTCTGGCCGACACATTAGCACACGTTATCGTGCCTTGCCGTTCCTTGGCTAGCATCGCACTGAACAAAAGGGATTTCATACCCGCGTGTTAGTCTTCTAATGAACTGCTTAACTGGACATTCATACTATATTCCGAACCTGCTTTAGTTCTGGTCATTGGCTAGTCAATTTAATAGATTAATAATGCACGATTCCCTCTTTCTTTCAGCTTGGAGCCTTCCCTACATATATCGTCAGCCTCCAGCATTTTATCAACGGTTTCAAAATCTATAAACAAAAAGGTTGGATGAACATGAATTGAATTGATGTGGCCACGAGTACGGATATAAACGAACAGCTATAACAAGAATTTTCAATCTATTTAATGATCAATAAACCAGAACTCTGGGTTGAACACGAATATTTCTCAAAAAACTACGGAAATATAGATGCAATTTGCAACTATTCCCAACTGGTAAACTGTGTTTTATAATTTCGCTCAGCTATACATATGTCTTAACAAAACCACAAATTCGAAAGTTTAAACTCACCTGACATAAGGAGGATGTGGCGAGAGATGAACGCCGTCGCAGTGCGGTCAAGGGCTGAGAATATGGTTGTTCCTCTTCCTGAATCCTATATTTAATTAGTCTCGGGTTGTAATTATATGTATTTAGGGTTGTAACCTGTGTATTTGTGAATATGTGGTGTGAATATTTAGAACATATATATTTTTAATTAAATCAATCAAAATTGTTTTGTGGACCAGTATAAATGGAATAAAAATTTAGCTGATTGGCGCAATTAATTGACCCTAAAATCTGGAACAGTGGTCCACGTGGCGTCTGCATAGAACATCATCTGTTACCAACCGTGACGTCAACGAAAGCCAGTAATGGATGTTAGGCCGCCATCTGCCACGTGTCACCATCCTTGACACCCAAAAAAGTTACGGATGATTGGGCCTGGGCTGGTCCAGTCCAGATGGCCGTGACATTTTAGATATCCGTGACGTTTGCACATTCATTGAACCCTAGTTCGGGACTGAAGGGACTGGAACCTGCAGCTTCCGCCTTGACAGGGCGGTGCTCTGACCAATTGAACTACAATCCCGGCATACCTATTCCTAAATAGAACCATAAGAAGATTCGATGCGGTTGACAAAAACATTGAGGATGACTGAAATGTCATGGACCTATAGAATTTTTGTAATGCCAACATGGGTTTTAAACTTCTTGTGTCGTTCCCACATCACCTCGTTCGAAGCTGTTCTCGCTAGTGATTCTCCTATTGTGAGCTTCCTTCTCGTTTAGGAGGAGGATGGACAATGATGAGATTTAGTTGAAGTAAGAGCATCTCCACAGACATCCCCGAAGATTTGTGCAGCACAAAACAAAATGTGTCCAGGGGGTGCCCGACACAACGCGGCGGGGGGGGGGGGGGGGGGGGGGGCTGCTCCCAATGGAGCCCCGCCCAAAGTTTAAATATGTTTCTTGAACATTCGCAATAGTTTAACAAAGGAGCCATTTTCAGTGAAACTAGCTAAATTGCAACAAAATTGAAACTAAAACTAAAATTACCACTAAAATTTAAACTAACCCTAATCTAATCTAGACGTCGAGAGGAGTGGTGGAAGTGGAGTGGTCAACAAAATACTTGATTCGCCATGTTTTCTATTTCGGTTTCTATAGACTTTGTGATTTGCTTCATTCTATTTGTGTTTCATCAATGAACATTGTGTTGTAATAAGTATGTGCTATTTGTTTCCCATTTTTTCCCATTTTTTCATATTATCATTTCACTCAATTTGAATTTAATATTGAGTGATTCGAACTACATATGCCTGAAAAAAGTATGAGCTCAAATCTTACAACTCTAGTTTAGGAATCCTATTATAGGAAGGTTAGCAAAGAAGATTTTGTTTGGATTGCTAAACCTTCCCTATCCTCTTCCCATAACTATGATAGCAGTCCAAATTATAGGAAGGATATTGGAGACGCTCTTACCATAATAAAATAGCAGATATGCCCGTGCGTTGCTACGGGTTTTATCAACTTATAACATAATGCACAATTAGAGTAATAAATATATTTTAATCCTATACGTTGTATTTTTCTTACTTTGCAAATCAATTCACGTTCATGCCCTAGCATCATTACAACTAACAACATATTAAAAAAATAGAATATATAAAAACGCAGATAAAAATGAGATGCGAACTACACTTCACATCAGCAGAATTATCGATAAGCAAAAAATATTAAAATAACACATACTTCCAACTGGTGTACCATATAACGAATACATTTTTCGATCTTGGTCTGATTCGATAGTCCTAAAACCAGTTTGATCTGTACAATTTCTCTCCTCCTAACAATTCTTCTGAACAAGTAAACCAAATGCACATATGGCAAGCAATTAATTAGGCACACACGATCTCGTTGATTTTCAAAAGCAGGACGCGGCCGGGTACCTCGATTCTGCATGCCCGTGCACATATGTGATCTCATCGCCTCTGATTTTGTATCCACCACACCGTGCATCCTTATCCTCTCTCTTTGTGTCATTTTTACCACCGCCTGTCTCTGTCTGCAGTAATTTCCATATGCATGCGTCAGTGCACCTCAGCTTTTGCTTGATAGGTAGCCGGCTACGCGGAAGCTCAGAGGTGCAAATGCGGCAGTGCAGCTAACGCTATGACCACGGTGGCTGTCCAGCTCGAGCAGCCATTGTTGGGGAGCGAATTGGAGCACGGCAAGAGGAAGCGTACCGTAACCGGTCCTAGGAGCAAGGGGCAGAACGTCGCGTCGGTCAGGATCTCGCGGCGGCCTCCCAATTAAGGCCTAACAATGGAAGCGGAGCCATTGGACAACGGGGACCTGGTGTCGGCAGCGGAGCTAGGCGGAAGGCAGCCCCGTAGGGGAGACAAGGGGAGATGCAGGTCAGGTCGTGGGGCACAGGGCAGGCCGAAGGAGTAACGTAGACGAGTCGAAGCGTTTTTTTTTTAACTTATCGGTGGCATGAAATGTAAATACAGGCAGGGGTATATTGGGAAATTAAAAAACGTATCAACCATCACCTGAAGACATATTATATAGTAGAGAAGAGATGTATCATGGTACCAACCGAGACACTTCATGTCACGATCTTCTTGGTGCTAGAATAATAATCTTCAGAATTAGTACTTTCATATATACATGTCCTGATGTCGATATGGACTCCTCTTTGTCCGTCTTCGCTTGGATTCCACGGAGATAAGATTGTGTGTGTCTCCACTCTACTCTGCTATCTGTACTAGTCACCTACCATGTGACAACTAAGATCAAGAGTGTGCATCATCCGCCAGACAACGAGGCAAACATCTTTCAGGTTATATATAGTTTAGCTCAACTCACCACACTGATACATATCTCTACTATATTAAAGCAGACTCGGTGGTGATGGTGATTGCGGTACGTCGTCCCCCGACCCCGTCTGGTAGCTGCTTTCCTCGTCCGCCCCGCACACTCGTGAGAAAACAGGGAAGTCAGCGGCAAAGAAAAAAGATCGTGAGAGGAGACAACCGCTCCACCCACTGAACTCCTAATTTGTGCCTGCCTCGCCCACGACCTAGAGAGAACCGCCGCCTAATCTCTTCCTCTACTAGCACACCATCCTGCAGTCCCACGTAGCGCCCCCACAGTGCACAACCTCCCAGCGACACCGCCACCACTCTAATCGTCACTGCCTGACCGAACCGATGCCAACGTGATCGCCCTGCTTGGCTGCCTGACTGTACCAACGCCACGGCGGTCGCCCTCGACGTTGTTCTTCGCGACGCCTTACGGTACCTACGCCGGCGCGGAATAACCGTCGTGTACTTCCGGGTACCGCTCGGCGTTCCTTCCGCGTGCGCTGCTTCCGGGGGTTTCTCTGCGGCCGTCCCTCCTCACGCTGCGACAGAGATAGCGAGACCTTCTTCCTCAAGCCTGTCACCATCCTCCTCGGAGCCGGGGTTAAAGCTGCCGCAGAGGTTGCCGAAACTGGTCGTTCGACGGCAGCTTAGTCGCACACTGCCTGGCCTCCTCGGACTGTAATCGATTATGTTGTTCCTCTCTTCATTCTGACAGGTGGTATCTGACAATTCACGATGGCTGGCAGCCAGGTGAGGTGAGTTCCCTTGTACTTTCAGTTGCCTTGAACCGACAATTCACGATGGCTGACAGTTCACGCATGTTTGCTTAGATTATTTATGTGTATATCAATGATGCCATGATACTGTCAGTTATGTCTGTTGCTGTATGCAGCAGGTGAAAGTTTGAAACAGATGTTTACATGTTCATGTTCTTCCATAGTTCATTCTTCTGATTTTAGATGCTTTGCAGAAACATTCAGTTAGTGAGATCCAGGAGAAATACCTATGATCATATCTCGAGGGGACACTTGGATATGGATGTCAAACATGGCAGTGCCATCGAATGCTTAAAGAGGACAATCTGGAAGAAAACATATTCAGCAATGGGGTGTTCTGCAATTTCTGTTGCCGATAATACACGTAAGTTGTGATATAGTTGCATATTTTTCTTCGACACGCACTTGCAATTCATCTACCATTATGGTAGTTTCTCTTTACTTCATCTCTAATATAAAATTCAGGGAAGCAAGATACATGGGCACTGTAAATCTACACTGACCTACAGTATAGACATACATTTCACGGGCAATAGATGAAAGTCCACGATGCCAAACATAAGGGATGTGCGGTTGTCATCAGAGAGTGTTAATTGGGTTTATTACACGGTTTTCATTCTTTGCAAGTGGCTGTGATCACCGAAGCCCCGCTCTGTGCCGGCTCATCGGCAATCACCATAGGGGTGTTGGTGAGGCACTACCGGTTGGTTTTGGCGAACGGGAAGAAGAGGTATAATTATTCTTGAATATGCGCAAGCTATGAGTCTAGCCAAAAATGCCCGTGCGTTGCAATGTGTTCACATAGCACAAACATGAAAATGATGTCATGTAAACATTTTGGGCTTTTTACCATAATTTTGGTTATATACCATTAGGAATTCTAATTTAGAACCTTTTGTTTCACCCCAGGTGTAATCCTCATGTTTCTACTTTACAAAAATCCTTAAAAGAAATAGAAATCATAACATGAGAGTGGAATTTTTAACAGTGTCGTGATTGATAGTTGGCAGAAAATGCGCAAGCTAATACGAACGGGTTATCTTCCGTTGTTCTTGAATATGTGCAGGCAATGAGTCTAGCCAAAAATTTAAAAACTACAGATTAGGAACATTTTCTTTTGAGCACCTGCAGTATTTATATACATTGCATTTGCATTCTAGGATATTCTTACCGAGATATCGTTGTGAAGTACTTGTTTCCACTTCTTTGGAAGTTATATTTTTCCTTTTTGTTTTTCAATGTGCCCACACTTTAAGCACACCAGTACAAAAATTTAACGACCGATAAGCAAATGAAATTTAGGGCCGTTCGGTTGCCATAACGTTTCTAGCTGGAATACTTGATGATGATGTGCTACTTATACATGTGATTTTCAATTGCATTGTATTGACATGTGGGCGAGAAAAAAACTTGACAGACCGTGGCAACGCACGGGCATTCAACTAGTTCTTTTCCATGGGCTTCTGCAGCAAATAATTAAGCGTTGTCACCTGTCTAATCAGAATCAGAACACCTCCTGTTCAGCTTCAGCATCCACACTGTACCAAACATGTGTGGGTCTCTGCAGTCCAGTGGCGGACCTACAGGGTATGCCGGGTTGGCCACGGCATACCCTGCGGCCCAGCATGCACAGCGTATATACCTTTGTACGTTAATCACACCGTGTTATTTAATGACGGTGAGCTAAGCTAATGGCTAATGCATGCAGCCTACGGCCATACGCCCATTCATGTACCGTTCACACACATGGGCTGATTACGTCAGTAGGTAGTTAATTATTACTGCATGGGCTTTGGTCACTAATTTGTTATTAAGATGTGGGCTTTGGTCTAGCGTGTAAGTCTAACTGTACCATCCAGGCAGCTATTTTGTTACCTCTAAAAGCTATTTTGCTAATAGATCTGATCTGATTAAGTATGATGAAAAATCAGGCCACGAATAAAAGTTATGATGACTTATCAAATGAAATATTTAGCTATTGGCACGTCGGTCAATTCTACACTCATCTTAGTAGCATATGTGCTATAGTTGCTTATATGATAAATTTCATAGGCACTTGTTAATTACATATTTCGTACGTATGGAAATTTATCATTGCTATTTATTCTTTATATCAAAGGCAAAATCGATGTTAAAATGCACTTATTTTATTTTAGTGTGGCATACCCTTCGATAAAATCCTAGGTCCGCCACTGCTGGAGTCAATGGATGGATGATTCGCTGGAAACGAAGAAGAAATGGCCGAGCTAGTGCCCGCCGGAGTAGGGCCTCTCCTACTACTGCTCGCTCCCAACCTCCCTCTTATCACCTCATCGCCATGTTACTTGGCAGAATATTAGGCGCCGCATGCATTTGCTGCCCCTTCCAATATCCACCATCTCATCTGCGGTCAGAGATCAGGGCCATTGCCTCCAACTTGTCGATGATCGATCGTGGCATTTCGGTCTGGGAACTGCAGCGAATAATAAACGTGCTGTGTGCGTGTACTACATACAGTACGTGCAGCTGGGAATAGGACCTGTGAACTGTCTAAATTCGTAAAGCAAGCCGGCACTACTGCGGCACAGCTTCGAAGCATGAACGATGGCCGAGAGAAAATGCTCAAGGCAGTGAACTCTTAGTTTTAGGATATACTCCCTCCGTTGCACAATGTAAGATATTTTAGGTGTTACATATGCATGTCTAGATTCATAATAAAAAGAATGAACACATGCACTTAAACGTGTCTAGATACATATGTGTGTATGTGAATGTGAAAAAAGACTAAAACATCTTATATTGTGGGACGGAGGGGGTACACCATAAAAGATGGCACGGAAAAATCTATCAATCAGCTTAACTGTTGGAGTGGAACACCTTGGCAAAATCATGAGGATTGGTCGATGCATGAGTTCATCCAATGATGAAACGGAAGAGTGATCATATATAAGCCAGGTAGATATATAGATGAGCGCATGCAGCGACGACGTACGTGAAAGCAGACAAAAACACACAGAGACACACGCTGTTAGAGAAATCCATGATGAAAAGGGCTAAAGCCTTCTCTTAAAACGCAGGCTATCCGGCTGTCGTGAGGATTGAGGAGCCCCACCTGGCCATGCAAGTTTCAGAGATCGCTTGGGATAAGCACTGTATCGCCTGCATAATCAACTTAATCACCATGGCTGCGGGTGCGCACGCCCGCCGTACTACGATCGTTGGTCATGCGACAGATATCATAGCAGCATTGTATTTTCGTTAGCCGTCGACACAATCATGCGTAGCGGCCCCTGCGCGCGCTAGCTCTGCTCAAATATCTGTCTCCACGCTCGATTCTGCATGAGGTAGCCTGCTGTTAACTGTCTAGCTAAGCTGGCCGTATATATTCAGATGTTCTCCTCACCTGCCCTATATTTGTCCATCGATCGATCAGGCTATCCCAGTCAACTCGCTAGTTACTTCTCTAAGTAATTTAATCACGGCATCATCTTTGCTACGACTGGGAGTACACGTAGCATGCTCGAGCTCGCCTAATAATGCTGTCTGGTTAGCGCGATTTAGCATGCAGATCCAGTGGACGCACTCGGCAGTCGGCACTTATCGGTACTACTAACTTTTGTTAACAGAGGTACCCTTTTTAAAATGATAACATGATCATTGCTAAACCACTACGGGAATCCCACAAAACGCCGACGGACGAATTATAAGCCGACGGCCAAATGTCGGGGCCGTCGGCGTATAAGGCGAGCGAGGGAAGCCGCGAACGCGGCCGTCGGCGTAAAAAACCCGTCGGCGTAGCCCGACATACGCCGACGGCTGCCGTCGGCGTTCAAGGCCCTCCGTGACGGCACGCAAACGGAACTTTTCGGCATTGATGCCGACGGCGGCCGTCGGCGTCTACTTTGATACGCCGACGGCGGCCATCGGCGTCTACTTTTTCTATTTTTCTACATTGATACGCCGACGGCCGCCTCGGCGTATACTTTTTCTATTTTCCATTTAATATGAAATAATTCATATCTTTAAATCCGTAAATCGAAATTTAACAAATTAAATGTCTAAATCGATTAGAAAAATGAGAGAAATCCAAATATGACATCCATAAAATCTTTTTCACCATGCACATGACATTTTGTAACATATGTTTGGTACTTGCTTAATTAAAAAGTCATTTTTGACACTTAAAAAATGGAAAATGATATTTACTAAAATATTTTGGAAATTATTTTTGGCAACAATGTTTTCCATACCAAGACACCCCTATGTGTCAAGTATGGACACATTATCACAAACTATGGCATGGGGATGACCATAACTTGATCATTGACGCGAAAGCTATACATGTCTAAAGATGATAGACCTTTTTGTGAAGCATTTTTTTGAAATATCTGTCAAAACTCAAGTTTATCATTTTTGCTAGCAACTAGTACACATAAAAGGATTCCATGTCAAAGGAATTCATTTTTTGAGTATTTTCTCAATTTCTTTTATTTTTGTGAAAAAACTGTCAAAATGACAGTCGTGCCTATTCATTGAAAGGGTCACATTTTTCAAAACTATCGATGTTTCTGTGATAAAGTCACTACTTGTGTGCCTAAAAATGATTTTTAAAAAAAAATTAGACCAAACTTTCACACACTTGTAGTTCAATTTCAATTACTTTTGAAAAATCGGCATAAAGTCATTTAAATAGGAATAATTAGGTAAAAATCGAGAAAATTCCTAATACTTGGGTATTATCCATAAAATATGTAGTACCCTTTGTGACAATAAGAAGGGTGCCTTTTGCAACATATTTTTGGTATTTCCTCCATAACAAAAGTCATTTTTGGCACTTAAAAAATAGAAAATGATATTTATAAAAATAATTTGGAATTTGTTTTTGGCAACAATGTTTGCCATACCAAGGCACACCTATGTTTCAAATATGGACATATTATCACAAACTATGGCACAGTGATGGCCATAACTTGGTCATTTGGCGCGAAACCTATACATGTCTATAGATGATAGACCTTTTTGCGAAGCATTTTTTTGAACAATTTGTAAAAAAGAAGTTTATCATTTTTAATAGAAACTAGTACACATAAAATAACTCAATGCCAAAGGATACCTTTTTTTTAGGGTTTTTTCACTTTATTTGATTTTTTTTAAAAAAAGAGTCGAAATGGCCAACATGACTATTCATCGAAAGAGATCAATTTTCTAAAACCATCGATGTTTATACAATGCAAATGATGATATGGATGTCATATTTGAATTACTCTCATTTTTCTAATTGACATAGACATTTTATTTTTCAAATATCGATTAACGGAATTAAAGATATGAATTATTCCATATTAAATGTAAAAAAGAAATAAAAGTAAAATTAATTTTATTGTCATTTATTCAAATATACTATTACATAATCATTGTTACTTATTCAAATGAATTTTTTAAATTTAAACAATGAAAAAGTGTAACATCATAACTCAAGAGTTAATATGATTGATATGATACAAGTATCAGTAAGTTCTCATTTCTCATTTGGAAGCTAATCTTGAAGGAACTCAAATGTTAAGCGTGATTGGGCTGGAGCAATTTGAAGATGGGTGACCGAACGGGAACTTTGACCAGCGTAATTAATTTGACCTATGATTAAATGTGTAATTAGAGATTTAGTATGTACGTGAGTTAGAAATTTCGAAATAGAAAAAAAATAAAAAAGTTTAAAAAAATTCAAAAAAAAGTGCATGCAAAGGCCGACGGCATTACCGTCGGCGTATGAGGAACTGAAAAAATAGCGGGGCGCAAAGGCCGACGGCATTGTCGTCGGCGTATGGAGGGCTGACGGAACGGCCTGGATGCCGTCTTGTGGGGCCCACTGTGGGGACCCCAGACCGGCAGTCTGAGACCTCCAGTATGCATACATTCACGATCCCATGATCAGTCAGTCGTGAACAACATACTTAAGTTGGCATTGCAGATACATCATTCATTACATAACGAATACACGTTTCGCAAAATCTGGTCACATGACCCAGTCTTAAACAACCGCCACGCAGGGCAGAAAACACATATAGCAGCGGAAAACTTCAAACACAAACGTGGCAAAGCCCAAGTCATGCCTTGACTACCTACAGGCAGCTGACTGGGAAGACGGCCTAGTTCGCAAAGACGTCGACGAACTCTCAATCTTCCGCATACTCCTCATCCTCGACGTAGGTCTTCTAGTTGAGAATCTGGACATTGGAATATCCAGGGACACAGCCATGAGTACAATTACGTACTCGCAAGACATCCCGAATGAAGCTTATAAAATGCAAGTATGCTTATACGGTGGAATAGGTAGGCTGTACTTAGGGTTCACTACCCATGATGGATGAAAAATTCATCATGGTTGATTAACAATTTTATATCTCTGTTGAAAAAGATACTTCAAAATATTATAGTTTCTCTGGTGGATATTGCATACCCGAGAGATTTTGACAAAGAAGGTTTTAAGAGAAGAAAGATTTTCTTTGCAGAACTTCTTGTAAAACAACCTCCGGTTTTCCATCATCCGTACCTCCCAGGTACAAAGTTCACCTTTCCAGTACCTCCCAGGTACAATTCCTTTTCCCAAAACTTCATTTTGAAAACATCGACACAATGCTAGACGACATTGCCATTCAGCTGTCCATGACCGCGGACGCGGCTATTCGAATAGTTTTAACTCTGCAGAGTTTGTACACTTTCACCACACCATCCGGTACACCTGCCGTGATCACCACGGACTGTTCGTGACAGTATGCGAACATCAGGTAACCAATCATAACTTCCACTATGCCGATGCTAGTATGCGATTACCTCTTCAGTGGGTTTGTTCTCCCCGGCACCGAGTGAGCTAGCCGTATCGATCCGGTTGCCCCTAGACATCACACCGCCATGACAGGAGACCCACCGTTGCTTCCCGGTGGCACTCGTAGTCCACACTTTGTATGCCCATATCCAGCATTCGGTTCCGGGGACTCTAACCCCTTCTAGCCAATTGAGGTAAAGTCTCACACTAACACAAACAAGCTTCCATTAAGCCCGTGCCCATTTTGAGTAATGTGGTTGTACTGTAGGGCTGTCCGGACAAGACTAGTCTATGTGTCGTTTTCGAAAACACTTCCAAAAGCAATCTTCTTCACCATTCTCCCGTGGACAAGGTCCCACCTTTCCCGGGGTTTTCCGTAAAACCTTTGTTTTTCCAAAACACATTTGTTAGGGTGTCCACTTAGGGACTTCAAGATTACTATCTTGTGGTGGTAAATATACCATATGGTGGCTATGGGCTTGGCAACACCAAGTTGTGACTAATGGCAATATAATAATTTATATAATAACACTAGTAGTAATATCCATATCAAAAATAGTTTTGTTTGTCCAAATTTTGTAAAACTTCAGAAGTAAAACATGCATGACGTATAATGATAATTATAATAGAAAGCATTGGGATGGCTTGCCTTGGTCCTGGTTTGTCCCTGGTCTTGGGCAATATAAGATATCCAGACCTTCTCCAATAAATCCCGCAACTGTTACCTCTTCCTCGTCGTTATCTAACGTCGCAAAGAGGAAAGATAAACCTCCAATCAGAACCAAACAAAGACAAACATCACAAGCATAAGGACATACAGCAAGCAAACATCATCACACAACAATCTCCTAATTTTCAAAAGAGAAAAACAACTAGATACACATAGTTGATAAAAAAAGCTATTAAAACTATGCCTGGGGTTGAGAAACCTATTCTTCAACCAATATGCAATGGAATCAGTGGGTGTTCCACTATCAAACCAAGGCATAAAGAGGTCAACTAGCCTCTGGTCACTTATAAAAATCACCTAAACACAAACTAGATAAAAAAAACTATCCATGCTAGTGAGTCACAAATATTCTTAAATACCATTCTAGCTATTCATGCTTGGCTAAAGGCTAAGTAATGTCCAAACAATGGTGACATGTTAACCAACCAGTAGCAACATGACTTGCTACTGATATTCAAACAACAATCTCTAAAATCATGCCACACAAATGATTTCATCCTCAAACAAATTCTAAAAACTAGGAAAAATCTAGGAAATAAGCATTCTAGTGATATTACTCCTTAACAACCACAAGCAACACCAAAAATTTTCTAACATGCTATTTATAAGAAGTAACACACTCATATCAGAGAGTATCAAACCTACACAAAATTGGATTCACATCAAAAATCATCACCAAATAAATTACAAAAATCCTAGAAGAGCTCACTGGACATTTACAAAAACACATGCCATTTTAATTGGGTTGATCTTTTGCAAGCAAGGCCAAGTGCTACTGCTAGGTATCACTTAGGGCTTTCGAAAACAGTTGAGTTTGCAAATTTTGGATCTGTAAAACACAAGTTATTTACAAAGTGGTGTTTCTGACCAGTGGCAACAAAACATTTTTCATGGATACACAAATTAATATTTTTGTGATCTGCAAGTTGGACATGGTTCTAGACTCATTGATTTACCACTGTGATTTTTGGTTTGCACAAAATCTAGATATAAGTATTTTAAACAGATTTAAAATGGAGGGTCAGAAACAGATCTGAGGAAAAAAAGAATAAACAGAAAAGGAAAAAGACTAAAACATCACCCAGCCCATTTTGTAACTCCTAAAATCATGAAAACCTAGGTACAGATACTCCTAAGCATACATAAGACAACACAATTGGACTCAACTCAGTTGGCCTTTTAAAACAAGCGCTAAAAATCCTATGGTCCAGAAAAGTTGCTGTGGGAAAAGATTAACTGCTCTTAGCCCGTTAAATATTTTTGGGTGAGGCCAACGCCAACGGCTTAGTATTTTCATAACCTTTCCACAGAATTTTGGTTCATATTATTTGGACTTATAAAACGCAAGATACACTAATTTTAGTGAGGGTCCAGTGAAGAAATCCGAAACCAAGCAATTTAAAGAGAGCAGTGCATGCAGCCTGCATGCAACCACTGATCAAGAGATCAACGGCCCAGGTGCCTCTTCAACCTCACGACGCAGGAACGCACAGGTAACAGAAATGGAGGCCTCGGCGGCTGGATTTCTCACCGTGGGGCTGGTGGGGGCGATGGGGATGGTGCAGAGAAGTGCAGAGTGCTAGGGGAGGTTGGTGATGGCCTCAGAACTCTCCGACATGCTCTAGGTCGATGGCAGCACCGAGGTCGTCCGTGACGGGCATGGTACAGCGGCAGCAGCTCCGGGGTACCTAAAAACATACAGAGGTGCCCTTGATATAGATCTTGGTGAGAGGAAAACGTGGGTGCAAGAATGGAGATCAGAGGTGGACTGAGACGACGGCTATTTCCTTGGCAAGCTCGCAGTTTGGGCCGGAGAACTCGGAGTTCCTCGCTGACAGAGAGCTAGAGGGGCTCTGTGCTTTGGTGGGGAGGAGAGGTGAGTTGCTGGGATGCTAATGGGCAAGGTTTGGTCGTGGGAGAGGGCATGTGGCCTTATATCCAAGAGGTGGCCGGTCCCTGGTGGACTTGGAGCACAAGCTCGAGTGGGGAGGTGCACGGGGAAGGAGGTGCATGAGTGAGAGAGAGGTGGGGGCAGAGTGGTGGCGTGCTGGAGTGTGGAATGAGGGAGGGGGCACGGTGGCGTGGAGGAGTGGAGACAAGGTGGTGTGTGGGAAAAATAAGTCAACTTCTCCTCTTCTTCCTTGTCTCACTCTTCACTCTTCCTTCTCTCTCTCAAGTTGACTTCCAAAATCCATCCAATGACAGGGCTAGAGAGTGGGGACATAGGGGAGTAGAGTGGACAAAGTTTCCCTCCCTGGTTTACCCAAAAACAGCACGAAAACGTGCTCCCAAAAATCACCCCGAACAGTTTTCTGTAAAATTCAGAAATTTGAAAAACGGCCAAGTGTTGGAACTGCTAAGGCATAGCAAAAGTTCGTGCCTGTTTCACCTAGCGAATAAAATCCATTTGGAAAACTTTCAACTGGTAAATGATCACCAAGTTGAATACTTCCAGGAAATATTTTTGAACCATTTTTGAAAAATGCTAAAGGCTAGGGAAACATGCTGAACAGTGGGCTACTCTCTGTTTTTATATCTGTTTTCTGTTTCCAGTTTTTTTTTTCTGTTTTATTCTGTAGCCACAAAAACATGCATGCAACTAAGGGTTCCAAAAGTCCAAAGGGTGATCCAGGACATGGAGTTGAAGTACATACACCATAGATCATCTCCAACTCAAAGATCCCATAAAAGCACATTTTTGCCACATAAAATAACAGGTCCAAAACAGCAAGTTTTAACAGATTTCAGAGAAGAAAAACCTAATTAGAAAATTCTAAAAATTTATTTTCCTCAAACCACAAGCACTAACATACCACACATAGATGATCAAGGCCACAAGCACAAGTTGGTTCAAACATAGGTTCAAAATTTGGTCTCCCACTTATATATTACAAAGGGGTTAAAATTTTGGGCTGTGACACCCACCAAGCGTACGCCGACGGGGTCGCAGACGCCGACGGCAGCCGTCGGTGTATCCATACGCCGACGGCCTTCTGGTCTACGCCGACGGTTCCCAGCCGTCGGCGTTTTGTGGGATTCCCGTAGTGAACCCATTGAACGGATAGAAGATTGATCTTGTTTATGAGAAAAACCGGACCTAAAAACATAGAACGACACCTTTTAGCTTACAACACACATCCTCTCGGGCCACGGGTCACCCTAACCGGATTCACCTCCAAGACGATGTGTAAAGACTAGATCAAGGGTTTCTCTCGGAAAACGTTGAAAAAGGCAAGTTGTGAGCAGATACATCGATGCCTCCAATGAGGGAGTGGCACCCAAGACACCGCCATCAACGAAGCCGGTCACAACCGGAGTACGGCTTTCGCCAGCGGTCTCACCGGTTTAGCCCGAACCCAGGTTCCGCCCGGCCGTGGCAGAGAAAGCTCCAACTTATGTGTGTGCATGAGATCATGCATGACGGCATGGTTTGGTACAAACGCACGATCGACGCGGCGACCGGCACCGGATATATAACATCTGTGGTGAGGCAAACGTTTTACGTGTACGGCTCCGGCACGGCCGACATGTTTGCGGGCGCCGCCGAGAGCGCGCCGGGCCGGCACGCCAGCCAACCGCCCTTTGACTACGGCGACGCCGCGAAATTTACCGGTGACCAAGCGAGCACTACATGCATGCAGACGTGTCACCCGGTGATGTGACACGCTGGCCACCTGTTTAGCCACTCCTCACTGCACGCATCAGCAGGAGGAAACATGTGTAGCGATGAGCTGCCACGTGGCGAGAAATGGTCAGAAATGTGAGGAGAAGTGACAGAGATGGCTCTGTACTTGGCGCGAACGTGTGATCGTAGGTTGGGTTTCAACAGATTCGCTAATACCGCAACAAAGATCAATTAGTGGCATGCAATCAATCGGCCGCATGTGCGGGTTGGGTTTGTGTTCATCGGAGAGAATCGATCGGAGCTATTCGGATAATAGCAACCATGGCCCGTACCAATCACATAATCAAAACTTACTGTTAAAACAGGATTTAGCTGATTATTGCAAATCACTCCACCGTAATTATTCGATGCCAAATTACCCTGATCAAACACCTTATTTGAACTGCTAAATTTTATCCTGTTGCGGTGTTGCCTAATGTCAGACACCGTCTTGAAACACATCTACTCGTGGCAAGTGGCACAGTAGTTAAACGGGTCCAACCCAATCCGGGCAGGAAATAATTCTCAGGCCCGCGATGGAAGCGATCGGCCAACGAAGCACGCACCGAGTCTGGCAGGCGATCAACCGCGTTAATATCCATCCATCCATGGAGAGCAGAGGCGGCTCTATAAAAGCCGTCTCCCGTCGTCGCCGTTGCCTGACACTGCCAAAAAACAGGGGCCGCCCGCCACCAAGCTCTGCCTCCGCTCTCCTTCCACTCGTACGTCCTGCCTGCCATTGTCGCCGCAATGGCGCGTGTCGGCCTGCTCGTGCTCGCCCTGTGCCTCGCATGCGCGGTCGTCGCGGCCTCGGCGCACCGGCACCAGCACAGGCACCGGCGGGGGAGCAGCAGGTCGTCGGCGCGGCTCCGGCTGCACCCGGCCGTCCCCGACGCGTCGCTGGCCGAGCGCGCGCAGGACGACCGGCGCCGCCACGCCCACATCTCCGCCAGGCTGGCGACGACCTCGCCCGAGTCGTCGGCGTTCGCGATGCCGCTGACGTCGGGCGCGTACACGGGCACCGGCCAGTACTTCGTGCGGCTCCGCGTGGGCACACCCGCGCAGCCCTTCGTACTCGTCGCCGACACCGGCAGCGACCTCACCTGGGTCAAGTGCCGCGGCGCCTCGCCCTCCGGGTCTCCTGCGCCGTCGTCGGGGTCGCGCGTGTTCCGGCCGGCGGACTCGAGGTCGTGGGCGCCCATCCCGTGCTCGTCCGACACGTGCACCTCCTACGTCCCTTCTCCCTCGCCAACTGCTCCACCTCCGCCAGTGGCACGCCGCCCGCCCCCTGCTCCTACGACTACAGGTCAGTACAGTGCCGCCATTGCCAAGCTTTTCTTGCTTCAGCTCTCCTCGTTTACTCGCCGACAGTAGATCTTGCATGCGATGCGACACGGTGGTTCTGGGTACGTAGTAAGTGCTGCCTGGCCTTGCTGGTGGGTGGGTGGCCATCAATTCCGTGGTTCGGCCGTAGCAGAGCGAGCGCAGCATTCATTCCGGGGAGCCCCGGCTTCCGCCATGTCTGCCTCGGTTTTTGCGGCGTTCGTTGCGGCCATTTATTGCTCGCGTGTCCGAACGGGACCAAACCCCAATCGCGTCGATCCTCCTAGCTTCTGTTTCAGATTGCATTCATTGGATTTCACCAACTCGACAGGTTCATGAGTTCATCTTTGCTCCTCCGAACTGGACAGATTGGCGCGTGAAGTGTCGGGGTGGGTGGTGGTCTCCGTATTAAATCGGTGGCGTCAGTCAGACGGCCGCGCCCGCCCGATTTGGAGCCACGCTGCGTGGGAGTGCTCGCGCGCTCTCGGCTTCGAGCCCCTCGTGACACGCCGCGCGCACGTCGTCGTCTCGGTTAGGCGGCGGCGCACACAGCATACTAGCGCCAATGCGCTGTCGTCGTGAGTATAAAAACGGGGAGCAACTTGCCGCCGGTGCGCCGAACGGTGGGTCGGGCCGGTCCAGCCAGAGCGGGTAGGGACGCTAGGGTGGCGCGCCATGTGCCGATTTGATTATAAGTTCAGAGGAGATGCACTAGTCCTCCGTCCTCAACTCCTCATGATGCCAATCTCTCTGTCAATTGTTCATTTGTTCTCCCTGTCGTTAATCCTTACTACAAGTGGTATAGTGCCCTCAGGTTGACTAGCTCGTACTAGAAGTAGACACTATCTGAATTTTGGCCATGTTCATCTTGTCCGACCAATCGCTTTAGTACCTGCTTTACAGGTAATTTCTATGTCTTTTTTTTATGGGTAGGTAGTTTCTATGTCAATGCTTAGCTGCAGTGATTAGGGAAATGTACCACTTTGCAGCTTGTTTATTCAGGATCGATGTAGTGTGCAAGTACGTGCGTCGGAGCTTAAGGATGTACACACTACCGTATAATATGAATCTTGGACATGTTCCTCCTATCCAACCCTGCTTCTATATGGGGCGCACTTTCCCCTCCCTTCCTCGCTACAGTGGAGAAGGGCGATTTTCTGGAATCGTCTGCTCGCCGCGCTCTCGCCGTTGCGGATCCGTGGGATCTCTCTCCCCCCGTCCGCTCCGGCGGCGGGTGGGTGGGGATCCCCGGATCCCTTCGTGTACATAGAGTAGGGGTGAGTGGGTTCCCGCCGGCGGCGCTGTGGAGGCGGTGGTGCGGTCGGTGGGGTTTTGGCGTCGGCGACCTTCCTCTTCGGCGGTGGAGCTCCGGTGGTGCTTCGTCGCGCGGTCGTCGACCTCTCCGTGCTCGCGGATCCTTGGATCTGCCGTGTGCGGTCTTCTTCTCCAGCTGCTGCGGTGCGGCGGCGCTGGAGTCGTGTCGGCGGGATCCCAGGGCGGGTCGAGCTCTTCTGCTTCTTCCGGCGGCGGATCTGAAGGCGGCTGAGGCAAAGCGGCGTTGCGGGGCCAGGGGGGCGTCTGCCGTGGTCGTTCATCGACGAAAGGTCCGCCGCGGCGCGGCGGCAAAGCTTGGCGGCGTCTTTCAAGGGATTAAATGCTCCCAGGCAGTGGTAAGTTGGCGGCTGCTGTTCTTCGTCTCCGTCGCCGGTGTAGTGGATGATCTCGATGCTTGTTCTGGCTCCTCCTCCTCGTATTGTTCTTCTTTTGTTCTATGTACTGTGTATGTGGTTCTCTGGTGAATATACGTGGAAAATTGCAAAAAAAAAAAACCCTGCTTCTATATGCTATGGCATGCATGTCGATCTGTCCTTATCATTTCTAAGTTCAGAGTACGGTTTGAGCTTTCAAACATCAGACAATCTGTCAGAACACTACAGCGTGTCATATCCAGCTCGACCTCGTGATGTGTTAGTACAGTTTTAGTGAGGCGTGCTATATATGCGCGCCTGCAAAATACAGGTAAGGCTAGACTGCATGGATGGCTGGAGACAGATAGAAATTCAGAAACAGTACCCTTGTCCTCAACTGCTGTTGCTTCTTGTAGCATTCGTTCAGTAGTTCTTGCTGTCGTTAAACCCTTAGTACTGCTAATTTCCTAATTGTTCTTGGCAATCCTCGGCACTTGTCATAGTATATTACTACTAGAGCTACACTAGTAGCACATTGAAGTTGACTAGCAGGCTACTAGTGGTACTTTCATGCTAGCCGGTATCTGAATCTTGCCATGTTCATCTTATCCCACCCAGCGATTGGAGATTATATCATCCATCGCTTTAGCACCTGCTTTACAGGTAATGGCTAGGTCAGTTGATCTGCTGTACTGATCGTGCTAGAAAAATGTTAAGAGAACCGTACTACTATGGACTTCTACAGAGTATATAATTGAGTACCATCTCGTGTGTATTTTGGATGTACAGATCACGTTTTGCCAATAACATACAATTCTTCTGGCATACTACAGCTAGCTTCATGGGGCTGATTGGCATTATTGTCTTTGCCGAAAACAGACTAGGTCAACTGCCTAAGGATTTGTGTTGAGCAAAGACGATCATGTAGTAGCACTCCACTGTACTTAGATCCACCTGTTGGATTCTCTCTGTCTTTACAGTTCATGAATAAGACATTGGCTTACCTGTTAAATGATTCTGCTACACATCACGTAGAAGATGGTCACAGCTTCTTTTCTGTGAAAAGAAGATAAGAGTAACTTGCAAGCTCGTTCTGGTCCTTCCGAAAGTCTCGGTCCCCAAGTCGTGCCACTATCACTTCTAAGTTCAGTGTACGATTTGAGCTTAATTAGAACACTAGGCAATCCATCGAACACTACAGCGTGTCATAGCTGGAGTGAATCTCACCTCATTATGAGTTGGTACAAATTTTTGAATCTCTGCATGTGCCAACTACTCACCCACTAACGAACTGTCAACTGACACTGCAGGTACAAGGACAACTCGTCGGCGCGCGGCGTGGTGGGCACGGACTCGGCGACGGTGGCGCTGTCCGGCGGCAGCGGCGTGGACAGGAAGGCGAAGCTGCAGGAGGTGGTGCTGGGCTGCACCACCTCGTACGACGGCGAGAGCTTCCAGGCATCCGACGGCGTGCTCAGCTTGGGCAACAGCAACATCTCCTTCGCGTCCCGCGCTGCCGCGCGCTTCGGGGGCCGCTTCTCCTACTGCCTAGTCGACCACCTCGCGCCACGCAACGCCACCAGCTACCTCACCTTTGGTCCGGCTGACGAGGACTACGACACCCATGGCGGCGCGCTCTCACCGGCGCCGGCGGCCCCGTCGTCACGGACGCCGCTGCTGCTCGATGCAAGGATGGCCCCGTTCTACGCCGTGACGGTCGACGCCATCTCCGTTGCCGGGGAGGCCCTCAACATCCCGTCCGAGGTGTGGGACGTCACAAAGAACGGCGGTGCGATCCAGGACTCCGGCACGAGCCTGACTATCCTCGCCACCCCGGCGTACAATGCGGTGGTAGCCGCGTTGAGCAAGCAGCTCGCTGGAGTGCCTCGGGTGAGCATGGACCCGTTCGAGTACTGCTACAACTGGACGGCGTCGAGCACGCCGCCGGCGGTCCCGAGGCTGGAGGTGCGGTTCGCCGGGTCGGCAAGGCTGGCGCCGCCGGCAAAGAGCTACGTGATCGACGCGGCGCCCGGGGTGAAGTGCATCGGGCTGCAGGAGGGCGCGTGGCCTGGGGTATCCGTGATCGGCAACATCTTGCAGCAGGAGCACCTCTGGGAGTTCGATCTGGCCAACCGCTGGCTCATGTTTAAGCAGAGTCGATGCGCACACTAGTAGTCAGTAATAATAATTCCGATTCATTTTTTCTCGTCAAAAGGTCTCTGCTGATTTTGTAAGGCTCTCTCTCTCACGTGTTAATGAAGTGGAAATGTGGAATGATGCTTTCTAGAAGTGAAAAGAAAAACAGTAATCACCACTAACAACATCTACAGGCCCGTAGATTTTTAAGGATGGCTCTCCCCGGTTCCATTAGACGAAACCATCAAACCAAATGTCACAGAAGTTCAGAATTCATCGATGACAGAAAACTACTAGAAGAACTACTTCTACAAAGAGTAAAATAGCGAATTTAAACTTATTCCCGTGTTCATAGTTAATACCCATATGACCATATCCCTGATTCCAATCCCGTGTAGCACATCCGACAAACCACATTGATTTGTTTTTTCGTTCTGATGCCAATGGGAAGTTTTCATCTGGGGACAGGATTTCATATATAAGATTTTCTCCAAGCCAACTTTCAGTTCACTACCAATACTCCATCCGGTTCGGTTTATAGGTCAAGCACATATCTCTTGATCATCAATTACCTATTACTAGTTGAATGCCCGCGCGTTGCTACGGGATAATAAACTTATATATAAAGATAAATACATTGATAGAAAATATTGCGTAATGAACAACATGCCGAGAGTTATGCCAAGACGGTACAACATTCGATCACTCGTATCCAATGACTCGCGGAGGTAATCGACCTTACCGTCGTCCGCCATAAAAAAAGAGTGGTAAAAGAGATGGCGACATGGTTAGAAGTGGTCGCTTGTGCTCGTGCTACATCCAGGTCATAGTAGAGAAATTTGTGGAGAGCAAGGTAGAGTATAGGGTGTGGGATAGGATGAGAAACTTTGTTGCACGTAACGGCATGACATCCTGTGAGAGTAAGACCTCCAGCCACAAGCATTCATAACGACATTCATCTCTCCTCAGACATGTCTTAATCCAGCCGACTATGTTTAGTTTTCTTCTGTGCGATGGTCTCCCAAATTTGGCACAAATATATTATCGCTTAAAATTTGGCATCGTTCACTGATGATGTGACATTCCATCAAAGTTATTGTGATCTATATCATGTTTTGTGCTAATCAAAGTTATTGTCAGTTTACCCGCAAAAAAAAAGTTATTGTCAGTTAGATCATACTTTGTGCTAACCAAGTTATTGTGAGATCGATCGAGGTCCGAGTGGACTCTGTCGCTGCTATTGCCATGGAAAACATTTTTAAAAGCTAAACTATATTATTCTATATGGTAAATATGTAGATCAAGCACCAATATTAATGGCAGCAGTAATATGATCCAAATTTTGTTTGTTTTGCAACCAATGAAATTACTGTCGGTATTGTTTGTCTAATCAAAATTCTGAAAAAATCAGTTTATGTAGTTCGCCAATACTTGCAGCCAAATTGACACCAGCAGGATGTTAATTGTCCAATCTTTTAATCTAATATAAGTTAAGAACCAAATAGGGACAATAATCAAATATGTGCTTCCCAACTATTTTCCTCGAGCATATGCTCACCACCCAGGGTCACCTATGTTGATCTCTGAAGCTAGAACCAAATAGGCAGATGAGCGAGGTAGACACATCGCAGAGAGGTTCATCTAACGATGTTCCCTGTTGAGTCGCATCCAGGCTCTGCCGGAGAGATGATCATAGTAAGATCGGTATAAAGACTAACCAATTGACAACTAAGACAAATTAAGAAAAATATTCACATGACAGCATGCAAACCTTGTCTTGCAATCCGATGCAGAACTGCAACAATTAAGTTGAATTATATATAGTAACCAAGAAAAAACTGAAACAAGGAGGTTGAGTAATGTTGCATCCACACATCGGAGAAGGAAGACAACGGCCTCAATTCAGCATGGCTCCAGCGGCCTCCACACACAGGACTACAGGAGGATGGAGACCGCCCCACCCCACCCCCCCCCCCCCCCCCCCCCCCCCCCCCCCCCCGACGTAACCACGCACGAGTGGATGACGGGTGCTTTCAGCCTAGCCGAGCCTAGTGCTGCTGTCAATGGCAGTGGAGATGGAGCCACACCTTCTCCGCACTCGCAGGCACCGAAAAGCTCCGTCGTCGGTGCGCTGTCCACCGTGCTGTGATGGTCTTCGAGTTTGTCTACCTAAGACTGCTTGCCTTGGAGCTTTTGTTGGAGGTCGTTGAGAGCTCAGTCAACAAGTACAACTTACCTAGGATTTCAATGTGAAAACATGTGCATTTCGTAGGACAAGACATGAAATGAGCCGACCCCTAGGTAAAATTGTGCTTTGTTCAGTTCATTAATCTGCTATTTTCAGATCTGGCACCAGTTGTTTCAAGCATCCACGATGCACTGGGGATGCTCAAGCAGCGGCACGTCCCCGGCGCCGCCGCTTGCAACTGCCTCTGCACCTAGTCCGACGACGGCGTCGCACCGCACGTCCATGTCGTCCTACCCGCTCCTGAACGGCATGTACCTGAATCGTCCCACGAGGACCAGCCGGAGCTGCACGCGCTGCGGCGTGGCGTCAGCGCGCGCAACGTGTCACCGTCCAAAGGGCCACATAAGCGTCGCGCTCCTGACCACGACCAGGAGCTGCGCCGGCGGGGTCATCGCCTCCTCGCGGTATGACGCGTAGGCGACGAACAGCTCCGCCGCCAGTGCGCTGTCCGCGGTGGCATGGTGGTGCTTCTTGGAGGGGTGGAGGGGCGCGTTGCAGCGGTGGTGATGGTGGTGAGCTTCTCTTTGAGTTTGTCCACTTAGACTGATTGCTTTGGAGCTGTTGTTGGAGACTTGGAGGTCGTCCACGATGCAATGGCCTCGCGGTGTGGGGACGCAGAGGGGTCTGGCGCGCGATGCGGCCGCCCGCTCCGGTCCGCGTTGGAGAGGCTAGTGATGTTCCCTTCCTCGTACTCTTTTCCTTATCCGACGGTGCGAGGGATTTCTATTCGCGGTTGAGAAAAAATAGGATAGGTTGTTAGGCGACCTACCACTAACCATCACGAGTAGGATAAAGCGATAAGCATGATGATAGCTGTTTTTTGTTGTGTCGCCTAGTTTGTTGAGATGGGGTGCGGGGTGGCATTTTTCTGTAATTACTCGGATGTGTGACACCAGGCATTCACTAAGCCACCTTTAATAGTAAAGATAATCTAAATTCTATAACACAAAAATAATGTGAAACCCACTTGAAGTATCGAAAAAATGAAGTAAAATTTCATGGATACATATTCATGTTCTATGTGTTCACAAAATCGTTTCGTGGAAAACCGATAATTTTGTGTCCTGCGTAAAAGAATAAAAATGTGTCTCGTGAAAAGGCTTATTTTAGCAGCAAAAATTGTCTTTATTACACAAGTCACAAAAAATATCGGTTTTTCGTGAAATGACTTCATAAACACATAGGATGTTAAGATATATGTGCAGACATTTTTTTTGTAATTTTTTAACGTATTGAATACATTTAAAGTGCATTTTTTTTTAAAAAAGAGTGCATATGCCCACCCGGGAGTCAAGACACGTCTCCATAATTAATACCAATTGAAAATAGAACATGTTTTTTATGGTATATTTTTGCAATCCATATCCTGTATTACATTGGTCAAATTGATTATCTATTGATAAGGGAGTAGACCAGATGGATTTCGTGAACAAGAAAGCTGCGAAGTTCTTCCTGAATTCCCAAAGGAAATGTTCCATATCGCTGATTCCCTGTAGCGTAGCACATCCGACAACCCACATTGATTTGGTTTTGTCATGCCGATGTCAATGGGAAGTTTTCAGTTGTTCACTTGTGGAAAGATTTCGTATGTAAAATTCTCCCCAACCCAACTTTCAGTTCAGTACAAATAGACAAAGACAAGATGGATTTCATGAACAAGAACCCTGCAAGTTCTTCCAGTATTACCAAATGAAATCACGGTATAACAGGTAATACACTCCTAAGATAGGATACTGGTAGCTAACATATAGTTCAAGCACTCCAAAAATAGGTCTTACATAGCATAATTTGGCCACATAGGTAACAAATCCGAAATTAGGAACGGATGTGAGTGTTTAGCGTAAAACTACCACTTTACAAACTAAATCACAAAAACATATCACTTTTGCCCGCAATCGCAAAAAGCTACCACATTTCGTCGCAAATCACAAAAAACTACCAAATTGCACTGATCGTGAATTGAACAAAGATTGACACTGAATCCGATAGGTGGGACCCACATGTAAGTGATTACGTGGCATGTTGACTTTTCAGCGTAATAAAAATCGAAAAAGAAATTAAAAAACCGTGGCCGCCCATGGCCGCCGCTGGTGCTGTCCATGGCCGCCGCCCCCCGCCCACGGCCGCCGGAGCCGTCCATGGTCGCGGCCGCCGGAGCCGCCCATGGTCGCCCTCCAGGAGGTCGGCGGTCAGGCGCATCTGGTCGCCCAGAGCGTCACCGACGCCGCCACGGGCGCCGTGGAGACCGTCAAGAACGCCACGGGCGCATCTGCTCTTAGGGCCTCCCCGCCCTCTTCCTCCCGCCGCGCCGTCCGCAAGAACAAGTTCGTCGACTTCGTCGGCGAGTACCACCTGGACCTCGTCGTGGGCTATGGCGCGGTGCTGGTGATTGTGCCGCGTGTCGCCGGCGTGCACGCCATGCTCGACTCCTTCGAGCCCATCCACGGCGTGCTCCTCTGCGAGGGCGAGGACATCGACCCCTCCCTCACCGGCGGCGACGACGGCAACCTCACGCCGGAGCAGCTCGAGGAGGTGCGTCGGCTCCACCCGAGCGACGCCGCCGTGGACCACGAGAAGGACTCCATCGAGCTCCTCCTCGCGCGCCGCTGCCTCGAGCGCGGCATCCCGTTCCTCGGCATCTGCCGCGGCTCGCAGGTGCTCAACGTCGCATGCGGCGGCTCCCTCTACTAGGACGTGGAGCATGAGCTCCCTTCCGATGCGCCGGGAGCTGGACGCGGGGGCCGAGTTCCTGGAGACGCGGATGCGGCGGCGGTGCGGCCGGTGCGGCGGATTCGGTGTGGCCGGTGGAGCGGTGCGGCCGGCGACGTGCCCGGAGTGGATCATACTGGTCGCGGCGGTGCTGCGCTGCAGTCACTCCTAGCTTGGACCCCGTGCTTTGCTTCTGCCCACAGTTTTTTTTTCATATTTTTATTAGACTGAAAATTCAACATTACCACGTCAGCATAGGTCCCTGTCCACCTCAGCAAATTGCTCATTTTTCTGCCACCTCAGCACTGACAAGTGGGTCCCACCTGTCGGATTCAGTGTCAATCTTTGTTCAATTCACGATCAGTGCGATTTGGTAGTTTTTTGTGATTTGCGACGAAATGTGGTAGCTTTTTGCGATTGCGGGCAAAAGTGGTATGTTTTTGTGATTTAGTTTGTAAAGTGGTAGTTTTACGCTAAACACTCAACGGATGACAACAACTAAAAATTACATGAAACAAAACTTGTGCTTTCTTTTGCTACTCCATAGATCAGTCACTAGGAAGCACCCAGAATGCTCTATCCGACCGCGGAGCATCGTAAAGTGTGTGCACTTCCATGCTTCCATCCTTTACATTGAAGACCTGCAACCTATTACAGCGAACATCCATGGAATAGACGCAGTTCTGCCGCAAACCGGCCTCGCTGCCAGTGCGCGAGGCACCAAACTCATAGCGGGACAAGAGGAACACGCGGTCGCCAAGATCATCCACTTTGCACCATTGTTGTTTCGAGAAGTCCATCCTGTGAACGCTTGCGCCCGTGTATGGCTTTTTGAAATCGCGGGCGCACCACAGGTCTACCATGTAAAGCTCATCATTAGACTCCACCAAAAAGACACTAGCCCCAGCTCCTTCATAAGATGCGTGGATGGTATCTTCGATGGCGATGAAACTGAAGACGGGTGCAGGGCAAAAATCAATCACACCAAGGGTGGTAAGCTGGCTGTTGAAGTAGAACCTGCCGCGGCATGCCGCTATCGGGTTTATTAACACCTTCTCCTGGGGTGGATCCCAGTCCGGAAGAGCTTGGGTTCCTATGTCGTACTCGTGTTTTGTCCACCGGCTATCCCCAACATGACAGTACCATATGAATGGGCGGTCGGGCTGGACGAGGAGCACGACGCAGTCAGGAGTGGTCGGCTTGTCAGAGAGCAAGCAGTTGCACTCTACGAGCAGGTCATCTTTGATGTCGAGTGCCAAGGGCGGGAGCTCGATCTTGCGGCGACTCTGGGGACTCCAGAGGAAGGTGGCCAGCGAGATCGGATCCCGGGCTAGCATGAAGCCATGGGTGGTCGGGCAGATGATCTTGTTCTCCAACTCCCCAATGTCGCCACCGACGATTGGCTTCTTCTCCGACGCGCTGAACAGTACTGTAGATCGATTCTCCACCTTGTGGAAGGCGAGGCACGGCAGCGACGTCGGATTCGTCGACATCTTAATCTTAAGATGTAGCATTGCTCGGAGTGAGGAAATCCTGGGCTGGTGTGCTTTCTGTGGCGGAGCAGGGGCAGATTAAATAGATGGAGTAAGAGATCGTACCTGATAAGAATCGGGATCGGAAGGAATCTGAATCGGAACCGGAAACCGAGCTGCGATTGAACTCCTCCTACCTTCTCCTCTGGAAAAAACACTGATCGAAATTTTGCAGGAAGGCGAAGCCGCGAAGCTGCAGGAGGTGGTGCTGGGCTGCACCACCTTGTACGACGGCGAGAGCTTCCTGGCATCCGACGGCGTGCTCAGCTTTGGAAACAGCAACATCTCCTTCGCGTCCGGCCGATGAGGACTCCGACACCCACGGCGGCACGCTCTTGCCGGCGCCGGCGGCCCCGTAGTCGCGGACACCGCTGCTGCTTGACGCACGGATGGCCCCGTTCTACGCCGTGACGGTGGACGCCGTCTCGGTCGCGGGCGAGGCCCTTGATATCCCGTCCGAGGTGTTGGACGTCACGAAGAACGGTGGTGCGATCATGGACTCCGGCACGAGCCAGACCATCCTGGCCACACCGGCGTACAATGCAGTGGTGGCCGCGCTGAGCAAGCAGCTGGCGGGGGTGCCGCGGGTGAGCATGGACCCGTTCGAGTACTGCTACAACTGGACGGCGTCGAGCACGCCGCCGGCGGTCCCGAGGCTGGAGGTGCGGTTCGCCGGGTCGGCAAGGCTGGCGCCGCCGGCAAAGAGCTACGTGATCGACGCGGCGCCCGGGTGAAGTGCATCGGGCTGCAGGAGGGCGCGTGGCCTGGAGTGTCCGTGATCGGCAGTATCTTGCAGCAGGAGCACCTGTGAGAGTTCGATCTCGCCAACCGCTGGCTCATGTTTAAGCAGAATCGATGCGCACACAAGTAGTCAGTAATAATAATTCCGATTCATTTTTTCTCGTCAAAAAGGTCTCTGCTGATTTTGTATGCCTCTATCAAGTGTTAATGAAGTGGAAATGTGGAATGATGCTTTCTAAAATGAAAAGAAAAAAACTGTCAGTAATCACCATTACCAACATATACAGACCCGTAGATTTTTAAAGATCAACATGGAGGCTCTCCTCGGTTCCATTAGATGAAACCGTCAAACCAAATTTCACGCACGTTCAGAATTCATCGACGACTGAAAACTACTACTCCCATGTCTTCATAGTTCGTACCCATATGACCATAGCCCTGATTCCGATTCCGTGCAGCACATCCGACAACCCACAGTGAATTGGTTTTCTCGTGCCGATGCCAATGTGAAGTTTTCACCTTGGGACAGGATTTCGTATTTAAGATTGTCTCCAAGCCAACTTTCAGTTCAGTACAAATACTCCAACCGGTTCGGTTTATAGGCCATGCAAATATCTCTAGACCGCGAATTACCTATATAATCTAAATTCTATACCACAAACATAATGTGAAACAATATTTTTGTAATTTTTTAACATTTCGAAATACGTTTAAAATGCATTTTTATAAAGAGTGCATATGCCCCCGGCAGTCAAGACACCTCTCCCATAATTAATACTCCCTCAGTTCACTAATATAAGACATTTTAGCTAGTATCATAAGATTGACTACATACATACTAAAATGAGTGAATATATTTACAAAACACGTCTCCATAGATCTGAATCAAGAAAATGCGAAATATTTTACATTAGTGAACGGAGGGAGTACCATTTAAAAATATAACATACCTTTTAATGGTATATTTTTGTAATCTATACCCTATGTTACGTTGGCCAAATTGATGATCTATTGATATGCCCAAACGAAGGGAGTAGACAAGATGGTTTTCGTGAACAGAACGCTGCAAAGTTCTTCCTGAATTACCAAAGGAAATCACACTATTTCAGTTAACACACACTCTTAAGAAAGGATATTGGTAGGGCATATTGTTCGAGGACCAGCACTCTCATATCTTCATAGTTCATACCCATCCCTGATTCCATGTAGCGTGGAGCACATCCGACAACCCACATTGATTAGGTTTTGTCATGCCGACGCCAATGGGGAGTTTTCAGTTTTTCACCAGGGGAAAAATTTCGTATTAAAATTCTCCCCAACCCAACTTTCAGTTCAGTACAAATAGACAAGATGAATTTCATGATCAAGAACCCTGCAAAGTTCTTCCAGCATTCGCAAATGAAATCACGGTATAGCAGGTAATACACACTCTTAAGATAGAATACTGGTAGCTAGCATATAGTTCAAACACTCTGAAAATAGGTCTTACATAACATAATTTAGGAACATATATAGGTAAAAATCCGAAATTGGCACATGTTGGTGACAACTAAAAATTACATGAGAACGAAGCTTTTTGTGGTTTCTTCTGCTACTCAGTCAGTAGGAAGCACCCAGAATGCTCTATCCGACACTGGAGCATCATCAAGTTTGTGCAATTCCATACTTCCATCCTTTACATTGAAGACCTGCAACGTATTACAGCGAACATCCATGGAATAGATGCAGTTCTGTTGCAAACCAGCCTCACCACCTGCGCACGAGGCACCAAATTCATATCGGGACAAGAGGAAAACACGGTCACCGAGATCGTCCACTTCGCACCATTGTAGCTTAGAGAAATCCATCCTATGAACGCTGGCACCCGTGTATGCTAGCTTTGTGAAATCGAGGGAGCACCACAGGTCTACCATGTAGAGCTCCCCATTAGATTCTACCAAGAACACACTAGCCCCACCTCCTTCATAAGATGCGTAGATGGTATCTTCTATGGCGATGGAACTGAAGACGGGAGCAGGGGAAAAGTCGATCACGCCAAGACTAGTAGGCTCGCTGTTGAAGTAGAACCTGCCGTGGCAAGCCGCGATCGGGCAGATGACCACCTTCTCCTCCGGCGGATCCCAGTCCGGAAGAGCCTGGGTCCCTATGTCGTACTCGTGTTTTGTCCATTGACTATCCCCAGGGTGACAATACTATATGAAGGGGCCGTCGGGCTGGACGAGGAGCACGACGCACTCAGCAGCGGTCGGCTTGTCGGAGAGCAGGCAGTTGCACTGTACGAACAAATCATCTTTGATCTCGAGTCCCAAGGGCGGGAGCTCGATCTTGCAGCAACTCTGGGGACTCCAGAGGAAGGTGGCCAGGGAAATCGGATCCCGGGCTAACATGAATCCATGGGCGGTCGGGCAGATGATCTTGTTCTCCAGCTCGCCAATGTCGCCGCCGACAATGGGCTTCTTCTCCGACGAGCTGAACAGTACCGTAGATCGATCCTCCACGCTGTGGAAGGCGAGGCACGGCAGCAACATCGGACTCGTCGACATCTGGATCCTCGGATGTATTGCTCGGTGTGAATAAATCTAAATCTTTGGCTGTTCTTCTTTTGGAGGGGCTGTTGTGCTTCCTACGGCCGACGGGGGGCAGCTTAAATAGATGGATCAAAAACGTGCCTGAGAAGAATCCCGGACGCTGCCGCCGGAATCTACCACGGGAGCTCTATTTGACGCTTTTTTAGCGTCAAATATCGAGCGTACGCGCACGTATGTGTGCTATGTGGGCTCGGCCCATTTGGTCGCTGGAAGTGGACGATCTGAGGTTTTTTTTGGGGTGAAACGATCGATTTTGTGCTGTTACGTACAGGTCTTTTGAGTCTTACTTCCTAGTTTCTTCACGTGTGTTTCGAAAAAAAAAAATTCTTCATGTGTATATTGACTAGCAAAATTCACGGGAAAATAAATATTTAATAGTTTAACACCAATAATTTCTAACATACTCTTAATCATCATTCACATCATGCAACAATGTCTTTTCCTCCTCCTCTTTCTTGTCATGCACATCAAGCAGACGGAGTTGTTCCTCCTATCATGGGTGACCACGGGGACTTCCCCTAAGCGAATCGGATGCAAGAGATCGAATTTGTACCTAGTGATGATTCGTGAAAAAACAGCAGTTTTTTTTATTCGCACCGTTTCTGTTAGCGTACTACTAAAAAAAGAGTTAACATGGATTGATCGATGGAACATAGTCAACACAAGTTTTTCATCTCCATCGCCGACACTGCTATAGCTAATCTAAGAAAGAAACTACCAACCAAACTATCTGCTCTTCTCTCGCTTTCGTTGAATTAGCTTTTTCACCCAACTTTCGTATTCGATCAGTAAATCTGAAAGCATGGTAATTTACAAGCAGTTTTTGCAGGTTAGTGCCCAATTTAATCAAGAGCCTGTCGTCATGTTTTGTTATCCGAAATGACCTGCAACACGAGAAAGAAAGAACATTGACCTGTAAGTGAGACCATTTATATTACTGAAATTTCTCTAAATTATCCCCATCCACAAAATGGTCTGAAAAAGAAATCAAACTACAGACATAAGCATAGAAAATAGCACGATGTACCAGGAAATCGTAGAATAAACAACGTGTAAGCATCGTTTAAAATTCTCCCAGCGAGGTAAATTTATTAAAGGATGTATATTAAATGCATAATTGAATTTAATATGCTGAGGTTGAGGGTGGCAAGACAATAAGAATAATATCATACATAACTAAAGTCTCCTAGTAACAAAGGCTCCTGCCAAGTCATAGGGTCAACAACATAGATGTTTCTTCTTAGCAATATTTGAGAGTTTCTTTTTTTTACATTGGAAAGGATTTCCATTAACCAAAGTGCACAGCAATATCGCTGGCTACTAAATCAAATACAAAGTTTGGTGGGACATCAGCCCATCCAACGCACTCATCATTTAGCTAGATAGTGCGCCATTTTATTATAAACACGCCGACAGTGGCGAAAGCTAAAGGATTCAAAGGATGCAATGCATAAACTCCTAATCTCGCGCAACAAAACCCCGACTTCCGATAGGTCATGGCTGGAAGAATTCAGAGCATTTATTAGGGTGAGTGAATCCGATTCAAAAACAACTCGGTTCAGTCTCAATTGGCAATTCTAGGACATCTTCCATCAGTATCAATGGGTTCGGTGCATCCAACAGCTTCAGAGGAATGTCCACAAGCAATATTGGAGAGTTAAACAGGTTATTTTTTTAATTCCAAATTTAGGTTCTAGCAGAGTACTTTATATGAGGTACAAGATTTGTCAAATATTGCAGCCCAACGTAAGATAATTAGTTTGAAGATGCAACCCTCACCTGTTATTTGGATGGTTCGTCACATACCTTATAATTTGTAAGACATAGCGTGACTGATACTTGGTGACAGAATGAGCTGAAGTACTTGACCTAAATTCTTCCAATTCTTTTCTGATGAGCTGGCCTACTCTTGCATTTCTGGCTCCCAAACGTTGAGCACATATGAGGGTAGCCTGCACATCTTGTATCTTGTTTGATGTAGTGGCAGTGGAATCGGTGTTGAATAAAGTCTTATGCATGTTCGATATGATAATATTCAGAGGATCATCTGGGTCATCAGCTAAAAGAGGATACAGACCTTCAGGATCAAAGTGTTCAGAAGGCTTTACCCTTATCAACTATAAGGATATTAAGTTATTAACTCTTGATGCACGAGTCAGATTTGACAAATTTTTAGGACTATTTGGATTTAAGAAAGGTACAAAGGAACTAAAACATTAAAACACCATTTATCTCATTAATCTTCTTTCTCATATAATGAAGTCCAAACTTCCAGTAAATGACTGCCAATTCTTTCTCGTACAAGTCAAAGTTCAACTAGTGACCATTCTATTAAATCCTTAATGATGGACACCATTATCGGCCTATCGGCTGATTTATCGGCATATCGGCAGATTTAACGGTTTATCGGCTGATTTTATTTTCATTGTTGATTAGCCTCAGATAGTTTATTTCAATACCAAGCGTAGAATATGCACATTTCGTTAAATTTTGACTTTCTAGAAATTTTTGACTGCGACAAAGTAATGCCATTTCTTCATTTGTAGTCTAATAGTTTCTATAAATATGCCTACTTAATTATACACTAGAAATCGCTATTAAAATATTTGTTATGTCGTACTCTTTACAGGTCATTACCATATAATTATAATTTCATAGATTAAGAATTTTATAAAAATATTTTTAGAACAGAAATTTGTTACAAATATTTGTTGTATATCTCTCAACGATACTCAAACAAACAAAAAACATGTCAATTACTATTTAGTAATATTGCGAGTTATGTGGATAAACTATGCAAACAAATAGATAAATATATTTATAAATCTTATATATGCTAAAAAATAAGATATAAAGATGTATAAAAGGTTTAGTCGCTGTTCAAAACCTTATCGATGGCTTGCATCCAGGGATTCGCGGGATGGAGATCCAGAAAGGAGGAGATCGCTAGAAGAGGGAAGCTCGACTCACCTCGCGTGGTGAGACGAGGGTGGCGCGTAGGCCGTGGGCAGCTGGGGTTGGTTATGCAAGGTGATCTGACGAGAAGCTTCCGTCTGCTTCAGGAGGTCCGTGAAGACGACAAGTGTTGGATGGCGTGGGGAGAACGGAATGTGGATGGCGTTGGGAGAGAGACAGGTGGGGGCGGGTCCCTTTTTATATTACTTACATGATAAAGGTGGAGAGAGACAGACATATTGCTCTCCCTTTTCTTTTCTTTCGAACAACGTCGCACAGCTGTAGCCTCAAAATCCAGTTTGGTCCATGGCGGGGCCCACCACTTGCAGTCTCTCTCTCGTTATCTGATCTGTTCTTTTTCTAGAAGTTTGGAATTCCTTGAAGTTTCAAATATATTGATATGTTTGAAGCTCCAAAAACTTCGAAATTCCAGAAGTTAGAACTTATCTGGAAGTAAATTCTGAAAGTTGAATTTGTTTGGAAGTTTATCAAAAAATTTGAAATTCTAGTGTCAGAGGTATAATTTCTGACAATTCTTGCCGTCTTTGAAATCTAGTGTCAGAGGTAAAGTTTAGCGCACGCGTGCGAGGAGGCGGCGGCTATAGGCACATGGAGCACGGCTGCGTAGGAGAGCCTTTTTTCTTCCGCCGTGGGCATCGGCATCGTGTCGACGCGGCTGATGGTGGAACCGATTAGTATTTAAAAAATATAACACAATTTTAGTTTAGATTTGATTGATTTTTAAAAAATCGATCGAAACTTAAAAAAGATACATTTATTCAAATATGGTAGTTGGCCGTCCCATGAGGTCTACTTAATTTGTGAAAATTGAAATGATGCTATTTTTCCGTAAAATTTCGGTAGTCGCTTCGCCAAAAAAAAATCATCATTGGGACTCATGAAATGGAACTCATTTTTTCACACAAAAAAGTTGAAAATTTACGTTGAAACTTTTGTTTGCAATTACCATGCACATGTGTGCCGAATATGAACAAGTGTAGTAAAGTATGTTATGCATATGGCCATCGTCTTATTATTTGGGTTCAAATCCATGAAATATAGCGAGTATAGAACCTTCTAATTAAACACCAAAATTTCAGCCGTGCGCCAAAACATCCTGCACATCCCCTCAAATCTCCGAGCCCGATTATTCAGCACTGTGAAATCCCTTCAATAACTGGCCCGGATACAACAACCATTTAGCAAAGCGCGCCGTTCCTATTGTCTCAATATTCATTAGAATGTCACTACAACAATTGGCTATTTTCCAAGATTTGGCATGCATTGGTTGACATGAAATTGAAACAATGATAGAAATAACTAGATCATTTTTAATCATGCATTCTATGATATCTTGTTTGAAGAAGTAAACATAAAAGGTCTCACCTCTTTTGCCAAAATTAACCGTTCTCTTGCCTAGGCGTGGCTAAAAGTCGCTGTATCAACAGTTCAACTGAAAAAAACGTAACGGACAAGATTTTTACGAAGATAAGTAGAACGACACGTACACTTGATCTCGATGAACTGGTATCTTAGGCGGATGGGCCGGATGGCTAGTCTGCTCGACAGCCAGTGGCGGCGCCAGGGGTATGCCCCTGTATTCCCGTGAATACCCAAGATTTCGAGCTGGAAAAAAATGTGTATTATACATCGGCCAATACAGCCCAGCCCACAGCGACACAGTGCACATGTCGTTCTGCTTCAGAGCCAGACCTAGCGAAGCAGCGCACATGCCCCTGCTCGTTCGGTCGTTCCCGCGGGCGAGCGCAGAGGAGCCTCCCCGTCTCTCCTTACTTCCCGTCGATCTCGCCTGCGTCTGCCACGTTGCTTCAGCTCCATGACGCCCCGTCGCCCCGTCCTCGTTCTTCACCGCCTGAACCGAAGCAGGGGAGATGGCGGCGGGCTGCTCTGCACCAGGCGCTGCTCCGACCAGCCTCAACATCGACCCCAAATCCCACCTGCTCGCCTCTCCCCCTCCTCCTCCCTCTTCCCGGCAAGGGGAACTGGTAGCCCGCGCGCCTCCCGTCCGCGACAGGCTCACCAACGAGGAGAGCACGGCCAGCGGCGCCGTCCCCCTGGAGAAGAAGTCCAAGCTCCAATCCGACGAACATGGGCGCGAGCGCAAGCAGGAATCCTCGAACTGTGCGTGCGTGCGTGCCAGGTGCTTGAGGTAATGCCTGCCTGTATTTTTCCTGAACTTAGATGTGTTTATCCCCTGTTGTACTGGTAATATTAGATCTAATTTCCGAGATGCAATTTTTTAATTTCCTAAATTTCCTCTTGTTTTCTTGTAATGTAGATTGTAGATGAATGAAAAAATCCCCGTACAGTTTGGTTCATATATTGCAATTTAGAGCAAAAAAAAATTTTTGGGTGAATACCCAGCCACCAATTCCTGGCGCGGCCACTGTCGACAGCCTAGGCTAGATGGAATGAACCGACCGAGACACGCAGGCACTCTGCTCGCGGTCGCACCGCACCGCACCGGAGTTTCGGTTCGTTCCCTCCAAAAGTTCCGCACCCACGTCCCGCCCAAGGCGCAAAGCCCTAGGCGTTCCTCCGCGCCGCCTCCATCCCCATCCATGGCGCCCGCCCGCTCCGCCAAGCGCCCCAAGCTCGAGCGAGGCGACGACGACTACGTGCCGGGCAACATCGTCGAGATCGAGCTCCGCAACTTCATGACCTACGACCACCTCGTCTGCCGCCCCGGCCCGCGCCTCAACCTCGTCCTTGGCCCCAACGGCTGCGGCAAGAGCTCCCTCGTCTGCGCCATTGCGCTCGCCCTCGCCGCCGACCCCGCCGTCCTCGGCAGGGCCTCCACCGTCGGGGCCTTCATCAAGCGCGGCGAGGGCTCCGGGCACGTCACGCTCTCCCTCCGCGGCGACGCGCCCGCCCACCGCGACATCCGCATCACGAGGAAGATCGACACCAACAACAAGTCCGAGTGGCTCCTCGACGGTCCGTACCCATTTAATTCATTCTCTTAGTAATCAAAACCCTCTCTGTCCTCAACAGTAACAGCGTCATGTCATGTAATTCTGATCTGTTTCTTCCTGCAGGTGAGGTTGTCCCCAAAAAGGAAATCATAGATGTCATCAAGAAGTTCAATATTCAAGTCAACAACTTGACCCACGTGTGTTGTATCTCATATTTTCTTTCTACCCATCGTTGAAACCGCTGTAAAAACCGGAAGATGATAACGATGGTTTGTGTAATTGTGCTGCTAGTTCCTGCCACAAGACCGGGTATGCGAGTTTGCAAAGCTCACCCCTATCCAGCTGCTAGAGGAGACCGAGAAGGCCGTTGGTGACCCCGATTTACCCGTTCAGCATCGCCTGCTCATAGAGAGGAGCAAGGAGCTCAGGGTTCTCGAAGTGGTAAACATCAGCCTTCATTTCTGTTTCATGTTCGCTTCATACACTTGATCTCTTACACTCTAAACTACCGAGTTTATATCGAATCTCAGGCTGTGAAGCAAAAGGAGCAGACCTTGAACAATCTGAAGGCCCTCAACGCCGAACAGGAAAAAGATGTACAACGTGTCCAGAAAAGAGATAAGCTCATGAAAAAGGTCTGTTTAATTGTTTTCTTATGGATGTTATGGACAGTAATTTCTCACGATACTATCGCAATACTGTGTTGGTTGATTGTGCCCTAGGCCGCGCTAATGAAGAAGAAGCTGCCATGGCTCAAATACGACATGGAGAAGTTGGAGTTCATAAAGGTACAGGACGAGGAGAAAATCTTCAAGGAGAAAATGGAAAAAGCAGACAAAATCTGGCAAGATTTAAAAGCCCCTATCGAGTATGTACCACAGTTCAAAGTCTATGATTTTTCTAGGCACCATGACACCTACACACCCACTTTTTATAGAGTTTTTGGTGTTCTGAAAAGATTCAAAAAATATATCTCCATGTTGAGTAGAAAAGTTATAATGACATGTAAAGTTTGACGTTAATATGTTGTGTCGTTTGGTAGAAACAAAAAAGATAAATTTGATGAATTTATATTCACTTATATGGCCACAGAGTATGAGTTTCCCGTGTGTATTTTTTTTTGTGAGATAGTATAATCTTGTGCTGCACTCATCCTTTTTCTTAGACTTTTTGCTGTTGTTTAGTATCAGAAAAAACCCGAAAGTGGCCAAGTGGGTGTTTAGGTGTCATGGTGCTCAATCACAACTTTCTCCATTCAGAAGTATCCTCTTCAGTTATTAATTTTCTTCTTAACTGGAACTCAATTTCTGATTAACCCTAGCTATATTTATGGTATTGCATTTCTGGTGCAATGAAATTTTCTCCTTGACAACTTAACTTTGTGTGTCTGATTGAGATAGCAAAGGTAATTTTCTAATGGAATACACATATTCTTGCTTTTCCATATTTTTATAGAGAGCTAAAGAAAGAGAAAATGACTCATGCTTCAAGTACCAACAAGATAACCAACCAAATAAATCAAAACATGGACAAGCGTTGGGAAGTTACTTATGAGTTAGAGCAGCTGGTATGAACTCTTCTCTTTTGCTGCGAAATCAGATCTTGAGTGCATTTTTTTTTCTGTCGTCTATCTTTGACACCTGCTGTTGTGTCAGAGTGCACTACTGAAAACAAGGTCTGAGGACATAGAAGCTGTGAAAAGTCAAGAAATATCTTGGCAACAAAGGGTCTCGATTGCCAGGGAAGCTCTTGCTGCCGCTGAAAGGGAGCTTCAAGATATACAACCATACGAACCACCTAGAGATGAAATGGTCAGTTTAGTCAGTGTGTTTCCATCCTTCTTTTGCTTTCTACTTATGCAGTTACTGTTCGCATCTGTAACCATCCTATGTGCTGTTTATACGCTCGCAGCAACACAGTATTCATGAGTAATATTATTTACATTTTTGGCTGAATTTATCTTTTTGCACAGGAACAACTAACTGACGAAATTGCCAAAAAAATGTGTGGCAAAAACGATCTCAAAATCAAATGGAAAGAGGATGAGCGTCAGTTAGCTCAGGAGAGAGAAAAACTGAGGAAGTGTTCTGATAGGTATCCAGCTTGTCAACTACCATATATACACTATTGTGATATGGCTACCTAATACACATTTTCTATAGGTTGAGGCAAATGGAAAGTAAGAACAATAAGCTACTCCAAGCACTGAAAAGAACTGGTGCTGAGAAAATCTTTGAAGCATACCGCTGGGTTCAAGATAACAAAAATATATTCAGGAGAGAAGTTTATGGGCCTGTTCTCCTTGAGGTTTCTTTTGTTCCATGCCTATCAAGTACCAACTGATGTTTTCTCTGCACCCAAGAAGCTTATCATTATTCTTTCTTTGACTGATCTCAGGTTAATATTAAGAATAAGACTCACGCTGCTTACTTGGAAAACCATGTTAAAAAATATATATGGAAGGTAATAATACTATGGTATTTTTTGTGTTCCGTTGTTAAATCATTGTGGGCATGAAGGTTTGGATACTGAACAGAAATTGTTTCCCGAGGGGGCTTGGATTTGCGGTTACTGCCTTACCGGAAAATACCACGGAATTAGCGTCCGAAATTGGTGGACATACTACTTATTGTTTTCCTTAGTTCTAGCATTTCCATTGGATATACTCCCTCCATTTCATATTACGTTTGGCAAGCATACCTAGGAGCCATAAAACTAAACTAACATGTGATGAAACTGGATCATGCTTGCTCAAGTATGATCATGTCCAAACGAACATTACTTAAATTTTGTGCCTCATAGGTAGGCATGCTGGGCAGATATTGTCAAACCAGTGTAAAGCAAGGATTCTTTGATTGAACTGGTGTACATTGTGCCATTGCACATTGTGCACATGTCTTGTGCACAATTAATGTGCAGAGCATACTGGTCGTCTAGTTACTCAAGATGATCATTGCCCAATCGAACAACATCTCCAGATACAGTTTTCTAGATTATTTTCCTTTGCTTGCTGCCTATATTTCTTTCGTGGATGTTATTTACTGTTTCCATTGATTTCTATGAGAAAGCATTATATCTGGAAACAATCTAACTGTCACTTCGCTGTATGTTCCAGTCATTCATTACTCAGGATGCTTCCGACCGCGACCTCTTGGTTAGAAACCTGAAGCAATATGGTGTTCCTGTTCTGTGCTTCACAGGGCGTCTCAATAGGATCAGGGCTCAGCCATTCACCATTACCCCGGAGGTCAGCATGCATATACCAGTCAAATTAGCATTTTAGGACATCAATGTCTATTACTCATCATTACTCTCCTCGCTACTGGAATCGGCTTTTTCACAGTGTATGCAAAATACTCGGCAAATGTCAGAAACATGTCGGCTGAATGTTTGCCGAGTATTGCTCTCGGTAAAATATACTGGGCAACAATCATGCCGGCAAACTCTTGTTTGCCAAGCCGAGTATTTTCGGACTGTACTCGGCAACATAAAGCGACTAGCGGCCGTCCGACAGAAACAACGATGTGATCTTTGCCGAGTGTCGGACAAAAATAGTTGACAAATACTAGGCTAGGAGCGACCACATGTCACCAAGGTTTACCGAGTGCAATTTGTGGCACGCCTACGTGTTTACTGAGTGTCACATCAGCCCACTCGGCAAACCACGTACTCTGTCTTATCCGTATGATTTATACTCAAATACAGATGTAGCAAAACTCACGGTTGAGACGGATACATTCAATGGTGGGTCATGAAGGCCTTGCATGTAGGCTTATAAGTCCCTGTATATACCAGTCTCATCCGGATGATTTGTTTCTCGAAAAACAAATCCGGATGATTTATATTTGACAATAATACTGTGAGTAAAATCACCTACACCGATGATTAAATAGGATGGTATTGTGAGAAATTCACTTGGTGATGCTATTAGGTTCTTCTAAGAAAAATCAGGATGGTAACGCGCCAAGCGAATTCTCACGCTACCTGTGTGTTTCAGAAACATTGCTTATATCGAGTGAGACGAAATTTGGTTGAGAGATTGGGTATATATAGGGGCGAGGGCCGAGAAAGTGGCGGGAAAGAGAGAGGGCGGGAATGGCAGGAAATAGAGACGGCGGGAAAAGTTATAACGGGAAAAACCTTGAGAGAGAACCGAGGCACAGCCCGGATGGCCAGGAGGTGTTGATACCTCCCTGCCCGCGAGGTCTCGAGTTTGAGTGCCAGCGCCCGCTCCCTCGTGCGTACTCACCGAAATTTCTTCTATCAAAGTTGATTGGAGGGCCGTCTAACCTTCCAATCCGCATTTTGGAAAAACCTTGAGAAACTCGTCAAACCTATTCACCAGGCGGGAAGAAAAGGCGGAGGCAAAGTTTATTCCCGCTATTTTGCTTGCCGAGTATTCCTTGAAAGAACACTCGTCAAAGTTTTCCTGTATGCGGGAAAAAAAAAGGCAGGAAGGGAAAAGCAATCGGCGCCTAAAGTTTGCTGAGTGTCCGCCATTAGACACTCCGCAAACACCCGCGGCGTCGTCCACCACAAGGGACATGCATGTGTGGCCACCGTCTTTGACGAGTGTAGATTTTTTCCGAGTGTCTTCTGGGTTTATTGCCGAGTGTATTTCAGGCGCACTCGGTATAAGAGACCTTTGCCAAGTATTTCTGGATGTGCCGAGTGTTTTTTCAGAACACTCGATATATAGGCTGCTTTTACCAAGTATCCGCGTTTTTACGCTCGGCAAACGTCCTAAATGTCAGCAGAAACTCTTTTCAAGTAGTTCCTGTTTGTTTTATCTGTGCCATTTTGTTTCGAAATCCTGTCCCATGTTATAAAATGTACATGCAGTGATGCAGATTTAACGCTAGTTCTCTCTTTCATGTTTATTTATCCTCTCTTCTAATTGTTTATGCACTTCACCCACACAAATCATCTCAGCTACACTCTTAATGTGAGGACATTATAGCAATACTCTTTGACTTTATAAACTCGGATCTTTCTTTATATTTGCTCCCAATCAAAATGCGCCGAGGAAAAATAAAACCGCCAGGGTAATTTTTGAGTCCGGTAATTTTCCTTTTGACAGATGAAGCAACTTGGAATCAAATCTCGACTTGATCAAGAATTCGAAGCTCCAGATGTTGTAAAACATGTTTTGATTACACAGGCTTATGTGGATCAATCGGTATAACACTGCTTATGTCCAGTTCATGAATCTGTACCAAGTTGCACTGGTTATGACTTCAAAGAATTTTGCTTCGTTCTTTTTATGGCCATGAAGTATATAGGTACAAATCAATCAGATCAAAGAGCAGATGACGTGCTAAATTTAGGTATTTCTGACCTTTGGACTCCACGTCACCATTATCAATGGTCCAGATCAAGATATGGTAATCATGTGTCCCCAGCTGTTGATCCAGTCCGCGAGTCGCGCCTCTTCTTGTGTGGTATGTTTTACAAGCTCCGCCTTGATAAGTTGGTGGATTATATGGCTCACCTATATATGCCTAATGCTTGTCAGTTTATTCTTGCAGACTTGAATACTAGTGACATTGAAATGTTTCGATCGGAAAACAATGAACTTAAGAAAACGATTCAATGCATGGAGGAAGCCTTAAGAGAGCTCCATAAAGGCCAAAGGAAATTAGAAGATGAAGAGGCCGAAATCCACAAGAAAAAGGTTTCATATATTTTTAATGTTATTCACTTCATTATATTCAATTAGAGCTCAGTTGTTTCTGATAATGCTTATCTTTCTGCGTCATATCTTCAGGAGACGATTATTAACAAGCTGATGTCCCATAAGAAGAAAGTAGAAGAAATAAAAAGGCGTGTAGGTATGGTACTTTCTCCCTGTTCTTCTACATGTAGCTTGCATAATTTGTTTTTCCTCTCTCTAGATATGAAAAGAAGAAAGCTGGAGGACATATCTCAAGAGGAAGACATGGAATCCAGTACAAGAAAGCTTACTGATCAGCTAGATAAGTTAAATGATCAACGATTTCAAGCTATGATAAAATTAAAGGCTAGTACTTCTTAAGCTAGCCACTAATATTTCATTTATCTATATCATCATCAAGACTACATATTCTTACTTCATTTAGCTTTTTATTCTTTAGAGTTTACTTGTTGAAGCTGTTGCTCTCAAATGGAGTTGTGCAGAGAAGAACATGGCTTTTATTGAGCTTGATACAAAGGTATGCTCCTTGAGAAAGCAATTACATCTTCAAAAATCTAAGAATTGATTGTTAAAAAACTCCTAATGTTAACCATGATATTACATGCTACCTACAACACCTAGTATGTCGGTACCTATAAATTGCGCTGATAGAACTTTGCAATTTACACCCAACTAATCACCACTACTGTAGAATATTTCTGTAGAATCGATAATGATTCATGCAATTTTCAAATGCACACGTTTATGGGCAGTGGACAAACCATAAAAAGATGACATAAGAAAATAGTGAGCTCATTCAGTTATAAATGCTTGTGTTTTATGTTGTTCCATGTTAAACATTTCACTATATAAAATTATCTGGCCTAGTGTCATCACAAGAAAACATAAGGAGTTTTTCTTATCAAACTTTTTGGTGTGTGACTTTGACCACTGATTGCATGTCATAGATTTGGGAGATGGAAAAGGATGTGAAGAAATTTGAAAAGGATGCTGTTCAAGCTGCCAGAGATTATGAAAACCGTGAGTTGGTGCTAGCAATTGCATATCTTTTTTAACAAGTATATTGGAATTAGTTGTAGTTGGTAGCCGACGTGGTATTAATTGTAAAAAACAACCAAGCCGTTCTTTCTTCGGTTATCCGTTTTGCATCGAGATTTTGCCACGATATGAATGAGTTTGGTCTATGGGTGTGCAATATTCAGGAGAGGTTTTATGTCACACACGCCATGCGATCTATGCTACATATTCTACTGTTATCACTACAAAACTTGCTTTTTACAAAAGGGAGAATCATCAGGTATTTTCTTACAATAGGAATTTTGAAGATTGTTTCGTGTGGCCTCACATTACAACGTCGTGGGTCTAGCCTGCTCGCAGCAGGCCTGCCCTTAAGCACCAAAGTTAAATATGAAGACTTCATTATCAATCTAGTCAATTAGTTCAAGATATGAATCTAATAGAATACATGTACTTTACTTTTTAAGTTTGTTGGAATTCCTTGTTAGCTAAGCCGGATATATAAGCCAGGCCTTTTGTCATTATTAATCAAAGCATAAGCAGTTCCTTCATATCTCTGTCTAGTATCGGACTATCGGTCACCATGCTTGGCCTAAACTCAAAGTTTGCTCTCTCTTTCTTTCATCAAATTTTCGTTTAGGAACAGATCTTAGTTGAATAGTTGATATTTGTCATTTATTTAACAATAGTTTAGCAGATGACATCTTATAATTTTCTCATTTTTTTTAATTTTCTCATCAGGTAGAAGAATAACTCAAGAGCATAGGCAGCTGCTGCTTAAAGCAAAACAGCATGCAGAGTCAATATCTGTGCTCAGTGAAGACCTTAAAAAAGAGTTTGAGATGGTATATGATGAGTTTATATTAATAAACTATGCTTAAAAATGATTCAGGAGTTGAATATTTTATAGTAAAAGTTCAACATGCATGAACTCAAATGGATAAATTTTGTAAATGGAACACTTGGGAACATAAAAGAACAAAACTGTAGTATCTATTTTTCTAGTTCCATTTTCTAACACAACTATGGTGACTAGAAAGCTAGAAGGTATAAAGTTAAAATATCCCTACCTTATATTCATCGAAGTATCAAAGGTTGTCACAACAAGGTTAGAAAGTACACCAAGTGTGAACACCCTCCAAGACTGCAACCACTGGATTGTGTATTTTTGTCAGTTATTTGAAATAGTTTTCTTTTTGGATTTTGTGCATCCTGAGAGAATGGTCAGAACTCTCTTAAAATCTTATTTTGGTTGATATCCAAAATTTCAGTCAAAATATTGTAATGTCCCAGGAGCCTCTCATTCTCTAACTCAATCACCCAGTGTGTTAATCTTTTCTTTTAATGAAAGAAAATCCATTTGATCTTATAATGCCACACTCTACAAATACTCATTCTTTGTGTACTTGTCAAGAGTTATAATGGCCTTATAATCATGTCCATTGTATAATTGTTCAAACGTCCGGATTACTTATTTGCTGCTTTCTTCTCTTGTCCATCTAGTTTTTCTGTGCATTCTTTGAATCTGCAATGTCCTATGTGCTGGGTTTATCTTGGACAGAATTAAAAACTTCTTGTCTTAGCTGCATATGCATTTGCACTTAACACCCATTTTTTGATGGTTTGATCGCCTTTCCAATTGCAGATGCCTACTACCATAGAAGAACTGGAAGGTGCAATAGAAGATACTGAATCTGAAGCGAATTCTATGCTGTTTCTTAACCAAAACGTGTTGCAGGAGTATCAAAACCGGCAACGTGAGGTACAAGTTTCTTATATCTTGCTCCAGAGCATAACTGGGGGAATCAGTGGTGGGATTATGACATTGGAATTATACCTTGTGGAGGCTACTTAATGCAGTGGTATCTTCTTAAATGAGTGCTTCCTGTTGTAGGCAGAATGTGTCACTATCTGAGTGCAGGAAAAAAAAACTCCCAACAGAACAAACATGTTTGGCAGTTGCTATCCTTATGCTAATAAAGTAGTATATATAGATAAAGGGTGATTGGATCATTCGCAAAAAAAAAAGATAGAGGGTGATTGGAACGGAACCTCAGGCCGTTTCAGAAGACCAAGTTTTCGCTGATAGATTCACGGCCAAGAATATCTCTACATGTGTCAAATTAAATTATGTTCCTTTGTGCTACTCATCAGTCTGCTACTTCTATATAGATTCTTGGTGACAAAGAAATTGCTTATCTGAATTGTGCAGGTAGAGTCAATATCAGCTAACCTTGAAGATGATAAATTAGCTTGCGAGACATGCTGCTCCGAAATAGAAACTACGAAGGTTTGGGCACTTCATCTGATATATCCTATATTACCACCATTTTTCAACCTTATGCGATCTCTTCACTCCTGACTTCGCTTTGCTGATTTTCAAGGGTAAATGGCTGCCAACTCTCCAAAGGCTTGTATTAAAAATAAATGACACCTTTAGTCGCAACTTCCAAGAAATGGCTGTTGCTGGAGAAGTTTCACTTGGTATGTATTTTGGATATGTTTTATGCCATTGTTTGTTTACTTTTGGATAACATACCGACTGCTGTTCCAAAATTTTCTGGCAGATGAGCATGGTCTTGATTTTAGTCAATACGGTATTCTTATAAAGGTGAAATTCAGGTGAGTTTTGTTCCCAAGTGTACACTGCTGTATTATTTGTGGGCAAATAATAACTGCCACCACTGCACTTTGCTAAAAGAAATACTGTTTCCTGATGCCGTTTAGTGCATCCGTAGCTAACATAAGCAGTACTCCTTTATCTAGTGTCCTTTCAGAGAAGAATTTATCTGCATGGTCTTATAAGATTTTCTGTTGACTACTCATTCCCTTGTTATCTATCCGTATTTGGTACTTAGTTCAATGGCTTGTAGACTGATGTGTTGTACCTCACTCTGCGGTGTAATTTCCTTTCTTCTAAAATGAATGTTTATTTTGTGTTTCCAAGGCAAGGCTGACACCCGCGCGATCTCGTGTTTCCACTAACAGTACCAGTCAATAACAATATATCACGCAGAAATGACGTTCTCCTGAAAACTGCAGGAATGGACCCTATAAACGAGAGGAAGATGTTCCAGCAGCTCGTCAGAGCCGCGAGCCAGCCGAACACACCGCAGTCAGTTGCTCTGCCGCGTGACGAATTCGTTCCGCTTGGATTTCTGCTACTGGCGTGCCCGCATTCAGCTCGCTAACCCCCCTGTTTGCGGATGTGTGGCTGCAGGTGCTTCCTGCTGACGCCCAAGCTGCTGCCGGATTTGGAGTACAGCGATGCGTGCAGCATCTTGAACATCATGAACGGTCCATGGATCGAGAAGCCAGCCCAAGGTAAACGTGTCTTGGCTTGTTATTTTTCGGTGGATGGATGCTAGGCTTGTTTGGAAGCTGATATCGCTGTGGCCGCATGCAGCTTGGAGCGCGGGAGATTGTTGGAGAAAGGTGATGGGCGTCGAGGCTGGGAAAGAGTGACCACACTGCCTTTGGGAGGTTCAATTTACACGAATCCGTGGGTGTAAATAGCATAGCTGGGCTGAGAAGTAGGGGAGGATTGATTTGCTTCATCATCCGCAACTCAAGTAGAGGCATCTGTTAAGTTGGCAGTATTGTTTTTTCTCGAACACGCACCTAAATGTGTGTCATTTCTTTTAGAAGAGAACGCTGAGACGGTGTAAGAGTATAAAAAAAATAAAGGTAAATAAAGCAAACAGGAAGAAAGAACCCAAAAAAAAAACTGTACATCTACACTAAGGAAAAGTTAGTTGCAATGCATCCTATTTATCAGCAGTCTGTCTAGTCCTAATTTAAATAGTTTTTTTTTGAAACAAAGGCAAAAGCTTTGCCTTATCCATTAATTAAAAAGAAGGTAATTTGAATAGTTTATGATAATGGATGAGATGTAAATTAGGAAATAATAATTAGTACAAGTTTGTTCAGATCAAGCCTCGAATGGACAACTTGTACTGGTCAGTTCATATTTCGATCTTGATCTAAAGTGGGCTAGCATTAGACAGCATAGGATTGGGTAGAATCAAGTTCAGCTAAGATATGGCGTTGGCGTGGCAGCTAAGAGATGATATTTTACTTGACTCTGCCCGTTGAAAGGCGATCTGCTAAAATTAGGAGTAGCTTGTTTCTTTTGTGCAACCCTTGTCTGCTAAGAGCAACACTAGTAGATTTTTTTATACCTCACTCGCTGATGCTACAAATATAAAGAACAAAGCTACTCTAGAAAATTTCTTAGAACACTTCATTCCTCTAAAGATTTAAGAACTGGTCGTTCCATACCATTTGAAGTCGAATTAAAGCAGATGTCTGCGCAATTAGCCTTCTATCTTCCCAAGTGGGGAAAGCGGGAGAACCCATTGTCTTCACGAATGAGACTGGACATAGCAGAGCACAACAGGTAGAAGAAACTGTGCAGTGCATTACATAAGTCAACACGACTACTAATCGTTCGAGGGAACGAAAGATCATTTTTCAGTTTTCAAAACACAAGCCAGCAGCAGAACTCGCTGAGGTTGAGGCTGGTATATTGCATCATACCAGATTCAGAAATAGCACAGCATATGTAAACTGCTTCTAACAACGGATGGAAACGAGAAAATGACACAAAACCACCACATTTGCGCACGAGTTGTCAAAAAACCACCACCGGTCGTCTTTTTACACATAAATATCTCTTTTGGGGCTATGTTGTGACGCGGAGCACTGATCGCCCGTGGTTAGCATGGTAACACGTTTTCTGACGGTTTAGACCCACCTGTCAAGTCTACGTGGCAAAAAAAAGCAGGTCAACAATATCTTTTCTTTTTTCCATTTATTTCCTTTTTATTTTTTATTCTATCCCACCCATCCAGTGCCCACGCGCCGCCCGCGCCGCAGCTAGCACGCCCGGCGGTGGTCAGAGACGCTCTCCGCCGACGGTGCCGCCGCCGGAATCACGGGCCTGCTCCGCTTCCGCCGCGGCCCCCGCCGCCGCCTCGCCCCTGCCTCGCCCCACTCTGCACGCGTCGGCGCGGTCCACGAGCGCGACCTACTGCGACCACCGGCGAGCACGCGACAGTGGAGGCCAATGATCCTAGCGCATGTTCATCTTCAGGCGGTCGCTGTTCTTTGCCATGTGGGAGGAGTGTGGTGGCGAGCAGAGTGGGGGCTGGAGGCGGCGCGCCCATGGCGTGGGCAGCAAGCTCGAGCCCCGCCCAGGCGCGGGAAAGGGCGAGCGCCGGCCACGGCGCGGGCAACGGCGGGCGCCGGCCACGCGTGGGTGAGCTCGAGCCCCGGCCAGGCGCAGGCGGGCGCCGGCCACGGTGCGGGCAAGGGCAAGGGCGAGTGTCGTCCACGCGCGGGTGTGCTCGAGCCCGGCCAAGCGCGGGCAAGGGTGTGGCGCTCCGTGCGCGCGGCGGCGCTGAGCACGTGGTCCCACTTGCCCGGACGTGGCGGTCCCAGAGGCTGTCCATGGAGCAGCGGTCCCTGAGCCCCGCGCAGACGCACGCCATCCCGCCGAGCGACGCCGGGGAAAGCTCCACGAGCACGCGGTCCAGCGCCACCTCCGGCAGGTCGAGCAGCGGGAGCGAGGCGTCCCTTCCTGCCCACGGCGGTGGAGGCGGAGTGGGTGAGCAGCTCCCGTGCGAGCACCAGCGCGACGAGGCCGAGCTCCCGCACGAGCTTCCAGGGCTTGTAGGAGGCGGGCGCGACGAGGAGCAGCGTGAAGGCCTGGAGCGTGGAGGCGCGCCGGCCGGCCGCCGCCTTCACCTACCTCGCCGCCAGGCCGTCGCCTCGCTGCCGCCGTGTTAGTCCGCGCCGGCGCGCTCCCGGCCGCGGCGAGCCACCACGGGATGGAGGAGGACGACCTTGAGGGCCAGGTCCTTGGCCATGGCGGCCACGCGGGGCGAGGCTGGGAGGAAGGCTCGCCTGTTGACCTTTTTCTAAGTTATTTAATTTTTTTTCTTGATATTTAGATTTTTTTATTTTGTCTGCTAGGTGGGTCCATGTCCACGTAGACCTGACGAGTGGGCCTATACTGTCATAAAACGTGTTACCAAGATTAAACAGGCAAATCAGTGCTCCGCATCACAACACAGCCCAAAAGAGCTATTTATGTGTCAAAAAGACGATGGTGGTGGTTTTTTGACATCTCGTGTTCAAATGTGGTGGTTTTTTGTCATTTTCTCGATGGAAACAGCCATAGATTCAGGAATCACACTTTAGTGCAGCCAGATCCTTACAAACCGATACAACATTTTTCTTCTTCTCATAATCGCATCAGCTAAACAGCAATTCACGAGTCTACAAAAATCCAAAGGCTTCTTTTTCAATTCGTGACCAGAATCAAGCCTCAGTCTGCTCCCTCAGGCGGCGGATCGTGCTCCTGACAGTGACCGCGCTAGCAGTGCTAGAAATGCAAAATAAAAGAATGAGCAAACATGATAATATAGCTATGAGGAAATACACAAAGTGTAACTGACGTCAGCAGCACATACTTCATGGTGTAGGCGCCCCCAGCCTTAACCTTGCCGCAGTCCTTGCATCCCCAGATTCCAACCGCTTTCCTCTTCACGGCAAACTGCGAATCAAGATCACATTAGAGCTGATGAAAAAGAATAGGCAGCAAATTGCCTTAAGAGTAACAAAACCAACATCAGGTTTCACATTCAGAAGAAAAAACAAACATTGCCACTTTTAGATGTTATCACTCAAGTAACAACAATAAAATTACTGTTGTACATTTCCTGTCTAGAAGGCTACAGTGTTGAAAACATGTAAAGCAGATCATGTAACTACATGATCATGCAGAGGGGTTACAGCAGCATTTTGGACAACATTCTTCTATTTTTTAGGGAGTATGATTAACATTCTTCTATTAACACTTCTATTTTATGGTCTGCCAGTCCACAATTGAGCATATTGAACCAAGTCGACTTAGGATGTCAACTAATTTCTCCTCTGGACAGTCATCATCCAAGACACGAATAGACAACCTATACACTAATAGGCTACTTTTTTTGAGTCACAACTCACATGGAGATACTATGCTCATTCCAAGATAACCAGCCAGCCAGCAGACATTTTATGACTTAAAAAACAACACTGGCAATCGCTAAAATCATTGACAGATTTACCTTGCCACAAAACTCGCAGAAGTACTTGGAGTGCTGGGAGACCTCCATCTTCTTAATCTGCTTACGCAAACTGGCACCATACCTGGTACCTAAACAACATTGACATAACAAATGATCAAATCGATTAGCATACATCCTTGAGACTGTTAACTAATGATCTGGACAGCTTCAATGGATTTACCATATTTGCCAACAATTCCAGCCTTCTTGGTGCGCTTCGTCTGCACATACCAGCAGAAACACGAATATTAAAACCTCTCCACAAGTATACTAGAAAGCAAAGGGTACTATGTACAAATGCAGAATAGAAAACATGGATATGATCAACGAACAAGTAAAATTTGTGCCATAGCATAATAGAATTTGACTCGACCATTTCAGTAACGAGTTTACACAGGCAACAGCTATCCATGAGTAGTTTGCATACAGAACATCACATTCTTATCAACTCTATAACAAAGCATGTAGATCATGGCATACCAGAAAAGCATGCACATACGAGCAGAAACACAAATATTAAAACCTCTCCACAAGTATACTAGAAAAGCAAAGGGTACTATGTCCAAATGCAGTATAGAAAACATGGATATGATCAACAAACAGGTAAAATTTGTGCCACAGCATAATAGAATTTGACTAGTTTGCATACAGAACATCACCACATTACTGTCAGCTGTATAACAAAGCATGCAGATTATGGCAGATCAGCACACTTTTCTTTTGTGGGGAAGATTAACTGTCACTGACGGAGGGCACACAACAGAGACGAAATAACTAGTATTATGTATCATACTAACCAAACAAGCTGTGGAAATGACGGTACATCCTTTTTTTAGCGGTACAGGATTGTAGCAAATGATGGATGCTGCATACACAGTGATACATTATTGCAATGAATCAACGATAACATGTTCTTTCACACTTCCTTTCTACTGGAACAACTAATGCACTCATCATAACGATCAAACCGGCCCCAGAAGTGAGATATTCAGCACAGCAACATTCTCTTTGACCAGGCAAGAGAGACTACATCAGGATTTGAGCAAGCCGCGAATCGTACGTACCGGGCAACACTAGAATAAAGAAAAACACTGCGGGCAAATCTACTCTAGATCTGGCAGATGCTATCGCTTCGAGGATGGTTTCTCTACGACAAATACCAATACCTCGGGAAACTAATTATGCTCACTTGCTTGTACATCCGCGAGCACAGGCTACTCACACAATCGCAAACCAAGATGTTTCCTACACCCAACGGACATGTAAGGAAAGCTACAACTCTGCACGCAGGAGAGGACGGACCAGAGCCGCCATAGAAAGGAGATACGTACCATCTCGCCCGCGAGGAGGAGGAGGCGGCAAGGGTAGGCGTCGGCTGGGCGAGGGCTGGGAGACGGCGGCGCGGGTGAGAAGTCTTGTGAAGGAGGCGGCGTGGTAGGTTATATCTGTGGAGGCATGGATGCGGCTGATGCTGAGTTAGTGGGCTGGGCTGCGAAGCACGCGCGTTTTACATGGCCCATGAATGGATGGCAGAAGTATTGGACTTATCTTAGCAAGGCTTTAGGTTCCAATGGAGTATTTCTTACGGGGAAGGTGTCCAATGCCTTTTGGGCCACCAGAAAGTTTAGGTTCATCTACAAAAACAAAACAGATACTTTAGGAATTCCACGTGCCAAAAAAGTAAGAACTTGAAATGAAATGACACTGATGTCATCATTTCATTCATTTGGTAGAAATGAAATGACCGATTAGGCCGTTAGGGATAGAAATTAACTGAACATACCAAGCCATTTGTCGGAATTACTATTGAAAGGACGTTTCCAATTACAAATGAGTTCCATGATTGTTAGAAATGAAATGACAGATTAGGCCGTTAGGGACAGAAATTAACTGAACATGCCAAGCCATTTGTCGGAATTACTATTGAAAGGACGTTTCCAATTACAAATGAGTTCCATGATTCCTGCCTAAAATGTTGGCTACCGAACAAGCTCTAAATTCTTTTATGCACAGACGAAAGGTAAAACAAAAGCTTCGGACTTAGAAGGAAATGCATTAAACGTATGATCTAACACTTTGTGTGAAATGCACAAGACCTACTCTCTCGGTCGTCCGCTGCTACCGGTGACTCGAGATAGTAGGGTCTTGTGCCGCCTCCCTGGCCTCTCCATTACCGCTGCCAATTGTCCTGCAGCGACAGACCTCCCTGCCTCCTTCTCCTCTAGACCCGAGTGTGGCTCCCGTGGTTGCTCTTGTGCGAGATCTCGATGGCATGTATATGGGTCGGGCTTCTTCGTACCGTTGGAATTTTCTTTGGCCATGGAAGTGTCGTCTCCCCTTAGCAGTGAGCTCGTCGTGCGTCGGGGCCTTGGACGTGTGCCATGTGCTTAGGCTAGGGTTTAGTGTCACGCATTACTGCATCTGACCAGAGTGGTCAGTCTGAGCCATGGCTGACGACCTCTGCGATGGTTATTGTGAATGGATCCATCTTTGGTCCATCATATCTGATATGCGTCACCATCTTCGTCGCTTGCGTGGCCGGTTCGGAGCCTCTGGTGGTCCAGTTACTTGTTGCCATGCATTGGTTGCTCAGGGTGAGCAATTTGTTGTCTGACGGTGCAGCGCCGTTCAAGCTAGGGCAAGAGGGCAGTGGACCCTCTTCGGTGATGGACGGGTGGTAGCATGACGACGGCTGGCCCTTTCTAAATAGACGAAAACTTTCTCCCGATGACTTGCCATCCCTATAGGTTGACTCTGCATTTGGTCATTCCTATGTCATCGAGCGCTCTGGTGGATGAATGCTTCGACGCTTACATGTTACACTTCATTTTCTTTACTGTTGTCTTCTCTTGTATTAGCCTTTGTTTCTTTGTTCATTGTTCTTCCTAGCACCCTAGAGTGTGCTTATTGTGTAAGCCGGTTTCGCCGGCTTTCATATATGTTTGTTTGTACTATATATGGCCGTTAAGGGCATTATTAATTTAATGTCAGACGAATGCTTTATATCTCGAAAATATATAGCACTTGTCAACTCGAAGTAGTGGTTGCTTACATGGTGTACGTCAATTCGGCATCTATGTATCAAGAGCCTCGTAACTCTAGAGACCCGTCTGTCAACCTTGGTCACGGTCCCCTTATCTTAACACACAAAGAGCATGCGGATCACAAGTGCCAAAGCCCAAAGGAGTGCTTGTTTGCATCGCATTGCATTGGATGAGCCCCCACGAAGTAGACATGTCGAGCTTCGAGTGATTGCTAGCCTAAGCGGCCTCGTGCAAGTGCAACCACCTGATCGGGTTCCATTTTCAGCTATGCTAGCTAGAGTAGATAGCAGTGAGTGGCTTATCTATCTCGGTCTCAACTTAGCTTGGGACGGGAGTGTCCATGCACGTACTTGCATGTACTTACCGCGTGCGTACGTGATCTGTCATCGGCCGACCGAAGACCGATACGGCGATACATCGCTGTCGCAAGATGATGTTGGTTGTTGGTCGGAGCTGTACGTACGTAGTTTCATCTTTCATGTCATGGTGGAAGAGATAAGGGTGGGTGACCAATTATATGTCAAAACTAGCACTGGACTTTTCCCCTCTCCTCTCCCTTGTCGCTCCTTGAGAGTCCACCGTCTGCGCTGCCCAGATCCGGCTGATCCAGAGATAAGCTAGGTGCCGGCCCGCCTTGTATATATGTAGTTTTAGGTTTTGCTTTTCCCGTCGTGGAGCCTGGCGTATGCCCGCCTTGTATATATGTAGTTTTAGGTTCTTTGGCCAAAATGGTGGCCGATCTTCAACCTCCATGGCGGAGGCCCTTTCGATCCGGCGCCGGAGCTCGGCGTCTCGAAGTGGCCAAGTGGTTTGTCCCCGGCTGCGTCGAGATTGCTGGCGTCTGCGATCGTTCGCCGGCAGGGAGAGACCGAGTGCCTCACCGTGCTCCGATCTCGGCGTTCTGCGCGCCTGGAGATCGCCGGCGATTGGAGGCAGAGAAGACCTAGGACCTGATTACTTTTCTTTTTTTAGTTCTAGGGTCTGTTATGTAAAAGCACTGGGCCTTTCTTTGAATTTTAGGTCCTTCTGGGCAATAGATGAAAAAGGCCTAAGCGAATTTTGTACCTGCCCCCCTGTTTTATAAAATTGCAGCACAGGGGTCCAAGGACCCCAACCCTTGTACAAAAAAAAAAACCAATTATATATGGCGCTCCTGCATGCATGCACCTTAACTGTCCCGGTGTACTCCCCCGTCCGAAAAGGGCCATCGCTAAAATGGATGTATCGAGCACTAAAATAAAATATGTCTAGATACAACGAGAAAACATGCAACAGGGAATGAAAAGAGATTTCACTGAAATTTACTGAATTTCAGCTCTTTCCTTTAGACACTGAAATAGCCTTTCAATGGAAATGTTACATAAGTTGTACGCATTAGTTTAATGAAATTTGAAAAACTCTATTTTTAAAACATTAAATGAACTTTAAGAAACAGTTTCGGCCCAAAGCAAAACCAAAACACGGAAATTCACGCGATTTTGGTGGTAGCCGAAACTGAAAACCAAACATTCGAGGACATACTATACTACTACACACCCGACGTCTAGACATACGTGCTATCCACAATACAAATATATATATATAGAGAGAGAGATATATATATGTATATACATGACATCCACGAGGGAAAGTCACATCCATCCTCGACCCCATGCATGTCATGTCGATGTAATCCAGTTGCTAGCTAGCTGCGGAGCGGATCACGTACTTGCCCTCACAAGTGTCGATCGACCCTGTTCCCCTGAGCCGTTTCATCCTCCTCTGCTAGCTACCTACACTCCGCCATGACAAGTGTCGACCGGCCGGCCGGTCGGCCGGGCAAACACTTCCCAGGCATGCCGCAGCTCTCCACGCAAAACCACAGGTACAAAACCGGTGATGTCAACACAGCCAAGTGTACTGCGTAGCAGTCGTAAGTGCATCATGCAGGCTGGCTTTTTCCTTGTAGCTCGAGCTCGAAGTGATGACGTACTGTGCGGCTTCTTCCCACCAAATGCAGGGTGGCCGGAGTTTGTGGTGAAGCAAATGTCCATGATGTTAGCACCATCAATCCACAACTTAATTGCCAACCCATATTCATTTGCTCCATTACAATGTGATGATCTCTTTTCCTTTTTCCTTTTTTGGCGGGACATGCAGTGAGATGAATTGACTACACTACAACCCAGGAAACCATAGTCCACAATTTCATATACACATGTGTAAACATGTCCTTTAATTGTGTAAAACACGTGAATAAAGGCCACAACAATATGCAGGAGATGTTTTACCATGCTTCAGCAGAATATGTAGCGGAGCTTCAAACAAGGAAGGTGATTTTCACATGGGACTGTGTAGCTGAAGAACATGGAGAAAAACTGAGGCAAGAGGAAGCATAGCTGAATGAGAAGATCATTAGCTTAAAGAGGAAAAATTCTGAGGCAATGATGCACTGTGAAGATGATTCAGGGGTGGATGACCTATTTAATGTATCTGATATACTGATGACTGCATTCCCATAACTACTTTGAAGAAGCTGCTAGTTAAGAGAGGCCTCACAACTAGATCACATTGTAGTCAAAACAAGTACTACTAGGTGAAAAAAAATTGTATTAGAAAGATGTACTTTGAACACACTTGTGCCTTTATCATGTGAAAGTTGCAATGTTAACAGCAAATGGGTTGCCAAGGCCAAAGGTCATGGCCTATCGGGCTAGGAAGAATCTCTAAAAGTTATAATTGTCGATTATCAGAAACAGTACAAAAGACTGAGATATTATCTGGATTATGTCACTAATACAAACCCGGGCAACATATGCATTGTCACATCTAAAGTGATACCTGAGCATCCCATCCCAAATCCTAGAATTCATGACCTTTTGTTGCTTAGGTGCATCAAGGCATGGATTACATGTATGCATACCATTCATTGGTTAGCAATTGTGTCCCATTGTTTCATTTCATTTTCCTTTGTGTGAGTGGAACATTTTTGTTCACTGTTTTTTGGAGGTTTAAATGGTTGTTTTATTAAGCTTCCTATAGGGCACCAACTATACGGATGGTAACAACATCAATCTACCCAGCTGCATTTTGCCGTGTGGACACACAGGACAAGCAACAACTGTTTTTCATACAATTAAAGTATGCAGTTGGTGGTGAGTTAGGGGAGATTTGCAACTACACCATTATCTAAGATAGACAAAATGTATGCATATATACTTTTAGTATTTTTTGATGAATTTTACTAGCTTCACAAAATATATCTGAATATTTGTAGTAATTGTTTAATAAATTTTAGAAGCTTCATAAAATATGCGTGAATATTTTTAGTATTTTTTCATGATTTTTACTAACTTTATAGAATATGTATGAATATTTGTATTATTTTTTTGATGAATTTTAGAAGCTTCATAAAATATAAGGATATATCTAGTGCTACGAGTGTTTAGGTGCTACCATGCTACCAATTTTTAAAAATGATTTTAAATGATTCATAAAATTCTAAAAAAATAAAAGTTTAATAGAAATGTGTGTACAACCTCCAAAAAATTCAGATCCAAAATCGCAAAGCACATGGAGATACAAAAAAAGATAAATCCATTTGTGAATAGTGTAATTTTTGCTTTTGTATTTTTTCTAACTATTCTTGCCAAATTTGTATTTTTTTTGTTTCCTATTGTGTATTTTGATTTTGAACTTGCATTTTTTGGTGGTCTGAGACACATTCCTTATGAACATACACAATTTTCCCAAATGTTTTGAAACATCTTAATTGATTTTTTTATGATACCATGGCACCATTTAAACACATGGTAGAACTAGATATTCTGTCCATAAAATATGTGTGGGTACTTGTAGTATCTTTTGATGAATTGTAGTAGCTTCAAAAAAATGTGGGAATATTTTTAGTATTTTTTTGCTTAAAAAATACGCTTAGTATTTTTTGTTGAATTTTACTAGATTCATAAAATGTGTGTGATTATTTTCAGTATGTTTTACTGAATTTTACTAGCTTCTTAATTTATGTCTGCATATTTGTAGTATTTGTCAATGAATTTTCATATCTTCATAAAATAGGTGTGAACATTTTTAGAATTTTTGATGAATTATATTAGCTTCATAAAATATATGTGAATATTTATACCATTTATGAAATTTACTAGCTTCATAAATTTTTATTAATATTTGTAGCATTTTTATGACTTTCAACACCAAAATAAAATTGGTGAGAATATTTGTATTTTTCTTTGATGAATTTTACTAGCTTCGTAAAATAGGTGAATATTTGTACCATTTTTTCTTCATAAAATATGTTTTTTGACAGGGCTTGCTAAATGAAATAAACCAAGTTTTCCCCAACGGATACCGCCTTAGGCACATTTATGCAAACTTTTAATCTGTTGGTCCTAGAAGAGAAGAATTAAACACATGCACTGACTCTGCTAGCTATGCCTATGCTAAACATGGCTTTGAAGTTGTAAGGAAATAGTATTTCCGTACAGAAATGTTGCATGGTTAAAAAGGTGGTCAGGTCATGCTCCACGTCTTTGGGGTGATTGACTAAGGTATATGAATTCACGATATACGGGTCAACTCCCAGAATATAGAGCACTTCTTCCATATGGGTACGTGGTTGTCAGCGTCATTCGGAACAGATAGACTGCCAGGACCCTTTCCAAAGATTACTTCTAAATCCTTGACCATGTCATATATAACATCACCATCAGGGAGGTTAGGCTTCTTCCGGCAATCTGCCTCACCGTTGAAATGCTTGCCGGGCTTTCTTACGGCATGACCGTTCGGAAGAAATCGACGATGCCCCAGGTACACATTCTTGTTTCCCAAATGTATACTTTCAGTCTTATCTAAACAGTGCGTGCATGCATTGTATCCCTTGTTTGACTGTCCTGAAATGTTACTAAGAGCAGGCCAATCATTGATGGTTACGAACAGCAACGCTCGTAGGTCAAATTCCTGTTGTTTGTGCTCATCCCACACACGTACACCTGGTTCGGACCACAACTGCAAAAGTTCATCAACTAATGGCCGTAGGTACACATCAATGTCGTTGCCGGGTTGCTTCGGGCCTTGGATGAGCACTGGCATCATAATGAACTTCCGCTTCATGCACAACCAAGGAGGAAGGTTGTAGATACATAGAGTCACGGGCCAAGTGCTATGACTGGAGCTCTGCTCCCCAAAAGGATTAAAGCCATCTGTACTTAGACCAAATCTTAAGTTCCTTGCGTCATCTGAAAATGTCGGGAACTCTCTGTCGATTTTTCTCCACTGGGACCCATCGGCGGGGTGTCTCAACTTCCCGTCTTTCTTACGCTCTTCTTTGTGCCATCGCAACAACCTGGCATGCTCTTTGTTTCTGAACAGACGTTTCAACCGTGGTATTATAGGAGCATACCACATCACCTTAGCAGGAACCCTCTTCCGGGGGGGCTCGTCATCGCCCTCAACATCACCAGGGTCATCTTGTCTTATCTTGTACCGCAGTGCATTGCATACCGGGCATTTATCCATGTTCTCGTACTCACCGCGGTACAGGATGCAGTCATTAATGCATGCATGTATCTTCTGCACATCTAATCCTAGAGGGCAGATAGCCTTCTTTGCTTCGTATGTAGTCTCGGGCAATTCGTTATCCTTTGGAAGCTTCGGCTTCATTATTTTCAGTAACTTCTCAAATCCCTTGTCAGAACAACCAGTCTCTGCCTTCCATTTCAGCAGTTCCAGTGTGGTACCGAGCTTTGTGCTGCCATCTTCGCAGTTTGGGTACAGCAACTTTTTGTGATCCTCAAGCATGGCCTCCAACTTTAGCTTCTCCTTTTCTGTATCGCATTCTCGCTTTGCATCAGAAATGACCCCACCAAGACCATCAGCGGGCTCATCTGATGCCCGATGTTCACCTCTTTCTTCTTCAACGTCTTCCATAACAGTATCACCGCATTCCTCTGGGAACATAGGATAGTTGTCATCATCCTCCTCTTCTTCATTGTCTTCCATCGTAACCCCTCTTTCTCCGTGCTTGGTCCAACAATTATAGCTGGGCATGAAACCTTTCCGAATCACGTGGTCTTGAATGGTTCTCGGGTCAGAGTACTCCCTGACGTTCCGACACTTCTCACATGGACAAGGCATAAAATTATTCACTTTGTTTGCCTCAGCCACATCGAGAAATTTATGCAGGCCTGCAATAAACTCGGAACTGCGTCGTTCGCCGTACATCCATCGCATCCGTGCATCCATCTGCATCATATATATAATTAAGTTTATCAAATACCATTACAATAACATCTTGAATAGTGAAATGACCACCGTACATCGACACGTGCAATATTTCTGTATCAATTACAGACGAAAAGGATAAAGTTGCTAACCTCGGTGCGGGTCGGGCATTTCATCGAACACATCTTGTGCGTGGCAAAGAGAAAAAAAACTAGCACCCCCACTTCCCACCAATCCAGGAAAAAAAAACAGAGGAGAGGGGGGTGGGGGCAACAATATATAGGCAGGGGAGGGGTATTGGTCCCGGTTCTTGGCACGAACCGGGACCAAAGCTCCGCGGCATGCCACGTGGTCCGGCTCTGGAGCTTTGGTCCCGGTTCTTGGCATGAACCGGGACCAATGCCCCCAACCGAACCGGGACCATTGCCCCACGGGGCCCTGGCAGCTCGAACCGGGACCAGTGCCAGGCACTGGTCCCGGTTTTTGCCTGAACCGGGGCTAATGGCAAAACAGTACTCCGGACCAAAAGTCCTTTTTCTACTAGTGACGGGACAACCATGGGTAGGCACCAAATCGAGAAAGGCAGATTCCAATCCTGTTGCATCCGGTTCATTTCCGCTTATACTAACCCCCCAGCACAATCTCAACGACAGCAATCTCAAACCAACCGTTATGTATTCCAGACGGTATAAACTGTTGTTACACTCCCCGCACCCCAAAAATAAAAATGCTGTTACCGTTTCACAACGAATCCATGGATCTTCTGCCTATGATCATCAACGAATCAATTCGGAGATTTTACAGGACATTTGCCGATTCTGGCTCCTACTTGGTATAGCATTGAGCAATTAATGAATATACATATCCATGTCATGTAATTATTTTTTACTATTTATTGTATTTATTATTGTTTCCATTGCATACTCATGCATAGCAAAGATAATTTGTATTTTCTGCCAATCATTTTTTTTTGCGAAACACAGTACAACGCAGACGCTCATATACACGTGCACACACTCACCCTTATGAACGCACACACGCACACCCTACCTCTATGAGCACCTCCGAAAGACTGAGCCAGCGGTCGGGTTTTGAGATTGACGAAGTCACCACAGGCGCCTCGCTGCCGATGGAAACATCGCCTCCCACTGAAGAATATTTCGCCTAAATGAGAAACACCAATGTCAAATCCAGGATTTGAACTCTGATGGGTTGGGGTACAACCACCCTTCTAACCATCTCGCCACAAAAAATTCTCTCCAATCATTAATTTGCCCGCTTTGCTGTATTCAAAATATACGAATATATATATACAAACAGCTGGACTAGTAACGTATTGTAACGGACGCCCAGCCTTTTTCACATCCGGCCATCTGAAAAAGCAAAGAAACGCAAGAGGCGAGCAGTGTAAAACCTTCCCAAAATCTTCCTCACTCCACGCAATTAGCAGGATTTTCTCCTCCAACAAGAAGATCCCTCCGGCCACTACCTAATACATCGCCGAGGAGTATATATATGCCCCGCCCAAGATCGACGCCCATCGCCATCCATCCTTCCTTCCATCAATCCATCGTGTCTTCCTCCTCGGCGACGACGACGGCGCGCAGGGCAATGGCGATCTCCTCATCGGCCGCCGCAGGCGCGGGCGGCGCGGCCGCGGCGCCGCGCCGGCGCAGCAGGCCGGCGTCGACGGTGCTCCTGATGGCCAACTATGCGGCGCTGCTGGTGGGCTCGGTGGCGTCGAGCCTGCTCTCGCGGTTCTACTTCGAGCACGGCGGGCAGAACAAGTGGGTGGTGACGCTGGTGCAGTCGGCGGGGTTCCCGACGCTACTGGCCGCCGTGTTCCTCGCCGCGCGCCCCGCCGCCGCGCCGCGTCAGTTCCTCTGGTTCTCGCGGCGGTTCCTGACCGTGTGCCTCGTCATCGGCGCGCTCATGGGCGCCAACAACCTGCTCTTCTCCTACAGCTCCTCGCTCCTCCCGGTGTCCACCTCGTCCCTGCTGCTCTCCACGCAGCTCGCCTTCACGCTCGTCCTCGCCGTCGCCATCGTCCGCCACCCCATCACCTTCGTCAACCTCAACGCCGTCGTGCTCATGACGCTCTGCTCGGTCCTCCTCGCGCTCCGCTCCGGGACGCCGGCGAGAGCCCGGACCAGAAGGGGTACATCCTCGGCTTCGTCGTCACGCTCGGCGCCGCGGGCTTTTCTCGGCGTACCTACCCGTCATGGAGCTGCTGTACCGGGAGGCTGTCTCCGGCGGGTTCATCCTGGCGGTGGAGGTGCAGGTGGTGATGCAGGCGATGGCGTCCGTCGTGGCGGCGGTCGGGCTCGTGGCGTCGGGCGGCATGGGGGACGACGTGGCTCGCTGGAAGGGGTCCCACGCCGTGTACTGGGTCGTGGTGGTGACGCTGGTGGTGACGTGGCAGGCGTGCTTCATGGGCACCGCCGGCGTGATCTATCTCACCTCGTCGCTCCACAGCGGCGTCTGCATGGCGGCGGTGCTCACGGCCAACGTGATCGGCGGAGTCGTGGTGTTCGGCGACCCCTTCGGAGCCGAGAAGGCCATCGCCACCGTGCTCTGCGTCTGGGGCCTCTCCTCGTACCTCTACGGCGAGTACACCAAGAGCAAGAAGAAGGCCGCCACCGATGATGATCAGGACGATGAGGCCACCCTCGCCGGTGGCGACCATGACGACGCGCTCAAGAGCCTCACCGCCGTCGCCGCAGGCGATGCCGCCGAAACCGTCTGAGGCCGGCCACAGTACTGGGGTACGTACGAACCACGTGAGAAAAGTGTACGTTGCAACAATGGCAATGGAAACTGAAATTTTCTTTTGGTAGTACCCCAGAGGCCCAGAAAGCAAAGTGGCAGGATAGGTGATGCGCTTGGTGTAGACGTGTCTTGTTACATCGATTAGGCAAAAGAGTTATTTACAGCTTACAAAGAGACAAGAATGACGTGGGGTGATGATCGATGATCGATGCTTTCTTGTTTGGTGGCTACTATATATCCTTTGGCTAGCTTGTGAGAGGTTCAGGTTTAGCATGCATGTATGGCATGGATGTTTCCCATATATATGTGTGTCTGAAAACTTGCACACTGTGACTGTGAGCCTGCTGTACTTTGAACTGGCCTAGCTAGTTTATCACCATCAACAGGGACATGTCATCTATCCATATGTGCTTGAGATCGATCTAGTTTTTTCTTCCTTGTTTTGTTCCTGCATTGCATTAATAGGCAATAGTTTACCTACTTAGCAAGCTAGCTAACTGGCCTGCTCTGAAACTGTGTGATCATTCCCCACCTTGTTGTCATGCCATGACTCATCATCCTAATACTGTGTACATTCCTGGAGTACATTTCCCCATGATGCATCGGTTATTGGCATGGACCATATCAGGAGTCATATTTACTCCTACAAATCTGCAGTACACTTGCATATTTACATCTCCCGTGACAAGAAGAATACTCACTAACAAGTGGATCCACAGGCCACATCCTCGGTGATATCGATACGCAAAGCAGAATGCCACCGTTTTGAGTGGCAAACACCTGAATTCACTTGTTTCAGATGCTCGTCCTCTTACTATTACAGAACGACACATCAGAAACGGGCCAAAACCCCTATCGAAACGGAGAAATGGTCCGTATCCCCGTCCCCGTGGCTGATGTGAAGACCCTCATCGGCAACGGAGGCCAAAAACCAGCGCCGATGCGGCTTCTTGTTGGCAACGGTTATTTTTAGACCTCCGTTTTCTTAGTGTCGAGCTCATCAGTAACGGAGTCTGTAATTTACCCGTTTGCATTGAGATTTCTTCATAAGCCTATTATACCACGTTTACAGATGCCACTACACATTTAAAATCTCACAGCACAAACACAAAAATGATAGCAAATCATAAGGTATAACAAATGTCACCGATACATTGCATCACAAGATAACCAATTACACTTATCTTCATTACTTGTTGTTACATTTGCCTTACAACTTTGCCAAGTTCATGAATTCAATCTTCTTCTTGGACGGTGTCGCCGAAATATAATCAACTCGCCGCTCTGTCCCCGACCTTGTATTTAGCTCATTTAAATGAGCTAAATATTCGGATCAGCACCATGGTCTGCACATAGTGCAATAAGCGAGTGCTGATGTACCGAAGGTGCCTCTTTTGTAAAGTGGTCACTGAAATGCAGAGAGAGAATATATGACTCCATGTTAGCTCACTATATATCTAGCATAAAGGACATACAACATGAAAGGATGCATAAGACATAATAACAAACTTACAAATCCATTGCATAATTGTTGTGTACCAACAATTATGCCGGACGACAAGCGCACCTTGGCTAAGGACCCGGTTTTTTATGCAGTGTCACCGAAATGTACATCTGTTTTACAAAGGAGTTAAGTCAGCCATGAGTTTCTTACACTACCGATTTCTGCTAGGTCTGTTCTTTTCGAGCGACACTACAAACGGATCGGAAGGAGTCATGTTTTAACTGTTCCTATGAAAAAACCTACACAGAACAATGACAACAACCCTAGTTCATCGGCACGATGGCCGGTCACAAATAGATGTATTACTGATGACGTGGATCGCACGTTCGTTGGGAGACCCCAAGAGGAAGGTATGATGCAATGTAGCAACAGTTTACCTCAGTATGAAACCAAGGTTTAATCGACCAGTAGGAGCAAGAAATCACTTCTGAAAGTTGTTGGTGGCGCCGTTACGATCACCAACGTGGAATCTGCACACAACACAATCAAACTACTTTGCCCCAACGAAACAGTGAGGTTGTCAATCTCACCGGCTTGCTGAAAACAAAGGATTAAACATATGGTGTGGAAAACAGTAGTAAATTGCAGAGAATGAAAAGGAACAATGTTTGCAGTTGGTTGTATTATCAGTGTAAAAGAATGGACCGGGGTCTACAGTTCACTAGTGGTGTCTATCCATAAAAGATAACTAACATGCTGGGTGAAAAAATTACAGCTGGGCAATTGACAAAATATTGAGCGCATAACAATGCATATATATGACATGATGATTACTATGATATTCATGTGGGCATTACGACAAAATATATAGACCGTTATCCAACAGCGTCTATGACTAATAATCCACCTCTAGGTTGTCATCCGAGTTCCCCGTTGGTATTAAGTTGCAAGCAACGGATAATCGCATTAAGTAATGTGCGTAATGTAAACAAATGCATTAGATCTAAGCATCGGTTATTTTATCCCTAGTGGCAACAGCACATCCACAATCTTAGAAGTTATTGTCACTCTCCCAGATTACCGGAGACATGAACCCACTATCTAGCATAAATACTCACTCTTGGAGTTATAAGCATCTACTTGGCCAAAGCATCTACTAGTAACGGAAAGCATGCAAGATCATAAATAACATATAAGATAGATTGATAATCAACTTGACATAGTATTCAATATCCATCGGATCCCAGCAAACACAACATGTAGTATTACAATAAGATGATCTTGATCATGATAGGCAGCTCACAAGATCTAAACATGATAGCATAAAGTGGAGAGACAACCATCTAGCTACTGCCATGGACTCATAGTCCAAGGATGAACTACTCACACATCACTCCGGAGGCAGGCACGGTGATGTAGAGCCCTCCGGTGATGATTCCCCTCTCCGGCAGGGTGCCGGGAAGAGCTTCCGAACCCTCCCGAGCTAGGGTTGACGGCGGCGGCGTCTCTGAAACTTTTCGTGGATAATGGCTTGGGTATTTAGGGTTTTCGCGTCGGGAGAAATAAATAGGCGAAAGGGCGGCGGCTGGAGACGCCCGTGGGGCCCACACCACCCCACGACGCGGCAGGGGGGCGGCGCGGCCCCATGGTGTGGCTGCCTCGTGGCTCCCCTCCGTCTCTCCTTTGGACTCCGTGTACGTGTTGGAAAAATAGGAGGTTCTGTTCAAGTTTCGTCCAATTCCGAGAATATTTCCAGACTAGCTTTTCTGGAATACAAAAACAGCAGAAAACAGGAACTGACACTGTGGCATCTTGTTAATAGGTTAGTCCCAGAAAATGCATAAAAATGCTATGAAGTGTATATAAAACATGTAACAATTGGTATAATATCAACATGGAACATCAGAAATTATAGATACGTTTGAGATGTATCAAGCATCCCCAAGCTTAGTTCTACTCGTCCTCGAGTAGGTAAAACGATAAAAACAAAATAATTTCTGAGGTGACATGCTACAATCATAATCTTGATCAAATAGTGTTGTAAAACACATGTTATGAATGAAGTGATCCAGGTCAATGGTGTATAGTTTGCTAGCAAGTAGATAATGAGCAAACAACTGAATCATATAAGCAAAAACTTTTCATGAATAGTACTTTCGAGACAAGCATCAAAGAGTTTTGCATAAGAGTTAACTCATAAAACAATAGGTTCTAAGTAAAAGGTATTTAACCAACACAAAGGAAGATTTAAGCTTCAGCAATTGCTTTCAACTTTCAACATATATATCTCATGGATATTTGTCAACACAAAGCAATATAATAAGTGCAATATATAAGCATATAAAAATTGTTGCACCAAAGTTGACACTAGTGTTTGCTTCTAAGGTAGAAAGAAGTAGGAAAACTGACTCAACATAAAAGTAAAAGAAAGGCACTTCGCAGAGAGAAGCAGGGATTAAATCATGTGCTAGAGCTTTTTAAGTTTTTGAAATCATATAGAGAGTAAAAATAAGTTTTGTGAGGTGTTTGTTAATTGTCAACGAATCAGAAAATGGAAAGTACAATATGACCCCTGCCAACCAGGCTTTTAAGAGCGGCTCCCATGAAGGACGTTATTTCTACCAGTAAGGCAGATCATCCCTCTTTCTCCTTTGTTTACACATGCAGATATTTCACTGTTTGTCATTGCTTGACTGATAAATCAGGGCAAAAATGTGAAGAGAATTAAGCGGTTAAAGTTGTAATTAATAGGGACTGGGCACCACATTTGCCAGCTCTTTTTGCAAAATTAATGGATAAGCGGATGTATATGCCGCTAGTCCGGTGGTAAACTCTGTTTGACAGTTGACATAAAGACATCCACCCCGTCCTCATGAGCTTGGTAAATATTGACACAAAATAGGAGTAATAATTTTTTGAATAGTTTAAAGATAGCACATGAAAAATTTACTTGGAATGGCAAGGAAATACCACATATAGGTAGATATGGTGGACACAGATGGTATGGATTTTGGCTCAAGGTTTTAGATGCACGAGAAGCATTCCCTCTCAGTACAGAGTTTAGGGTAGCAAGGTTATTTGAATCAAACACAGGATATCAACCGACACAACAAGACTTATATGAAAACATATTGCAAGCATTATAAGACTCTACACTGTCTTCCTTGTTAACCAAACCCTTTTACTAGAAAATATCTAGACCTTAGAGATACCAATCATGCAAACCAAATTTCAACGAGCTTTACGGTAGTTCTTCATTAATAGGTTTTAACTACATGATACAAAAGATTAAACATGAACTACTTGATAACTCAAAACAATTGACAAGTATCAAATTATCCAATACAGTGATCTACAAGAATATGTAAGCTTTTTCCATTATACCATCTACCACATGCAACATTTTCTGTTCCAACCAAACACCAATCAATTTATTTCAACATAAACTCTCCAAACAATTATAAGTGAAGCAAGAGAGTACTTTCTTTAAAATAACTAACAGGTCTGAATAAGAGATGCATGCAAAACAGGAGCTAAAAGCATAGCAATAGCTAGATAAGAATACTCAACAAGTATAAGTGAAGAATATGAGTATTCATATGAAAAAGCGGAGAGGCATCCCCAAGCTTAGACGCTTGAGTCTTCTTGAAATATGCTGGGGTGATCCATGGGAGCATCCCCAAGCTTAAGCTCTTCACTCTTCTTGATCACATTATATCATCCTTCTCTCTTGACCCTTGAAAACTTCCGCCACACCAAACTCAGAGTAATTCTCATTAGAGGGTTAGTGCACAATCAAAAACTCACATGTTCTATAAGGACACAAACATGACCGTTACTTTTAACATTAACTACTGCCACTGATGTTATGTGAAGCTCTTCACCCTAAAAAAGAATTCCACTCAACACTAGTAAAAGAGAGAATGCGAAAAATAAAAGACAGAATCTGTCTAAACAGAACAGTCGTAAAGACGAATTTTTTCGAGGCACTTACGTTGCTCAGATCGAAAAACTTTAAACTAACGAAAGATGCGTACATATCTGAGGATCACGCACAAAAATTTGCAGATTTAAATAATTTTTCTGTGATTTTACAGAAGTAAAACGGTGAACAGCAGAAATCTGTTCCTGCGCAGAAATCCAAATCTAGCATCATCTTCCTATTAGAGGCAATACTTGGCACAACAATGCGATAAAATAAAGATACAAAGGAATTGTTACAGAAGTAAACAACTCCTTGACTCAAAAAGAAAAGAAAAATTGCAGAAATAAAATAATGGGTTGTCTCCCATAAGCGCTTTTCTTTAACGCCTTTCAGCTAGGCGCAGAAAGTAAGAATCAAGTGTTTCCAAGTGATGAAGCATCAACAGAATAATTTGCTCTAACAATAGAATCAAAAGGTAACTTCATCTTCTTTCTAGGGAAGTGTTCCATACCTTTCTTGAGTGGGAATTGATATTTAATATTCCCCTCTCTCATATCAATAATAGCACCAACAGTTCTAAGAAAAGGTCTTCCCAAAACAATAGGACAAGAAGCATTGCATTCAATATCCAAAACAACAAAATCAACGGGGACAAGGTTATTGTTAACCATTATAAAAACATCATCAACTCTCCCCAAAGGTTTCTTTATAGTATTATCAGCAAGGTGAACATCCAAATAACAGTGTTCCAAAGGTGCTAAATCAAGCATATCATAGAGTTTCTTAGGCATAACAGAAATACTAGCACCAAGATCACATAAAGCATTGCAATCAAAATCATTCACCTTCATTTTAATGATGGGCTCCCAACCATCTTCTAACTTCCTAGGGATAGAAGCTTCATGTTTTAATTTCTCTTCCCTAACTTGCATGAGAGCATTAGTAATATGTTTAGTAAAAGCCATGTTTATAGCACTAGCATTAGGACTTCTAGCTAGCTTTTGCAAGAACTTAATTACTTCAGAAATATTGCAACCATCAAAATCAAAGTCATTATTATCAAAGTAATGGGACCATTGTCTCCCCATCTCGAAAAATTTCAGCACTTTTATCAGGAACAGTTTCAGTGTTTTCAGGCAATTTTAAACGTTTTGCAACAGAAGTAGAGACATTGCCAACACCAATTACTTTACCATTGATAGTAGGAGGTTTGTTAACACTTGAGTTTACAGCATTTTCAGTAGTAGTAATAGTATAAACTCTAGCAATATTTTTTTTAGCAATTTCATCCTCTCTTGCCCACCTAGCATGTAAATCAGCTAACATCCTCACATTATTATCAATTTTAACTTGTATAGCATTGAGAGTTTTGCTCTCTTTAACATCATGAGGCATAGTTTTAATTTTTAACAAATCAACATCAAGAGCAAGACTATCAACTTTAGAGGCAAGAACATCAATTTTCCCAAACTTTTCCTCAACAGATTTATTGAAAGCAGTTTGTGTACTAATAAAATCCTTAAGCATGACTTCAAGATCAGAGGGTACACTCTTATTATTGTTGTAGGAATTACCATAAGAATTAACATAACCATTGCCACTATTAAAGGATAGGGCTTATAATTGCTATTACCAAAATTATTCCTATAAGCATTGTTGTTGAAGTTATTATTTTTAATGAAGTTCACATCAACATGCTCTTCTTGAGCAACCAAAGAAGCTAAAGGAACATTATTTGGATCAACATGCATTTTTCCATTTGTAAGCATAGACATAATAGTATCAATCTTATCACTCAAGGAAGAGATTTCTTCAACAGAATTTACCTTCTTACCTTGTGGAGCTCTTTCGGTGTGCCATTCAGAATAATTTATCATCATATCATCAAGAAGCTTTGTTGCAGCACCCAAAGTGATGGACATAAAGGTACCTCCAGAGGCCGAATCCAATAGGTTTCTTGAAGAAAAATTTAATCCTGCATAAAAGGTTTGGATGATCATCCAAGCAGTCAGTCCATGGGTGGGACAATTCTTTACCAATGATTTCATTCTCTCCCAAGCTTGAGCAACATGCTCATTATCAAATTGTTTGAAATTCATAATGCTACTTCTCAAAGATATGATCTTAGCAGGAGGATAATATTTTCCTATGAAAGCATCTTTGCATTTAGTCCATGAATCAATACTATTTCTAGTCAAAGATAGCAACCATTCTTTAGCACGTCCTCTCAAAGAGAAAGGAAAAAGTTTCAGTTTAATAATATCACCATCTACATCCTTATACTTTTGCATCTCACAAAGTTCAACAAAATTATTAAGGTGAGCAGCAGCATCATCAGTACTAACACCAGAGAATTGCTCTTTCATAACAAGATTTAAAAGTGCAGGTTTAATTTCATAGAATTCTGCGTTAGAAGCAGGTGGAGCAATAGGTGTACTAATGAAATCATTGTTGTTCGTGCTAGTGAAATCACACAACTTAGTGTTCTCAGGGTACTCATTTTAGCAAAATTAAAACAAAACAGAAAGATAACAACTTGAAAATACAAGTAACTAATTTTTTGTGTTTTTGATAAATAAAGCAAACAAGACTAAATAAAAATAAACTAAGCAAGACAATAACAAAGTAAAGAGATTGGAAGCGTGAAACTCCCCTTGCAGAAATCCTCTTGCTCCCCGGCAACGGCGCCAGAAAAAGTTGCTTGATGACGTGGATCACACGTTCGTTGGGAGACCCCAAGAGGAAGGTATGAAGCAGTGTAGCAGCAGTTTCCCTCAGTATGAAACCAAGGTTTAATCGACCAGTAGGAGCAAGAAATCACTTCTGAAGGTTGTGGTGACGCCGTTTACGATCACCAACGTGGAATCTGCACACAACACAATCAAACTACTTTGCCCCAACGAAACAGTGAGGTTGTCAATCTCACCGGCTTGCTGAAAACAAAGGATTAAACGTATGGTGTGGAAAACAGTAGTAAATTGCAGAGAATGAAAAGGAACAATGTTTGCAGTTGGTTGTATTATCAGTGTAAAAGAATGGACCGGGGTCCACAGTTCACTAGTGGTGTCTCTCCATAAAAGATAACTAACATGCTGGGTGAACAAATTACAGCTGGGCAATTGACAAAATATTGAGCGCATGACAATGCATATATATGACATGATGATTACTATGATATTCATGTGGGCATTACGACAAAATACATAGACCGTTATCCAACAGCGTCTATGACTAATAATCCACCTCCAGGTTGTCATCCGAGTTCCCCGTTGGTATTAAGTTGCAAGCAACGGATAATCGCATTAAGTAATGTGCGTAATGTAAACAAATGCATTAGACCTAACGGCGCACCCTTAAGCTAAGCATCGGTTATTTTATCCCTAGTGGCAACAGCACATCCACAATCTTAGAAGTTATTGTCACTCTCCCAGATTACCGGAGGCATGAACCCACTATCTAGCATAAATACTCACTCTTGGAGTTACAAGCATCTACTTGGCCAAAGCATCTACTAGTAACGGAAAGCATGCAAGATCATAAATAACATATAAGATAGATTGATAATCAACTTGACATAGTATTCAATATTCATCGGATCCCAGCAAACACAACATGTAGCATTACAATAAGATGATCTTGATCATGATAGGCAGCTCACAAGATCTAAACATGATAGCATAAAGTGGAGAAACAACCATCTAGCTACTGCCATGGACCCGTAGTCCAAGGATGAACTACTCACGCATCACTCCGGAGGCAGGCATGGTGATGTAGAGCCCTCCGGTGATGATTCCCCTCTACGGCAGGGTGCCGGGAAGAGCTTCTGAACCCTCCCGAGCTAGGGTTGACGGCGGCGGCGTCTCTGGAACTTTTCGTGGATAATGGCTCGGGTATTTAGGGTTTTCGCGTCGGAGGAATAAATAGGCGAAAGGGCGGTGGCTAGAGACGCCCGTGGGGCCCACACCACCCCACGACGCGGCAGGGGGGCCCGCGCGGCCCATGGTGTGGCTGCCTCATGGCTCCCCTCCGTCTCTCCTTTGGACTCCGTGTACGTGTTGGAAAAATAGGAGGTTCTGTCCAAGTTTCGTCCAATTCCGAGAATATTTCCAGACTAGCTTTTCTGGAATACAAAAACAGCAGAAAACAGGAACTGGCACTGTGGCATCTTGTTAATAGGTTAGTTCCAGAAAATACATAAAAATGTTATGAAGTGTATATAAAACATGTAACAATTGGTATAATATCAACATGGAACATCAGAAATTATAGATACGTTTGAGACGTATCAATTACCTTTGGATCTGGCGGGCATGCGTAGTCGTCCTCGTCGTCCTCCGGTACGGCAGGTTTCGAGGCAGCTGCTCTGACCGCGGATCGACACGCTATGCGCCCTCCACCTACAGATCAGGCGACATCGGGCTCCTTCCTCTGTCTTGCCGCCCGGGTAACCTCCTACCCCAGAGCGACGAGATCTGCCCGGGTGGAGCAAAGTACGGGGACGCGCTGCCACGGTCGGAGGAGAGGAAGATGCGCGCCGACACAGTCGGAGGAGAGGTAGATGCGCGCCGCCACGGTCGGAGGAGAGGGAGATGCGCGCCGCCACGGTTGAGCTAAGATCTGGTACTGCTTGGAGGTGCCGCCACACTTTGAGACTGAGAGCGATAGCGTTTAGGGCTGTGGGATTGGCACATTTATAGCAAAGTAGAACATCGGAAACGGAGGAGATAAACAACCGTTTCCTTTGATTTGTTCACTGACACATTGGGCCTACACACTGGGCTTATGCACAAGCCCGAGCCGAAAGGAACTGGGCCTTACTGATCTCTACTATTGAGAATTGATATAAATAATCATAAACATACTTAAATTAATATTATCAATTTTTACATTACATACGGAGTACATATTAATAATAAAGTAAATTGCACATGCTGCTACTAGCAATGGCAAATGAAGAAAATAAAAATAAATAACTACTCCTCGGCCTCCGCCTTCTCCTGCTCGTATGCGAGGAGAGCCGCGTAGTCGTCCGTGTCGTCGCGCGGCTCTTTGCCAGCGATGTCATCGCCGCCCGTGCGCCCCTCCCACATCTCGTCATCGTCGTAGGCAGGATCGTCGCGCAGCTCCGGCGGGAGGAGGAGGAGCCAGCGGCTCTGAAGCAGTTCAACTCTTTCCGGCGGCATAGGCACCGACGCGCGGTTGAGGTGCCAGCCACCGGGGAGGCGAACCTTTGACCATGGCACTGGCCTCCTATATTGCCAGTGCCGCTCCGCGACGGCCAGCCCGACGATGACGCAGTTCCATTCAGGCGGCCGAGGACGAGCAACTCTCCACCGCGGCGAACGGCTGCGGTCGCGGGCGCCCGAGGATCCCGTGTCGTCTTCCGGTGGCATATGCACCCTCCTGTGGTTGAGGCGCCAGCCACCGGGAGGCTAACATTTGACCACGTCACTGGCCTCCTATATTGCCAGTGCCGCTGGGCGACGGCCTCCGGCACGATGACGCGGTTCCAATCAAGCGAAAGGAGAGAGGCTCTCCACGGCGGCGGCGAACGGCTACGGTGTCGGGCGCCCGATGAGTTGTTAGGAGTATCCATGGCTGCGGCGAAGTGGCGTACTGAGATAGCAGGGAGATCGTGGGTTTTTAAGAAGTAGTGGGCGGTGCCGCGGCACCACTATGCTGTAGCAGTTACTCGGCTTGCATCGAATTCCAGGAAGATGGAACGTGTCCACATTGCACATGGACACCCAAAAGTTTCTGTTGCCATAGAGGCATATATCGGAAACGGAGCCACAATTATGACCGTTGCCAATACTATGGATAGTGGAGATTGAAATTTACCCGTAACCAATGTTGACGTGCCAGCCGCGGCCTAGTTCGGTCAAGTCTCAGCGGACACGGTAAAATCGCGATTTTTCGTCGCCTAACTCGTGTCGTTTTCATAGAGGGTTATCCGATGTGTCGTTCTGTACTAGTGTTTCGATCTTACGAATTGACATTAACTTTGGTTATGATATATAGGATAATATCCTAGAATGGTTCGTATTCCTTGTTTTCTTTTTGGCATATCACCATTTCTTCAAGGGCATCTAAATGTCAAGGGGAATAGTTTTCGCTGGAAACAAATAAGGATTGCTACATGTAGATTAAGTTTGGAATTGACATTCTACGAATCGTGTGAGTTCTTGGTTATGTATGTGGAACATGACCGTGGAATATACGTACTCACAATGTTAGCCATGTACGTGTTCATCTCCATTGGCCATCTGTAATTTTTTATAGAGAAAAAAAACACTGAGACCTAAGTAAAATAATAAAGTCAAGCCACTTCTAAGTGGGGGAGCGCACGATGCTCCTTCCGAAGATGTCGCACAGCTTCCGTTGCTGACATAGGTCACGACACCACCGTAGAAGAGGTGGAGATATGAGGCTCGGGGGAAGCAACATTGTTGTGCAGTAAGTGTTTTTGTCTCCTAGGAAAGGTCACTTCTCCTTTGGTAATTTTTATTTCATGGGGACCAGATTAGTAGTTTGTTCTTTCCATGTCTGTCGCTAAGTCACCGCATAACGCATCTGTAGAGTTTGGGTACTGTTCCCCACTGTTTTTGTTACTGGTCCCACGTTTTGGTTATTTTCCTGTACTTTTATTGTTGTACGTCCTATTTTTTCACCATTAGATTGATTTGAATGGATGACACACCTATTTTTCTCAAAATTAAATTTTTTATTTTCTCAATGGCAACATATTTATACCAAACTTTTATATTTTCCATAATTATTTTGTCAATTTATCAATACATTTTATATTGCACACAATACAATAACCATGTTATTGTGCTTATAAACACAAAATATACATTGTTTTTTCATAGAATGTTAAAGTGTGTAACTCCAAAAATATATATGGGAAATTAAAACCAAAAATTTACAACAGCAGTCATAGTAATTTTCTTAATATTAATATACGATACTGCCCCTCAACATATTTTCTTTAACTTAATACCATATAGCTAAGAAAATAATAATATTTTTTTGCCAAATCTAAGTAGCCTAAGATTTTGTTATGTCAAAGTGCCTTGGTCACTGTGAGGTCTCCAAATCCAGATTTGCACAGTAGTGGAAGGAATCCAGTTTAGAATAAATGAGTAAAACCGTCAATATGGGGATAGGATGATCAAAATGGACTTAGGCCTAGACATACCCATATTAATAAAAAATACAAAGCTAGAATAATGTCTGCTACTCGTGATGATATAGCCATTAATTTATCTAGTAGCTTTTAATACTTTTCGAACAGCTCTAGAGTGTGCATGTATAATAAATATATGCATGGAGTTTTCTAGAATGCAATGGTGGAATATTGATTTTTACGATGATACAAGAAAAAAGAAACACTAAAATTAGTAATATAGAAGGTTTTGAAATCATAATTAGATAATTATGCGCAGGTGGATAACCAATTGAACTGTACATGTTGATGTTCAAGGCCGTACCGAGAAAACTAAGGCTCCATGCGAAATCAAAATTAAGTCCCTATGTGTTGAAATAATCACCACAACGATACAAATTTTTAAAAAATGCATGTTGTCAAAAGGTAAATGTTGAATCCAGTACCAATAATCGATCTTTATGAGAAATGTGTAATTCTTTCATAATTTCTTGATATGAAATCTTGAATTAGAGTGGATATTAAGTTACTTCTTAGCTTACGAGATAGGAAATAGGAAGAGAAGCTATTGTCCGTGTTGTGAAAATAAACCGTAGCTTGAAACCCGACTGATGCCTAGTTTTGGTACAAAAAAGGAATTCGAGGAAGCATTTGTCAAGATCAATTCTGACGCTGCCTTTGATATTGAGAACCATGTTGGTGCTACGGGTGCGGTCCTGCGCAATGAAGAAGGGATTTTCCTGGCAGCTAGCTCCAAGTGGTATGCAACAATGGCAAATGCTATCACAGCCGAAGCTTATGCATGCAGAGATGGTCTTCTGCTGTGTCGAGACCAAAACGCCTCTAATGTCCATCTCGAGACGGACTGCATGGGGTTGATCGAGCTGTGGAAGACGAGGAAAAAGAACCGGGCGACTATCCTGCCTATTCTCCTAGAAATTCAAGAGCTTAGTGAGGGTTTTAACAATTTCAAATTCAGTTATGTAAACCGTAAAGCAAACCTAGTTGCTCATTTCGCTGCTAAACATGCCTCTTGTGGTATGCCGGATTGTGTCTGGCTAGGCCAGGTGCCGGCTTTTATCAGCTCTTGTATCCGCAGGAAGTTCCTGCTGTTGTCTAATTACTAGTAAACATTCCCGTGCGTTGCAACGGGAGAAAAAACGCCATGGAGGCACGTAGTAAGTTCTTGCCGGCATGTCGACGGGTGCCGTGATCACGCTGGCCGAGATGAAAAGGTTCGAATTTATCTTAGATTTGGTTTGGAGGTAGATATCACATGGAGAACTGAATTAGGACGTGAAAATCGAAACAATGTTTTGTATTAAACTGTCACCAGAAATAAAGTTGTTGTTTAGATGCGCATGTTCTTTTTTGAACGGGGATGTGAATGGGTTAAACGTTGATATCAAAAGACAGCATGGAATTTGAAATCGTGTTTGGATACAAAAACTATGAAACTTAAATTCTATACCATTTGGACTATATATATGTATACAATGATGTGACGGTATGAAAATATGCATTGGATATATCAAAATATTTATATACTACAATTTTCACACATTAATAACAACAATCCATGCATGCTCATGACATGGGGATTGCGATTATTTTCTCGACAATCCAAATGACTCTGCAATGCGTCCGTTCGCACCAGTGTGTTTGGATCGGAAGAAACAAATACACAAAGAAAACCAACGTCAAAAAAGAAAGTGAAACAGGCAAGCATGCCGTCATGAAGTACAGGCCAAAAAATTCAGATCGATATCTGGCAGCGCTTCCATGCGCAAGCGACCTGAACTGAGACGTCGCGGCGTGACGCCGCCGCGGGCAACGACGCCGGTCGTCACATGCCTAGGCAACAGTATATATAGCAGGAGGTGGCCAACCTCGCCTCGGCGTTGCGTCCCGCCATCGTTCCGCCTCTTTTGGTAGCTCGTTTGAGATTCAGGGTTAGTGGGGATCGAAAGCTGGTACAGCTGAGGCCGAGGCAATTAGGGACGGGGATTCATCCATGGGCGACCAAGTGGGATATCATGTTACGGAGTATACAGGAACCGTTATTTTCACTTACGGGTGGCAGGGTGGGTAATTGTTTTCAACTTCAAAGGCAATTGTAACAACATATCACAAGAAGCCATCATTCCTCTATTATCTCTACTATATAATATACGTAAGCGACCGTGGTGGTACATAAAAAAACCACGCTAAAAAAACCGGTTCTCGACCTCGTGCCTCTCCTCGCTAAAATAACGGTTCCTCACGCTAGATAAAACAATCAAAACCAAAACGATGCTCGCTCGGCATAACAGGCCCACGCACGCTCGACATGCCAGGCCCAGTCAAAAAACGTTAGCTGGCACAACCAATCGGAGTACAACTCTGAAAACGAACTTTGTTTCGACACGGGGAGAGGCGTATAAAACTGCACCGAAACCAGCAAGATCTATCCGACCCGTCTCGCGATTCTGCTCGTCGACATTGCCGCCGTCTCGACTTTGCTGGCGACGACATGGCCGCCGTCTCAATTTCGCCGGAACGCTCTGGCGACATGGCCGCCGTCTCGACTTCGCCGGAACGCTCGGGCGACGACATGGCCGCCGTCTCAACTTCGCCGGAACGCTCTGGCAATATGGCCGCCGTCTCGACTTCGCCGAAACGCTCTTGCGATGACATGGCGGCCGTCTCAACTTCGCCGGAACACACTGGCGATATGGCCACCGTCTCGATTTCGCCGGAACGCCGCCGTCTAGACTTTGCTGGAACCCCGTCTGTCCCTGCTCCACCAATGGTACGTATACACACTCTTTACGAAACCTGATTAGCTTTGCCAAACCTGATTATACGAAAGTAAATTCGAAAGTAACATAGCTCAATGTGTATGTAACCTGACTAGAGATATTGATCAATCTGAGTGCTTCATAGTTGACTAACCTGACTAGGGATATTGATCAATCTGAGTGCTTCATAGTTGACTACGTCCTGACACCTCTGCATGGATGCACCTCTACCACCTCTGCATGGATGCACCTCTACAAAAGCCACTTCATATTTAAGCACAAATATAATGCCTGACATGAGTATTGTTGTGATTGCAGAATATGGAACAAAACGTTGAAACAAACATTGTGGAAGATTTTGATGAGCGGCCTAAAAAAAAGCAAAGTGTTCTGAATCAGTTGGTTTGGAATATCCATTGGCATCACCTACCATCTCGACATCATCCCTGGTTTCTGAATGTTCCCAATCGATTAGTTCAGAATCAAATAAGCAGATAAATGAAGATCCATTGCCATCACCTCCGTCGCCAACTATGTTGACATTATCTCCAGAAAAAGATGAATCTAAACATATAATAAATAATGTCACATATGACTACCTCCGACAAGGTAGAATATTCATAAATTCCTCTTATTTTTGTACCTATGCTTTTATTTTAAACATAAGCTTGCTTTATTTTATTTAACTTCTGTATGCAGATTATACATTGACCCTTCAGGATGAATGTGCTCACTTTGTTATAGAAGACTCTTCGAAAAACGATGTATTGGTGAAGATAGACGAAATATCTGTCAAACAACGTTATTTGAAGTGCCTGCTAGATAAAGATGGATGGCTAGATGATGAAGTAAGTAATCCTTACTAACAATGAAATAGATTTTGTTTATTAATACCCATTATTAACGTATTTTTTCAATCTTTATATAGGTAATCAGCGCATATATATGTTGTTTGAAGGACCAACTATGTGCGCAAAATCCGAGTGATGCTAAAGTGTATTTTGAGAATCCTCTTGTGACCAGCCTGTTAAAGCGGGATGGTCAAATTGGAATAAATGGACCTACCGGTATGACCAATGTTGTCAAAAACTATCTCAACCATGACATGGTAATATTGATTTTCACAATTTTCAAGTTTTAGGTTTAGTAGATTTTTAATTCATACTTTTACATGTCTACAAATAACTCATTGTCTTGATTATAGATTCATCTTCCAATAAATATCAAGGACTCACATTGGTATTTAGCCTCCATCAATGTTGAGAAGTACGATATACAAGTACTTGACTCATTATGCTGGGAGCACAATCGAGCTGACCTCACTATGACGGTTAGCTACTATATAGCATTTATAATGTTTTTCGTAAAATGTTGTGAATTGATTCATTGCTTACGTGTATCATTTTCTATCACCAATCATTTTACAGCTGCAAGGACTACAATATCATTTGGACATCCTTAAAAGAGAAGAAAAATTGACTTCTCATAATTGGAAAGACCTTGATGTTACTAAATGGACGATCATAGAACAACTACATACGCCAATTCAAAAAGACAGGTATATAGATCACATATTCTTTAAAATACTAACCATATAATAAAGATTATGGTTAATGTGGACTACTCTTTTTATATATGTAGTTCATCTTGTGGTCTATTTATGCTTAAATTCATGGAATATTGGACTGGACATATACTATCCCATCTGATTACACAGGTAAATAACTACTCTTTTTTATATGTAATTTGAGTTACATTTAAATTTTATGTATGCTAATATTTGTTGGTCACCCGCAGGAAATGATTACTTCTTTCAGATATAAGTTAGCTGCAAATACTATTATGCTGGGAAAAAAACAAAGCACCAGCCACTACAGTGGTTGAAATTGACGACATCGTGGTAGATCCAAATGATTTTATGATGTCGGACACGCCATTTGATAAAAATCAGTCAACAGACTTGAACTCCTTATCTATTGAAAACAAATACCAATCATTGATGTCTGTTCTTTCTAGCTTGAGCCTGGATGAGTTAGTTGGTGGACTTTGCAACTACATCAAATCAATCAATTCCGCAGAAGCTTTGCAGTAAGTAATTAAATATTTTGTATTCATGTAATTTAGTTTTATCAATTAACAACATACGATTATCTTATTTTCTTTATGATATTTATCTACAGAAAAGTCTGGGTACTAAGCTCTGAGCCATATCCCATTAGTTTGACTCTCAAAAAACTACAAGAAATTCTAAAGGACGAGTTGCCCATGGACCGCGATTGTTTCAATTTGGTCGTGCGGAAGATTATGTTTGACGACATCCAAACAGTTAAGAAAAACAAAGGATTGATATCAACACATTATCTCGACATGCGATTTTGGGTATGTCCTTACATTCCCTGGATATTTCTAAGAAATGTAGATACTAATTCTTTTTATCGCCTATCTAAACACTTACTTTATAATATCCTAGATGATTACTGATTTTGGACGACATCCAAGCTACCGAAAAAGATAGATATGGAACAACTATCATATTCCGTTAGCAGCTGGCCTGGTATCAAGTATAGTGTTTCATCATGCAGAATGGTAAGATAACTTCTATAAGTTTTCCTTATTCCAATTTCAGCCGCCATAGATTCTGTACTTATTATTTTTGATACATCTAATATTTATCCTTTCAGGTTCATATTCCAATACAAACCAACCTTGAGTTTCTTCTATTCATACTGGATAAAGATACCAAAACTGTCTACATTTTGGACCCTAATCCTATTGATCCAATCTACCAACGCAACCCAAATGCAAAATATGTGCACAAACTTCTATGAATTTCTGAATATTTACCGAAAGCCATGACAAAAGCATGCCCTGGGTCTACATGGAATGAGAATATTTTTCTATGGCAGCAGAAAATAGTACATGATATTCCACGTTACAGAAGGTAACTTTTTTTAAGAAATACTATAATTACAAATATTTGATGTACTAAATATGTGCGCTTTATATTTTTGGCATTGATTAATAATTTCTATATCTTATAACAGGGAACTGTCAGGTTATCTTGTTACACTGCTCATGTCCACATGGGATGAAGAAAGAGTGCATCTACCATTTTCAAAGGTCAATATTATATGCATTTAAATAATTCTCTTTTTTACACTAGAGATGCTGATAATTTTTATAACGTATAGGATGGATACGAACTAAGGAAACAAATTTTTGGGACAACTACTAGCATTCAATGGGAACGAATGTGAAGACAGCATGCCATCAGGTGTCAAGGATTTCATCAACTGTATCAGGAAAGCCCAAAACAATATGAAGTGAAGACATGAGGATCAAAGGCAAAAAGAAAACAATAAATAAACTTCATCATCAACTCTATCTCAAGATGCTGCACCTCAAGGCTATCATGCACTCCTAAGTTTAGTTTGCCCGGCTTTGAGGAAATACATATTTTGCCAATACTGATGTTTGGCTTTGTATCCAAAAATTGGTTCTGCGAATAATGATGTTATGCTTTGTATCGAAAACATGATAGTTGCCTCATTTACCCTTTTTCTTGTTTTGGTTTATTGTTTGGCATGCGATGTGATTGAATGATCAATACATGCTCCATTGACGCTTTTAGTTTACATGGTGTGTGTGAAGTAAGTTATGCAAAAAGAGTTCACGCCAGGAGGTAGAACATTGCAGAGTAGAACCGTAGAACCATCTATCTGCCACCGAATCTCTAATTCTAAGCGTCATGGCCGGCGCCCAATCCAGCACAGCCGACGACACCTCGGCGTTGATGACAGTACCTTCATCGCCATTGCGGGGGATCAGTACGGCCCTGTCAGTCGTTACACTACTACACGACATTCCCACACAGAGAATTGCTCAAATGTCACCAAATCTCTAATTCTAAGTGTGAGCAATGGGGCTGGACAGATAGGTAATCCCGCCAGCATGGTCATGGCTGGCGCCCAATCCAGCACAGCCGACGACACCTCGACGTTGATGACAGTCCCTTCATCGCCATCGATCTTTAGACTAATTATTTTGCTATCCTACACTTCATTAAATGCAAATTTATCCATCACAAATCGGCTCACTCATCCCATTGGCTAAGATGAGAAAAAAGAAAAAAATATTTATTGATCCACTGGGTTAGCCTGGCTACATGTATCAGACATGGGTACGAAACGGACTGCTGCCTCTGCCATGAACAGTTTTCTGATGCGTATACGAACCGGACTGCTGCCTCTGTCGGCACTTACCATAAAGGAAAAAACCATGTCCGAGTCAAACTGCTACACCGACCCTGCTGCCTATATTATAGCACCGTGATACAAGGCTAACGCAGTCAATCCAGCAGAAGAATAATCCCCCAGATCGGAAGAATCACGATCAGAATAAACAGGCGTTCAGCTAAGGCAATGGCAGAGCAAGGGCAACGGATTTCAAAAATTCTAGATTACACAAATCAAGAAAGACGTCAAAGTGATAAAGCTCGACGAGATAGTTTGACGAACGAACAAAAGGAGAAGATTAATGCATGTAGAAGAGCTAAACGAAATAGTTTGACACCTGAGCAAAAGAAGGAGATTAATGCAGCTAGAAGAGCTAAGCGAAATAGTTTGGCGCCTGAGCAAAAGGAGCAGATTAATGCACACAGAGGGCTCGGCACAGGACAAACGCCGCGGCTAGGAGGAACACCCCATGCGCTGAATCTAGTGCGATGCCGTGTCCAAATGCAGCAATTTTGCCAACAAGCACGCCGGAGTATACCATAAGGACAGATGGTAACACACCAATATTTAATAAATTATATTTATGTCATGGCACATCAATGCATCATACTTAACAGATCAAAAATGTTGTTGGTGACATGGAGGTCTTACTCAGCGGTATCGTGGACGAGAATACCATAACCAACGACGTGAAGGTACGTAGTCCTGACTTTCTATCGACCATATCTCTTACGATTCAGTATGAAAATATTGATGTGACATCTTATTCATTTAGGTTTCGACGATGATGGCATGGACACAGATACAACGATAAACTCATCAGATGAGGGTGCTATTGATATAGATCCTTTTGACTTTGTGTACTCAAACCTCCCAGATAGCACGCACATACTGAATCAAGTCCCGGACTGCAAACACTGCCATGCCAAGAGGTTTGAGTATGAGACCCCTGGTTTTTGCTGCCGAAACGGACAGATCGAACTGGCTGAACAAGTTCCTATACCGGAGCTGATGAGGTTATGGTCTAGCGCGGATGCAGACAGCCGACATTTCCGAGAAAGCATACGATTCTTTAACGGCCACTTCTCCTTCACAACCCTTGGCGTCAGTCTCGACAACGGCTGCACGAACATGAGGTCCGGGGTCTACACGTTCCGAGCACAAGGCAAAATGTACCACAACGTGCATTCATTCGGGCCAGGCTCTCGCTCGGAACATATACAACTCTACTTCTACGACGATGATCCCAGCCTGGTCCATCGCAAGGAAGCAACCAAGGAACTAGATCAGGAGGTCGTCCAGAAAATTGTGGAAATACTGAGAGGAAACCCCTACTCCGAGCAGTTTAGGAGATTGGGCGAGCATAAGGATAACCTTGAGGACTACCGTATAGAACTGAACACGGACAAAAAGTTAGACCAACGAAGATACAACACACCACTGTCATCCGAGGTGGCTGCGATATGGGTCGAGGGCAGCGATCCGACAAATAGGTTCAAGCGCAGCATTACCCTCTACGGTAACAACAACGAGAGGCATAATATACATGCCACACAAGGATGCTATGACCCGCTCTCGTACCCCCTCTTCTTCCCAAAGGGGGAGCTTGGTTGGCATCCGAATATACCTAAACATAATAAGTCATGGGACCTTGCGCAGCTACCAAGAGCAGATCGTGAAGATGATCCAGGTATCTCGGATACTTCTGAATATTTTAGTCTATCCTTCGCATATGTTGAATAACCTTATTTTTATTTCGCAAATGTCGAATAACCATATTTTTCTGTCACAGAGGGGGGTGGCCATCTATGCGTCTCCGTCAGGGACTACTACTGTTACCGACTACAAACGCGTCCTGCTATATTCAACCCCATACTGCATGGAGGGCGTCTTTTCCTGCAATGGGCGGTGGACATGTACATAAAGATCGAGGGTTACAGGTTGAATTGGATCAGGGAGCACCAGCCACAGATACGTGCTGATCTATACAAAGGCATTGTCGATAGCATCACGGCCGGAGAGACTCGAGCAAGTGCTGTTGGCACAAGGATTGTGCTACCTTGGAAATTCCAGGGGTGTTTCCGAGACACGAAGCGGAGGCATATGGATGCCATGGCATTGGTACAGACGTATGGCAAGCCTGACATATTCCTCACAATGACATGCAATCCAAACTGGCAGGAGATACAGGATGCCCTTCTTCCAGGCCAAACCCCGCAGGACCGGCCAGATATTGTGGCGCGAGTATTTAGGGCCAAGCTAGAGATGATGAAATATATGCTGACCAAGAAGCACATCCTAGGCGTTGTGAAGGCGTGGGTCCATGTGGTCGAGTTTCAGAAGAGGGGCCTCCCGCATGCCCATTTCCTATTGATCATGGATTCCATTTATAAGCTACTTGTGCCGGAGCAGTATGACCACCTCATATCAGCGGAGCTCCCAGACAAGGATAAGTACCCAGAGCTATACGCCATGGTCGTTAAACATATGATGCACGGCCCATGCGGTTCCCTAAAGCCAAACAACGTGTGTATGCAAGATGGGTCCACTACTAGGAAACTGCCTTTCTATAGACAGGCATTTTGTGGCGCACCAAATAGGGCATGCGCCACAAAAACTATTCTGTGGCGCACGAACAGGGGTGCGCCACAGAAAGGGTGCACATTTTGTGGCGCACCAAGAGCCCATGCGCCACTAAAAGTGCACATTCTGTGGCGCACGTAGCCAGATGCGCCACAGATAGTTGGTGGGCCCCACCACCAATCATTGGTTTTCGAATTCTGGGGTCCTTTCTGTGGCGCATGGGCACGGATGCGCCACAGAAATAGAAATTTATGTGGCGCATCTGTGCCCATGTGCCACAGAAAAGATGGTGGGACCCACACCAAAGATTGGTGGAAAAGAAATTATGTGGCGCACGGGCCTGCATGTGCCACAGAATACCTGCTTTCTGTGGCGCATGGGGTCACATGCGCCACAGAAACTCTGTGGCGCATGTGGGCCTATGCGCCACAGAATTGCTTTCCCAGATTACAAGAGGGGCAAGCCCCCTTTCCCCTACCCATTTGTACTTCTTCTTCCTCCTCCACCTAGCTCGTCTTCCTCCTCCCTCCCATCCCATTTTGGCCATACTTTTCTCCATTTTTTGTAGTTAAACCTATTTTGGTTGATAGATAATTGTTGAGGGGCGGGAGGCTCTCCATATATACTCTCCTCTCTCCCACATCTCTTTTTCTCTCCAACACCACACACTCTCTCGTCTATCGCGGTCACGTCTCAGAACCGAATCTACTAGGTGAGGAAAGTTGGATGGACATGCATATGCATATTTTGTGTGGCCGGCGGTGTGTGGATGTTTGTATGTTGTGTAGGTGAAGTTTGCACGATGGCATGACGATGATTATACATGAAGCTTGTGTGTTGTGCATGAATTGGTCCGAAAGAAACTTTTTGTTGTTGCTTGCGCCGGCGTGGTGCATGGATGTTTGCCGAAATGTTGATTAATTTCCATTTTGGCAAATTTTTGCACCACCCATATGTCATACTTTTAAGAGAGGTCATGCCGAATTTTTTCGGCGACCTTGCATGCATGTGTGTGTCTGTGTGTGCTTGTTGCGGTTCTAATTAACATATATACTCTCGTTTCTTCTCTATTTATACCGCGTAGTCAACCATGGTCATCAAGATGAGCTCCGGTCGAATCAGTAGATACAAGGAAGAAGCGAAGGCGGACATGATTCGGTGGAACAGGCGCCAGATAAGATGTCCATGTCGAAAATGCAAACTTGTGAGGTGGATCGACCCTGATTCTGGACAATTGGAGGATCACCTGCTCAGGCACGGTTTCATGGTGGAACAAGCCGGGCAAGATCATCATCATGACGAAGGAGATGCCGGCGGACAAGATCATCATCATGACGAAGGAGATGCCGGCGGACAAGATCATCATGACGAAGGAGATGCCGGCGGACAAGATCATCATGACGAAGGAGATGCCGGTAGACAAGATCATCGTCATGAGGAAGGAGATGCCGGCGGACAAGATCATCATGACGAAGGAGATGCCGGTGGTGGCACGAACATGCAGACCCCACTAACTTCGGCCTTGCAGGACGCTCATGTTCAAGAACTGCTCCTCAAGGAGACGAGCAACGCCAGAGCTGCAGCCAGAGAGAAAGGTAAGCTGGCGCAAATGGAGATAGATGGGACACTCCGTTGTATCCTGGGTGCCGGCCCCAGGATACGCGCTTGCAAGTAACTGATACGTCCATTTTGCATCACTATTTTATATCATAATTTACTGCTATTCATTGATATATTTCATATTTGATGATATACTTATGTTATTTTATCTTGTTTTGCATGTTTGATGATTATTGGAGAATTAACTGCCGGAGTCAGGATTCAGCTGGAAAAACATCGTCAAGACACCTATTTCTGAAGATCAACAATTCACGGAAAATATACAGATGTTCCTATTTTGTCAGATGCCGGAGCCAGCCAAAAGGGGAGGCTGAGATGGGCCACGAGGGGCCCACACCACCCCACGCGGGCCCCCCTCTGCCGCGCCGTGGCATGGTGTGGCCACCCTGGCCCACCTCTGCTCCCCCTTCGCGTATTTCATCCCCCAGAAACCCTAAGACGCGGAGAGCCATCGAGGAAATATTCCGCCGCCTCCACGAGGCGGAAACCACAGAGAGAGAAAAAGCTCTCCGGCAGGCAGAAATCTGCCGGGGAAATTCCTTCCCAGGGGGGAAATCATCACCATCGTCATCACGCTGGACTTCATCGGGATCATCATCATCATCTCCACCGCCGTCACCATCATCTCCACCGCTCCACTTCGTTCCGCTGTAACATCTAGGGTTATACTTTGTGTAGTTCATAGGGGAAACTTTCCCGGTGTTGATTACTACTTGTGGTTGATGCTATTAAGTTTTATCGGTGAATTGAAGTATATGTCCAGATTGTTATTCATCATTATATCACCTCTGATCATGATCCATATGATGTCTTGTGAGTAGTTCGTTTAGTTCTTGAGGACATGGGAGAAGTCATGCTGTTAGTAGTGGAACTATGTTGAGTAATATTTAATGGTTTGATATTTAAGTTGTGGTGTTATTCTTCTAGTGGTGTCGTGTGAACGTCGACTACATGACACTTCACCTTTATGGGCCTAGAGGAATGCATTGTGTATTCGGCTACTAATTGTGGGGTTGCCGGAGTGACAGAAACCTAAACCCCCGTTAGTAAACCGGTGCATGAGGGAGTGTAGGATCTCAGAGTTTAAGGCTGTGGTTAGATTTATCTTAATTACTTCCTTGTAACGCGGATGCTTGCAAGGGGTTTAATCACAAGTATGTATTAGTCCAAGTTAGGGCAGTGCATTAGCATAGGTTCACCCACACAACACTTATCAAAACAATAAAGATTAATCAGCTGTAGGAAGCGAAAGCACTTGACGAAATTCCCGTGTGTCCTCAAGAACATTTTGCCATCATAAGTAAACCAACCGGCTTATCCTTTGCTCTAAAAAGGATTGGGCCACTTGCTGCAATTATTATTACTGTCTTTTATTTACACGTATTTTATTTATCTGCAATATCAAAAACCCCTAAAAACTTGTCTGCTAGTATTTACAGTGATTCCTTGATCAAAACTACTTGTCAACACCTTCTGCTCCTCGTTGGGTTCGACACTCTTATTTATCGAAAGTACTACGATACACCCCCTATACTTGTGGGTCATCAAGACTATTTTCTGGCGCCGTTGCCGGGGAGTGAAGTGCTATTGGTAAGTGGAATTGGTAAGGGAAACCTTTACTGTAAGTGCTGTTTTTATTTCTGCTTGCTGCTTTATTTTATTATGGAGAGATCTCCATTCGAATCCCTATTTGGGAATACTACTGCCACTGCTAAGGTAGTAGATGAACCGCCGCCTGCTGAATTAGATCCATTTAAAATACCTATGAAAATTGTTGAACGTGTTATGGATAACCGCTATGTTGGAGATGGAACCATCCATCCTGGTGATCATTTACTATTTATACATGAATTATGCGAGTTGTTCAAGTGTGCAGGTATTTCAATGGAAAAAGTCAAGAGGAAGTTATTCTCTATATCACTGAAGGGCCGAGCTGCGGAATGGTATAAGATGCTGAAGAATGGCCGATCTATTGGCTGGGAGGAAATTGTACCTCTCTTTTATTCTAAATTCTATCCTCCTAGTGAGATTCATCAAGATCGAAATCGCATATATAATTTTTGGCCTCATGATGGAGAGAGTATTGCCCAAGCGTGGGGGAGATTGAAGTCACTAATGCTCAAATGTCCCATTCATGAGCTCCCAAGTAATATTGTTATCAATAATTTTTATGCAAGGCTTTCTCTTCATGATAAGGATTTATTGGATGCCTCTTGTTCTGGATCATTTACACGTACTGAAGAAGAAGTTAAATGGGACCTTCTTGACCGTATTCAGGAAAATACTGAAGGATGGGAGAACGACAAAGGTAGAAAGTCAGGTATAAATTATGATTACGAATGCATTAAATCTTTTATGGAGACTGATGATTTCCGTAATGTTAGTGCTGTTTACTGTCTTGATTCTCAAGTTGTTGCAAATTATTACAAAGCTTTTGCCTCTTATCTTGATGTGCCTAAGAAGGATTTGAATAAATATCATGAACCTTATAAAGATAAAACCAATTCGGCCATTGGCGAAGTATTGAAGTTCATACTGTTGATCACATTTTGCCAGAACCTTATATTGAAAAAATACCTTTTCCTGTTAAAGTCAAGCAACATTCTCTGATAGCTAGTGTGGTTAATAAAAGTGCCAAGAAACCTTTAGAGCCTGATGAACAAATAACTGTTGAACCTGAAGTAGCAATTATAAAGGATTTGGTAACTGAAAATGTAGATGGAGAACATATTATCTTTTGTGAAGATGCTTCTAATATTGTTTCGCATCCTGGTAAATCTAGGAAAACAAGTGTTCCTGTGCTTTCAGTGAAGATAGGAGAACATTGCTATTATGGTTTATGTGATATTGGTGCAAGTTCTAGTGCTATTCCTTTTGAACTTTATAAAGAAATTATGCATGAAATTAGTCCCTGTGAACTTGAGGATATTGATGTGGTTATTCAACTTGCCAATAGGGAAACTATCTCTCCATTGGTATTGTGAGAGATGTCGAGGTTTTATGCGGTAAAACTAAATATCCTACTGATTTTCTAGTACTTGGTTCTAAAGCTAGTAAAACTTGTCCTATTATTTTCGGTAGACCTTTCTTGAATACATGTGGTGCTATTATAGATTGTAAGAAAGAGAAAATTTACACTAAATTTAATGGAGAATCTTATGAGTTTAATTTCTCTAAGTTTGGTAAGAAACTTTATGAAACTGATTTGCCTAATGAGGACTCGAAAATTGAACAACTTGCTGCTATTGCTATTGCTCCTAACAATGCCTTGCAGCAATTTATGGAGGAACACGAAAGTGAGGTCTTTATGGAGGAAAGGAATGAAATTGACAATATCTTTCTTCATCAACCACCATTACTTAAGCATAATTTGCCGGTGGAAGATTTGGGTACCCCTGCACCTCCTAAAGAAGATCCTGTTTTTGATTTAAAACCTTTGCCTGATAACCTTAAATATGCTCACATTGATGATAAGAAAACATATCCTGTTATTATTAGTTCTAAACTTTCAGGTACTGAAGAGGCAAGGTTATTGGAAGTATTGAGGAAACACCGAGGGGCTATCGGATATACTTTGGATGATTTAAAAGGGATTTCTCCTACTATATGTCAACACGCCATCAACATGGAAGATGATGCAAAACCTGTTGTGGAGCACCAGCGTCGTCTAATCCCTAAAATGAAGGAAGTGGTAAGAAATGAGGTATTAAAACTCCTCGATGCTGGTATAATTTATCCTATTGCTGATAGTAAATGGGTAAGTCCTGTGCATTGTGTTCCTAAGAAAGGAGGAGTTACTGTTGTGCCAAATGAAAATGATGAACTTATTCCTCAAAGAGTAGTTGTTGGATATAGGATGTGCATTGATTTTCGAAAGGTTAATAAAGTTACTAAGAAAGATCACTATCCTTTACCTTTTATTGATCAAATGTTAGAAAGGTTGTCTAAGAAAACTCATTTTTGCTTTCTTGATGGTTATTCTGGATTTTCACAAATTGCTGTTAGAGCGAAAGATCAAGAGAAAACTACTTTTACTTGTCCTTATAGGCGTATGCCTTTTGGTTTGTGTAATGCTCCTGCTACATTTCAAAGATGCATGTCTGCTATTTTTCATGGTTTTTGTGAAAAAATTGTGGAAGTATTCATGGACGATTTTTCCGTCTATGGAACTTCTTTTGATAACTGCTTGCAAAACCTTGATAAAGTTTTGCAGAGATGTGAGGAAACTAATCTTGTTCTTAATTGGGAGAAATGTCACTTTATGGTTAATGAAGGGATTGTTCTTGGACATAAAATTTCTGAAAGAGGTATTGAAGTGGACAGAGCTAAAGTTGAAGCAATTGAGAAAATGCCCTGTCCCAGGGATGTTAAAGGTATTCGTAGTATTCTCGGTCATGCCGGTTTCTATAGAAGGTTTATTAAAGATTTCTCTAAAATTTCAAAACCTCTTACTAATCTTCTCCAAAAAGATGTACCTTTTGTTTTTGATGATGATTGTAAAGAAGCTTTTGAGTCTCTAAAAAAGGCTTTAACCACTGCTCCTGTTGTTCAACCTCCTGATTGGACTTTACCTTTCGAAATTATGTGTGATGCTAGTGATTTTGCTGTAGGTGCTGTTCTTGGACAGCGAGTAGATAAGAAGTTGAATGTTATTCATTATGCTAGTAAGACTCTTGATGCTGCTCAAAAGAATTATGCCACTACTGAAAAAGAGTTTTTAGCAGTAGTTTTTGCTTGTGATAAGTTTAGACCCTATATTGTTGATTCGAAAGTTATTATCCATACCGATCATGCTGCTATTAGATACCTTATGGAAAAGAAAGATGCTAAGCCTAGACTTATAAGATGGGTGCTTTTATTACAAGAGTTTGATTTGCATATTGTAGATAGGAAAGGTGCTGAAAATCCTGTCGCTGATAATTTGTCTAGATTGGAAAACATTTCTTATGATCCTGTTCCTGTTAACGATAGTTTTCCAAATGAACAATTGGCTGTGATAAAGGTAAGCTCGCGAGAAAGTCCTTGGTATGCTGACTATGCTAACTTTATTGTTGCCAAGTATTTGCCTCCAACCTTTACAGCTCAGCAAAGAAGGAAATTCTTTTATGACTTGAGGCATTATTTTTGGGATGACCCACACTTATATAAAGAAGGAGTGGATGGTATAATGCGAAGATGTGTTCCAGAATTTGAGCAAAAAGAAATATTGAGAAATGCCATGGAAGTGCTTATGGAGGACATCATGCTGGAGATAGAACTGCACAAAAGGTTTTACAATCAGGTTTTTATTGGCCTACTCTTTTTAAAGATGCAAGAAAATTTAAATGAATGTCAAAGAGTTGGTAATATAACTAGACGCAATGAAATGCCTATGAATTATTCTCTTGTTATTGAACCTTTTGACTGTTGGGGATTTGACTTTATGGGTCCTTTTCCTCCTTCTGATGGTTATACTCATATACTTGTTGCTGTTGATTATGTTACTAAATGGGTAGAAGCTATACCAACATCTAGTGCTGATGGTGAGACATCATTAAAAATGCTTAAAGATATTATTTTTCCAAGGTTTGGTGTGCCTAGATATCTCATGACTGATGGTGGTTCTCATTTTATCCATGGTGCTTTTAGAAAAACCCTTGCTAAATATGATGTTAATCATAGAATTTCTTCACCTTATCATCCTCAAACAAGTGGTCAAGTAGAATTATCAAATAGAGAGATTAAATCTATTTTGCAGAAGACTGTTAATAAATCTAGAAAGAATTGGGCTAGGAAGCTTAATGATGCTTTGTGGGCTTATAGAACTGCTTATAAAAATCCTATGGGTATGTCTCCTTATAAAATGGTTTACGGAAAAGCTTGTCATTTACCTCTAGAATTAGAACATAAAGCTTATTGGGCCGTAAAAGAACTTAATAGAGATTTTAAACTTGCCGGTAAAAAAGGTTACTTGACTTGAGTTCCTTAGATGAATGGAGAAGTGAAGCTTATGAAAATGCTAGACTTTTTAAAGAGAAAGTGAAACAATGGCATGATAGGAGAATCCTAAAGAGAGAGTTTAATGTTGGTGAGAAAGTTCTATTGTATAGGTCTCGTCTCAGATTTTTTGCAGGTAAATTACTTTCGAAATGGGAAGGACCTTATGTTGTTTCAGAGGTTTACCGTTCAGGTGCAATCAAAATTACTTCGCTTGATGGTGACAAATCTCAAGTGGTTAATGGTCAAAGACTCAAGCATTATATTTCTGGGGATTCTTATAACGAAGACGTTGATATTATTCAAGTAGTGACTCCGGAAGATTTTATTAAAAGTCAAATTCAGAAAACTGCAGAGTCTGTTTTCGAATAGGTAACAGTTTTGGTAAGAAAAAGTTCGCGTTTAACTTCCAACTTATGTTTTTGTTGTTTTTATTAAATATGGAAAATTACGAGCCGAAAACGGGGAGGAAACGGTGCCCGAGGGCACCACACCACCCCACGGCGCGGGCCCACCCTTGGCCGCGCCGGGCATGGTGTGGGCGCCTCGGAGCCCGTCTCCAGCCCGGTTTCGACCTGGACTTTCCTTTTGTTATGAAACTTTTTGCTATATAATCCCCCGGATCCCCCGAGGTCCGTATATCGTTTTCTCGTCGTGTTTTGTTTTCGAGCTGTTTCTGCCAGGAATTGTTTCCAGATTTAGAAGCATCATGGTCTCCAACAACAACAACAAGGGCAAGGAGGCTCTGAAGATGATCTCAAGGATCCCAAGCTGGAGGAGGAAGTCAAGAGTGAAGCTGAAGATGAAGTAGAAGAAGACCCGCACTCGTACCCGCGCGCCACCATTGCAAGTATCGGAGTGGTGGCAAATCCATTCAACCCAAAGAGGAATGCGCGGATGAGCACAGGGGGGAAGGTTCCGCGTCATTGCTTAGCTCCAAGAACATCTTCTCCAGGCACCAATAACCCTTTCCACACTTTAATCCATAAATATCAGTTTGAAAGAGTTCCTGAGGCAGAATTACCCACTAGTTGGAATATAGATCGTTCTAACAATGCAGGAAAAGGAAGCTCTCAGTCTGATGAGAAGTGGGGAAACAATTCCAAGAGCTGGGACTCACAGTCTGATAGGTTCATGAACCGTATTGAACACAACACGGAGTTGATTCGTGCTCTCACTTACAAGATTGACGAGTTGAAGGAGTTGGTTGAGAAGCTTATTAGGGATTCACCATCACCACCGAAGGAGTAATTCATCATTGGTATTGGCATCCCCTCAGCTTGTTCCAAGCTTGGGGGGAGTGCCGCGGTATCATCACCATTATCTTTTACCTTTTACTTTTCAGTCGAGTCATATCATGAGTAGAGAAGTTATCATATAGGATGGTTTGCAGTGTGGAAGTATCTCTTTAGTTGGTTATCTATGTATCCCTTGGTGTGAGTTGCCGTTATTGGAATATTAATGAGAAGTTTTATCATTTACTTTCTGCACACTTTATTTTACTTTGCAAATTTCTGTCATATGAATGATCTTGTTGTTAGTATTGGCATCACTTTGGGAGCATCAAGTAAATCTATTTGGTTTTGGCAAACTTAGCATTGGTCAGTAGCAACAATACTTTGAGGCTTAAGTAGAAAAGAGGGGATTGCATGTAGATACATTATCTCATTATCTTTCTTTCTTGTTGGCTCATGAGCTTAGTATTCTCAAGTTAAAATTATTTGTGTTTACAAGGAAGATTGCATGATTGTTTCTATTACATTTATATTTGTTTGTATCCCTCCACTCTTATGCTTGCTACCCAGCCTTGCTAGCCAAAAACCTGTACTGAGAGGGAATGCTTCTCGTGCATCCAAACCTTGAGCCAAAACCCATGCCATTTGTGTCCACCATAACTACCTATATGTGGTATTTCCTTGCCACTCCAAGTAAATACTTCATGTGCTACCTTTAAACTATTCAAAACTTACTCCTTATTTGTGTCACTGTTTACTAGCTCATGAGGACGGGGTTATGTCAACTGTCAAACAGACTTTACCACCGGACTAGCGGCATATACATCCGCTTATCCATTAATTTTGCAAAAAGAGCTGGCAAATGGGGTGCCCAGTCCCAATTAATTACAACTTTAACCGCTTAATTCTCTTCACATTTTTGCCCTGATTTATCAGTCAAGCAATGACAAACAGTGAAATATCTGCATGTGTAAACAAAAGAGAAGAGGGATGATCTGCCTTGCTGGTAGAAATAACGTCCTTCATGGGAGCCGCTCTTAAAAGTCTGGTTGGCAGGGGTCATATTGTACTTTCCATTTTCTGATTCGTTGACAATTCTCATACACCACTCAAAACTTATATTTTTATTCTCTATATGATTTCAAAAACTTAAAAAGCTCTAGCACATGATTTAATCCCTGCTTCCCTCTGCGAAGGGCCTTTCTTTTACTTTTATGTTGAGTCAGTAAACCTATTCCCTTCTTTCTTAAGCAAGCATTTGAGTTGTTGTGATTCAACCATCTATATATTAATATTATCAATCATGTTTGTTATCCTTCCTTGTTTTGCACAAGTCTTTTATCTGAAGGAATATAACTTTGAAAGTTATCAATGACTGTAAAGAAATTGTGATAATTGAGCATGTAAGTTCTGCAATATAGCTCCGATATAAGGACTCTACTCGAAAGATAAGTACAATCTGTTAATTGTTCTCTGACCAAGAACGAAGTTTGCCATCACCAAACTATGATTTTCTTTATGCACCTTTATTGTGATTTCCATTACTCGTTCAAGATAAGTTATATGAGGGGAAGTTGCTGTCTAAAATGATTTGTGTGTTAATACATGTTGATGCTTCTTGTCCGTATTCTTTATTATCGACGCTTCACTCCATAAACCTGTGGTCTTGTTTACTGAGTTCAGCTTTCGCTTGGGGACAAGCGAGGTCTAAGCTTGGGGGGAGTTGATACGTCCATTTTGCATCACTATTTTATATCATAATTTACTGCTATTCATTGATATATTTCATATTTGGATGATATACTTATGTTATTTTATCTTGTTTTGCATGTTTGATGATTATTGGAGAATTAACTGCCGGAGTCAGGATTCAGCTGGAAAAAGCATCGTCAAGACACCCTATTTCTGAAGATCAACAATTCACGGAAAATATACAGATGTTCCTATTTTGTCAGATGCCGGAGCCAGCCAAAAGGGGAGGCTGAGATGGGCCACGAGGGGCCCACACCACCCCACGGCGCGGCCCCCCTCTGCCGCGCCGTGGCATGGTGTGGCCACCCTGGCCCACCTCTGACGCCCCCTTCGCGTATTTCATCCCCCAGAAACCCTAAGACGCGGGAGCCATCGAGGAAATATTCCGCCGCCTCCACGAGGCGGAAACCACAGAGAGAGAAAAAGCTCTCCGGCAGGCAGAAATCTGCCGGGGAAATTCCTTCCCGGAGGGGGAAATCATCGCCATCGTCATCGTCATCACGCCGGACTTCATCGGGATCATCATCATCATCTCCACCGCCGTCACCATCATCTCCACCGCTCCACTTCGTTCCGCTGTAACATCTAGGGTTATACTTTGTGTAGTTCATAGGGGAAACTTTCCCGGTGTTGATTACTACTTGTGGTTGATGCTATTAAGTTTTATCGGTGAATTGAAGTATATGTCCAGATTGTTATTCATCATTATATCACCTCTGATCATGATCCATATGATGTCTTGTGAGTAGTTCGTTTAGTTCTTGAGGACATGGGAGAAGTCATGCTGTTAGTAGTGGAACTATGTTGAGTAATATTTAATGGTTTGATATTTAAGTTGTGGTGTTATTCTTCTAGTGGTGTCGTGTGAACGTCGACTACATGACACTTCACCTTTATGGGCCTAGAGGAATGCATTGTGTATTCGGCTACTAATTGTGGGGTTGCCGGAGTGACAGAAACCTAAACCCCCGTTAGTAAACCGGTGCATGAGGGAGTGTAGGATCTCAGAGTTTAAGGCTGTGGTTAGATTTATCTTAATTACTTCCTTGTAACGCGGATGCTTGCAAGGGGTTTAATCACAAGTATGTATTAGTCCAAGTTAGGGCAGTGCATTAGCATAGGTTCACCCACACAACACTTATCAAAACAATAAAGATTAATCAGCTGTAGGAAGCGAAAGCACTTGACGAAATTCCCGTGTGTCCTCAAGAACATTTTGCCATCATAAGTAAACCAACCGGCTTATCCTTTGCTCTAAAAAGGATTGGGCCACTTGCTGCAATTATTATTACTGTCTTTTATTTACATGTATTTTATTTATCTGCAATATCAAAAACCCCTAAAAACTTGTCTGCTAGTATTTACAGTGATTCCTTGATCAAAACTACTTGTCAACACCTTCTGCTCCTCGTTGGGTTCGACACTCTTATTTATCGAAAGTACTACGATACACCCCTTATACTTGTGGGTCATCAGTAACGCTTGATGCTTTGGAGATGAAGGCGCAAAACAAATGGACCGACAAGAGCTTCGACAAGAACATGAAATTCATGCACGATATTCTCCCCGTGGGGAACACATTGCCAAGTAGTATCGAGGAGGCCAAGAAAGTCGTGTGCCCTCTTGACCTACTGCACGTCAAATACCACGCCTGCATCAATGATTGCGCAATTTATCGGGACGATTACAAGGACATGACCACATGTCCGGTGTGCGGCCACGGACGGTATAAGAGTGGGAACAAGAAAAATCCTCGAAAAGTGGTATGGTACTTTCGGATCACTCCCCGTCTGCAGCGGTTTTTCGTGGACCCTAAGGAAGCAAAGCTCATGCAATGGCACGCGGAAAGGGAGAAGCCCGAAGAAGATCCGGAGAAGGGCAGGATCCTGACACACCCTTCAGACGCTAGCAATTGGGAAGCATTGGACATCGCCTTCGAATATTTCGGGGGCGACGCAAGGAACATCAGGCTAGGTATGAGCACCGATGGACTAAATCCGTTCGGCAACCTGAGTAGCACACATAGCACCTGGCCCGTGTTTGTATGGCCTTACAACCTTCCCCCGTGGTTGTGCACGAAGCAAAAGTACATACACATGAGTATTCTCATTCAGGGGCCGAAACAACCAGGTATCGACATACATCTGTATTTCGGGCTGTTGAAAGAGGAGTTAGACACGTTGTGGAAGACGCCAGCCCGTACGTGGGATGCCTACACTAAAGATTATTTCGATATGAGAGCCGCGTTGCTCACCATGGTGCAGGACTATCCTAGATACTCATACGTATCGGCCCAGGTGGGCCACGGATTCTGCGCATGTGTCAAGTGCATGGATGAGACCCCGCATATCCAGCTACCAAGGGATCTCGGGTCTTCGAAAACCGTGTACCCAGGGGCTCGAAGGTGGCTTCGCATGGAGCACCCGTGGAGAAAACGCGGTGATTTTATCGATGGTCCAGACAAGCTCGAAAGAGAACCGCGCCCGAGGAGCGGCACAGAAATCGACGAGCTTTTCAAAAATTGGAAGGAGTGCCCTGCGTCGGGAAAGAAGCGACCGAGGGTAGATCCGCTGCTGGGTGTATGGAAAGCGAGGTCTGTTTTCCACGACTTGGAGTACTGGAAGGTCCTCCACACGCCCCATAGCCTCGATGTAATGCACATTACGAAGAATGTTACTGAGAGTCTTCTTGGCACTCTTTCGAACATGCCGGAAAAGACCAAGGATGGGACGAAAGCAAGATAGGATTTGAAATGGCTTGGCATCAAGAAAGATCTTCAGGCCCCCGATAGTGATGATGATGATGATGATGATGATGATGATGACCAGACGGAAGGGACTCAAGGTCGCCGCAAAAGGGTAAAGAAGAACGCGGTGGTGCTTTCCCCTACCTGCTTCACTATGAGTCCGGAGGAGCTCGAGCAGTTTTACAGGTGCCTCCTAGGCGTCAAATTTCCTTACGGTTACGCGGGGAAAATAAGCAGATATCTGGACGGAACGAAGAAGAGGTTCAGCAGGATGAAGTCTCACGATTGTCACATGCTGATGACGCAGATACTTCCCGTTGCGATCCGAGGGATAATGGACGAGCACGTCCGTGATACGCTGTTTGGCCTTTGCAACTTTTTCGACGTCATCAACAGGAAGTCGATCGGCGTGAGGCAGCTCCACAAGCTACAGGACGAGATCGTGGTGATACTATGCGAGCTCGAGATTTACTTCCCGCCCGCATTCTTTGACATATGCGCGCATCTCCTTCTCCATGTCGTTGATGACATCCTGGAGCTCGGGCCGACGTTCCTGCACTACATGATGCCGTTCGAAAGGCAGAACGGTGTCATGAAAGGATACGTTCGCAACAGGGCCCGTCTAGACGCAAGCATGGCCAAGGGCTTTCTAACCTACGAGTGCATCTCCTTCTGCCAGAGTTATCTAAGCACCGAGAACGAGGATGTTGGTCTGCCCACCAGGACGCACCTCGACAGGCTCGCTGGATATGGTCACCGCGAGGGCTACCGCTCACTCCCTGTCATCATTCGTGGTCGACGCGACGACTTCAACAGGGCTCACCTGGTCGCGCTACAACACTTACAATTGATCGAACCTTGGGTGGAAGAGCACAGAATATTAATCGAGAAGAATTACATCGACCTGGGCTGGCCGAGGAAGAAGGGAGACGTAACCAGAGAGCACAACTCCAGCTTCACGAGTTGGTTCAAGAAAAGGCAACTGCTTGAAGCACTTACCGGCCATTTACGGAGCTAGGGATAACATCCTACGAACTAAACATAGCAACCAAACCCTTTATGGTTTAAGAAAGATATACTTGACTTAGGTAGTCAAGGCATACCAACACTTGACACACCCGGAAAATAGAAAGAAACATTTACCATGTCCTTCTACCCACGCAAGGAAAATGAAGAAACCAAGCCAAATACAGAAATGTATTCCGCTATCGAGCGGGACATAACACTTAGAGGGTTGTTAAGGCGGAACCAACCGAATCGCGGCGCGGTAGGAGCTTGATTTGCTGCTGACTCAGATCCGTCTTCTTCTGGAGAACCTGTCAAAAAGAAAACAAAGAAGAAAACATAAAAAAGCAACTACTCAATAAAACCAACGTTCTACATTCACTATTCTTCATAGGCACTGCGCTGGGTCGGTAGGTTGTTGTTTTTACTTTTTTCTTCTTGCTTTAATCCAGTCGCTCGATAGGACTTCCCGTAACCCGAAAAGGTTGGTTCTTCCCCTACAACCCCCGATCAAAAAGCCATCCACGGAAGATGAAAAAGTCATATTCTCCATATCACAGGGCCCCGGGCAGAACGTAAAGACCTATCAGTCGTACGACATCAAAGGTTACAGATTTTGCACCGAGGAAAAGGACAGGAATAGCGAATATCAAAACTCAGGAGTAACTATGCTATCCTACGGCGATGACGAGGCTACCGTCAAGCAAAGATACTTCGGAAGGATCGAGGAGATATGGGAGCTCAACTACTGTGGAGAGTCGGTGCCAATGTTCCGTGTGAGATGGGCCAAGAACGTCGAAAAAGAAGGCCGGTATTTCACCACCACATGAGCCATGGGTACTCGCTAGCCAAGTTGACCAATGCTTCTTCATTACCGACCCGTCAAAGCCTAGCCGTGTTTTCGTGTGGAGGGGCAAGAGGAGCATCATCGGAATGGAAGGAGACGCCAACGAGGAAGACTTGGACAAGAACGGTGATCCGAAGATCGAGGAGGAATTCGACAAGTACTTCGACATGCCTACTACTAGTAGAGAAAGAAGGAAGACTTCCCTACCTACGAAAGGTTGTCTGTTCACGCGAAGAAATCTCAAGGTGCCCGGCCTAAAGTATTCAACCGCCAAGAAGGGAAAGAAGAGATGCTAGCTCGAAACCGACCAGGACGAAGAAGACTTTTTTTGTGTAATATATATAATTTGTTTGTGTGTGAGACAAGCATATCTATGTATATCATGAATAAAATAATGGTCTACTAAAAATGTGACACAGCCACAAAATTTGTGTATTAATTTGTGTGTGAGACTTTTTTTGTGTATTAATTTGTGTGTGACACAAAAATAAAATTTAACTAAAAATATTTTTCTAAAGATTTTTTTTTTGACACAGCCAGGATTCAAACCTGGCTGCCTCAAGTTTCAGAGGTAACTAACCAGTGGGCTATTGCAGTGTTTGCGTATACGACAGGGAGCAGCGCCTGGTAAGGTTTCTAGCCGAAGCATTCTGTGGCGCACCCCCTAGTGGATGCGCCACAGAATTACAGAATTCTGTGGCGCACCCCCTAGAGGATGCGCCACAGAATTCCCACACTTTGCCATATTTCGACCGGCCGTTTTCTTTCTTCTCCCTTTCTTCCTCTCTGCTCTCTATGTTCTTCTCTCTGCACGCGCGCGCGACCACGAGCGACCACATGCTGGCGACCATGGCCGCGACCACGCCGGCGACCAACGCCACCGACCCGCACCCCAACCCTAGCGCCGCCGCCTCTCTTCTTCCTCCCCCACACCGGACGACCACCTCGACGCCGCCGCCCCCACACGCTCGGCGCCCACACGTCACCGTGCGCCGGCCGGCGCCGCCTCTTCTTCCTCCCCCGTGCGCAGCCCCCACACCGGACGGCCACCTCGACGTCGCCGTCCTCGGACTCCATCTCCCCTCCCCGGTGTGTGCTGCTCCTCTTCTTCCTCCTCCCTCCCATCCACACCTGCATGCACACAAGGTGTTTGGTAAAATGCCAAACCTAAATTTTTTCAGAAATTTGTTGATTTTACTTGTTGATTGCTTGCTGCTAGTTGTGGTAGTGCTGCTGTTAGGTTAAAATTTTCAGAAATTTTGCTAAGTGTTAAAATTTTGCTAGCTAGGTTAGTTTAGTTGCTGCTGTTAGTTGTTAGTTTAATTTAGTTGATGTTAGGTTAGTTGTTAGGAAATTGATGAAAAATTTGCTAAGTGTTAAATTTGGAGATGCATTTTTACTTACTGTTAGGTTAGTGCTGTTAGCTTAGGTGCCGTTGCTAGGTGTTAAATTATGTTAGTTTAGTGCTGTTAGCTTGTGTGCAGTAGGTTAGGTGCTGCTAGTTTGTTGTGTATGTGTGCTATATTAGGTGCCGCTAAATTATGTTAGTTGCTTGCTAAATTAGTTGCTATATTAGGTGCTGCTAGGTTAGGTGCTGCTAGGTAGTTGTTGCTGTTAGGTTAGTATTTTTGACAGTAGCTAGGTTAGTGGCAGTAGCTAGGTTAGTTGCTAGGTCACTAGATTAATTTTATTTTATTCTCTGCAATTGCTAAATAATATCGTGACTACTGACATGCTTATGTGTTGTGTATGTGTGCAGGTACCCGCCGTGGTGCTTCCCGCTGCTCAAGGTGGTGCCCTCCTATATTTTGCGGATGTTCTTGTGATTGTGTTTGTGTATCTGCGATTGTCGTGTATCGATGTGTATGATATTGTGTTTGTTGCCGGCCGGAGATGCCGGCCGGAGATGTGGATGTGTTGGTGTGATGTTGTTGGCCGGCGATGCCGGCCAACATGATTTGTGAAATATATGCAGGTACCCCGAGATCCTTGAGATTGCCGGAACGTCGATTAACTTCCGTTCCGGCAAATTCGGGTACTCCATATGTCCATTTTTTAGCAAAAGTCATGCCGAATTTTTTCGTGAATTTTAGCATGACTTTGCTAAAAAAAAGGACATATGGGGTATTGCGACTAATGCATGGGCCGGGGTATCTTAGTACTTAATTAAGTGATTTTTTTCTTATATTTTTGTTGTACTAACTTTTTGCCTCTTTTTAATGCAGTGCAAACATGTCGGCCGACGCTTCTAAGCGCATGAGCGTCGAACAAGAAGCTAGAGAAACGAACAAGTCGTTCTGGGAGGAGGAGGATGCCGCCGCCACTAGTGGCGCCGACCGTCCCGACGATGAGCAAGAGGGACGGGAGGACGACCCCGAATACAACGTAGAAGGTCACGGCGGCCATGAGGATGACACCACCACCTCCGATGGCGGCGACCACACGGATGGTGGTATTGGTGGCAGCAACCCGGACGATCAGAAGAAGAAGAAGCCAAGGAGGGATCGGACACCGCAATCGGTCGGCAATGTCACGGACGTGTTCACTGAGGTCACGGCAAGTGGCCTACCAGTGGCGCCTGAGAAACTTGCCTCAGGGTACAGCATGCAACTAGGGTGCATCCTCCGGGAAAGCGTGTCGATCAACACGAAGGACCTCAGAAGCACAGCCAATGAGGCTTTGGTCGAACACCTCCTCAAGAGGGTTCACCAACGATACACGTTCCCGCTGCCGTTCAACCAAAAGGTGGACAATTTCGCCATCACGAAGATGAGCACCGCCTTGAGCAGCTAGAAAAGCCGGGTGAAGAGCAAGATTGATAAGGGTGACATCTGGGAGGAGATTAGTAAAAAAGACCCGCACATCACCGAAGAAGAGTTCGAGGAATTGAAGTTGTCCTTAAAATCTGAGGAGGCTAAAAAATGGACCCCGTGGGGGAAGCACATGCGGGAGCTGAACATAGGTAACCACCATTTGGTAAGCGGCGGTTACCGAGGGAAAAAGCCCGTTTGGGACGAGGAGGATGCCGAGATTGCACGTATTGGAAAAGAAAACCCGTGGGTAAAAATCACAGACGAGCAGATCCGGAACTTTGTCCGGTCCTGCTACCATCTGGACTGGAAGACTGGGGAATTCATTACCGACGATCAGGATGTGAGGGAGTTCGAGAAAGTGCTGGTAAGGGAATTTAATTACCACAACTATCTCAAAGTCCATTGCGTTGATCTAATTAGATCGATAACAAAGCCAAATTTCTAAGTCGGTTCACCTTTGTCTGCAGGAGAAAGAGTTGGCGACTGACGCTGAGGCCGGCCCGTCGTCCCAGGGGTCGACGGAACCGTGGGACACGACTTTCAACAGGGCGACGAACGTTTTCAGGAATAGGGACAAGTCGGCGCCGCCGAGTTCAGCTGGCTGTGTGTCCGGCTTTGGTACGAGCATGAAGTTCACAGAGTACTACAACTCGGACGGCGGCGCGACCAAAAAGGAGAGGAGGAAGCCGACCAAGGATAGAGCCGAGGTTGTGGAGCTAAAGAAGAAGGTGGAGTCACTAGAGAAGGAAAAAGTGGACTCCACCACGGTTGACAAGTTAGTGACCGACAGGATCCGGGAGATGTTTCCCCCTGCGTTATTGGAGGGGATAGCTGCCTAGAATGCGGGAGGTCAACAAGGGCCGATCTACGTGCCCAGCTTCTCCGGCAGCAACTCCACCATGAACCAGCAGAACCTGTCGCCGGACCTGGTGACCCCGCCGCCGCCCAACACCGCGGCGCAGCCGCCGCTCCATTTGGTCGTACCGACGCCCCCTACGATACCGGCACCCGAGAATAATAGTCCGGCCGCCGGCACCCGCGCCCTTGTCTCGACATTAGCCGAGCTGGACGCCATCACCAAGGTAACTAATTAGTTAGTCCACGTCATCTTCTATAACTATGCCTGCTTTGATGACTGCCATCTCATGATGCCCAACATGTGTTGTTGACTGATGACCCACAAGTATAGGGGATCGCAACAGTCTTCGAGGGAAGTAAAACCCAATTTATTGATTCGACACAAGGGGAGCCAAAGAATACTTGGAGCCTTAACAGCGGAGTTGTCAATTCAGCTGCACCTGTGAATAGTCTTGCTCGACACAGATTATCAGTAGCAACAGTTTTATAGCAGTAGTAGCGGTGAAATAATAGCAGCAGTAAATAGACAGCAGTAGTGATTGCAGTAAACAGTAGGATTAAAACACTGTAGGCATAGGGATGGATGAACGGGCGCTGCATGGATAAGATAGCTCATATAATAATCAAGACATAGGCATTGCAGATAATAATGATAAAGCATCCAAGTACTAAGTAAACATAGGCATGTGTTCCGTATATAGTCGTACGTGCTCGCAATGAGAAACTTGTACAACATCTTCTGTCCTACCAGCCGGTGGCAGCCGGGCCTCAAGGGAATCTACTGGTAATTAAGGTACTCCTTTTAATAAAGTACCGGAGCAAAGCATTAACACGCCGTGAACACATGTGATCCTCACATCGCAGCCATTCCCCTCGGCTGTCCCAATTATTGTCACTTTGGGACCGCGGGTTCCGGACAACAATATGTGTATACAACTTGCAGGTATGATCAATAAACAGTGCATATCATTATGAAACAATAACATGTTCAGATCTGAAATCATGGCACTCGGGCCCTAGTGACAAGCATTAAGCTCAACAAGTTGCAACAACATCAATAAGTACTAACAACGGATACTGGGCACCATGCCCTAATGATCTTATAGCTTATTACATGAACAATCTCATCCAATCCCTACCATCCCCCTCAGCCTACAGCAGGGAATTACTCACACATGGATGGGGGAAACATGGATGGTCGATGGAGAAGCGTCGGTGATGATGATGGCGATGATCTCCTCCAATTCCCCGTCCCGGCGGAGTGCCAGAACGGAGTTTCTGGTCCCCGAAATAGGTTTCGCGATGGTGGCGGCGTACGGTGATGTTTCTGGATGAAGTGGACGACCCCCTCGCGTTTTAGGTCAGAGAGGGTTAAGTAGTCGAAAGGGGGACTCGGGGAGGTGCCGAGTCGCCCTCCTCATAGGCTGGCGCGGGCCCCTGGCCGCGCCACCATGTGGTTTGGGCCACTCGTGGCCCATCTCCGCCTCCCCTTCTGGCTCCGTGAGTCTTCTGGTAAAATAGGAGGTTTGCGATCTTTTCTGGTGTTTTTCCCGAAAGTTGACTTTCTGCACAAAAACAAGACACCAGGGCAATTCTGCTGAAAACAGCGTTAGTCCGCATTAGTTGTATTCAAAACACACAAGTTAGAGGTAAAACAATAGCAAAAGTGTTCGGGAAAGTAGATACGTTTTGGACGTATCAACTCCCCCCAAGCTTAGCTTATTGCTTGTCCTCAAGCAATTCAGTTAACAACTGAGTGCGATAAAAGACTTTCACGAACACATTTGCTTCATATGATGCATATATTCTCACTATATGAACAAATGCTTAGGCAATTCAAGATGAGGCAAATGCAAATAATGTCACTCAATAGGCATGTAAACTATGAAAAGATACCAACATACTAATAGCGACAAACATGAAACATATTAATTCACAAGATTGTAATGCTCATAATAGGATATGATAAGATGGTATCTCGCTTGCCCGTTTTTGTACAGCAAAACATAAATGCCCAGGCACCTCTGAAGTTCATGGGAAGACTAGAATCAAAGATATCAAAGATAAAAGCATCAAAGTTATATCACAGTTAACCACATTCTGGGACAAGCACATTACACTAAGAATGACAACTATGCTCTCGAGAAAGTGCTCAAAGAAAGGATGGTGACTCAACATGAAAGTAAAAGATTGGCCCTTCGCAGAGGGAAGCAGGGATTATCATGTGCTAGAGCTTTTTATTTTTAAAACAGAAGCAAAATTGTTTTGGGAAGTGTTTGTTGTTGTCAACGAATGGTAGTGGGTACTCTAACCCCCTTGTCAACCAGACTTTCAAGAGCGGCTCCCATGAAGGACGTTATTTCTACCAGCAAGGTAGATCATCCCTCTTCTCTTTTGTTTACACATGTATTTTAGTTTCATTATGGGTGACACTCCCCCCAACCTTTGCTTGCACAAGCCATGGCTAACCGAATCCTCGGGTGCCTTCCAACATTCACATACCATGGAGGAGTGTCTATTTGCAAATTAAGTTGCTTACTGATAAATCAGGGCAAAACATGTGAAGAGAATTATTGATGAAAGTTGTAATTAATTGGGACTGGGCACCCCGTTGCCAGCTCTTTTTGCAAAATTATTGGATAAGCGGATGTATATGCCACTAGTCCATTGGTGAAAGTCTGAATGACAAGATTGAAAGATAAAACACCACATACTTCCTCATGAGCTATAAAACATTGACACAAATTGAGAAGTACTTTGAAGGTTTTAAAGGTAGCACATGAAAATTTACTTGAATGGTTCGAAATGCCATGCATAGGTATTTATGGTGGACACTTTGGAATAACTTGGTTTTCATGGTTTTGGAAGCACGAGCAGCATTCCCGCTCAGTACAAGTGAAGGCTAGCAATAGACTGGGAAGCGACAATCAAGAGAGCAATAACCGTCATAATCATGCTTGCGACAAAATGAAATTAATTGAGACATAAAAGTGATACAAGAACTCTGAGTCAAAATAAATCATCAAGGCTTAATTGACTTTTGTTTTTCAGTCATACGCATGCATGAGCATGTGCCAAGTCAATTCGAATGAATTATTCAGAGGAGGATACCACAATGTCATACCCTCTATGAATAGAACAATGCAAGCAAACATCAACATAACATGCTACCACTATTAATAAATTGGGACCGATCATGAGAGAACAAGAACTACTAAGCATCCACTAAATGACATATACCTCACATGAACCAACTAAGCATGCTCACATAGATGAGTATATGTACAAAAATGAAAACAAATAGAGTTCATACCAGCCTCTCACCCCAACTCAGTTGTTGTAGATCATCCTTATTGCTTTTTCACTTGTGTTGCTTCGAATGATAAGAATGAAAACCAAGCTCCATCGGAGTCACGGATGGCTGTCCAACTCTGAAAACACTATACAAAACCAAAAAGAAACAACAAATATTTTTGGGTTTTCGAGTTTTTGAAACAAGAGCAAAAAGAAACAACAATAAAGCAAAATATTTTTGGATTTTTGAATAACAAACCGAATTTTAAAACTAAGCAAACTAATACTGAAACTTAAAGAAACAAATGAAGAGAAACAACAGAAATATTTTTGGTCTTTTTGTGTTTTGGAATGCAGCAATAAAAGGTAAACAATTAAAAAGAAAGAAAGAAAACTGCAACATGGATATACAAAGTATCGACAAGATATGATATGTAAATGAGTGAGATGTCGATATACCTCCCCCCAAGCTTAGGCTTTTGGCCTAAGTGGAGATCAACCCCATGGTGCCCAGGAAGTGGCGCCTCCATAGTACGACGAGGAAGGGCCCTCGTCCTGGTAAGAGCTGGATGACGCTCCAAGGTAAGTGACGGTGTAGCCATCATCAGGTGCTTCTCCCTCCTCCTGGTGCTGCTGGTGAAAGCCTCGCACTCTAAGCTGCTCCTCCAACGCCTCCTTGGAGTACGACCACGGTCTCCTGTGTATAGGGAACAGATCGGCCTGGGGCAAAGGCACTTCATATTCATCCCCGTTAGTAAATAAAACTTTGTAAACAATGTTTCCTAAATGAGAATTAGGTGTGACAAACTGATGGCCTTTCATAGCAGAAATATCAAGTCTGAAAGGGGTTAGCTTCTCATCATTAGGACTAACGGAAAGACCTAGATATGCGATAACTCGTGAAGCAACAATTCCTCCATAAATAGGTCCACTAGCAGCCAAACGGCGAGCAATAAGGGCACCAAGGTTGTAAGCAGTGTTACCATTAAGTGCAGCAGCAAGAAAAGCAAGATGATAATTAGAAATGTTACTGGTGTTTTCCCTACCAAGAATGCTAGTAGCAAGATAATAAACGAAATATCTAATGGCAGGGAATTGGATGTTCCTTATCTTGCCGCGCTGAGCGATGCGGTCATCGTCGTTGGTCACTCCTCGGTAAAGTTCCACAAAGTCTTTGGTGTTCCCTGCAATCTTCTTCGCTGTACCTATAGGAGCAATATCTATGGCAGCACAAAAGTCTCCCAAGTCCATTGTAACAGGCCTGTCATAAATCTTAAATTGGACAGTAGGCGCATAAGATGAATTCACAAATTTAAAACTCTCAACAAAAGTTTTGGTGAGCCAATAATGTTGGTCGCCCTCATCCTGCATATAAGTGGTTAGGCCAACTCTCTGGATAAGGAACATGAAGTCATCAAGCAACCCTGCATTACGCAAAAACTCCATGCATGGAAAGGATGAAGCATTTGGGATTTGGTCATCCCCTCCATCTCCAATGTTCGGTGCAATGACATCCTCATCATAGGAACGCCTAACTCGAGTAGATGCCCTCAAAGGCCTTCTTGCTCTCTGAGAATCCCTTTCAAACACCTCCCCAAAGGTGTGGTTATGCATTTTCCTTTTCTGAATTTTTTAACAAACATTATAAAAAATGATTTTGAGACATACAAATGAGGGGAACTACTATATGAACTTGCTAGAGGACTAAACATGCATCAAAACTAATAATTTCAACATAGAACAAGCATGCATACTCACTTAACAAGTCACCTACAGCAGCAAAATACTCAAGGTATACTCTACTAAACAAAATTCTACTTGGATACATGGAGGAGTCACATACCTGAGAGCAAATGCCCCAAATCTCAGCAGCTGAGATGGGCTGAACAAAGAGATCGAAATCGCGAGGAAGAACAGCAAAACTCGAGTGTGAGAGAGAAAAACGAGCTGAGTGATGCAAGAGGAAGAAGTGGTAGGTGGGGGAACTGCTGGAGGGCCAAGGGTGCCCCACCTCAGTGGCTGGCGCGGCCAAGGGGGCAGCCGCGCCACCATGTGGTTTGACCCCATGGTGGGTCCCCTTGGTCAGCACCAGGCACTCCCACGATGCTCTTTGAAAAATAGGACCAATGGTATAATTTTTACAGATTTTGAAAACTTTCAATTTGCATGAAATCTGGATATTTAAATTAATAAAACTTGGGCAGAAAAATTATTTTTAAAATTCAAAACAACTAAACTTTTGCAACCTAATTATCACTACAGGAGGTAAAACAAAGTTGAAGAAAGAAATGCTGTTTAGCTCTTTATGTATGCAAATACATTTGATAACAAGGTTGATCAAGTCTTGGCACCAAATAAATTTACATGACACAAATGATTTAAACATCATGAAACACTCATGTTACCTTGTATTGTATTGATATGGATCCAATCATAATGTTTTGATATCCTTCTTGATGATCATATATAGGGCAATCAATACTTCCCACTTTGATAGTTTTAAAATTGGAGATGGTATTGACTCCATAAATCTTGTCAACTTTCTTGGGGAAATAAACAGTATGTTCTTTATCATTAACATTGAAAGTTACTTTTCCTTTATTGCAATCAATAACAGCACCTGCAGTATTTAGAAAAGGTCTTCCAAGAATAATAGACATATTATCATCTTCAGGCATTTCAAGAACAACAAAATCAGTCAAAATTAAACAATTGTTAGCCACTTGAACAGGGACATCCTCACAAATGCCAACAGGAACAGCAGTAGATTTATCAGCCATTTGCAAAGATATATCAGTAGGTATCAATTTATCAAGATAGAGTCTCTTATAGAGAGAAAAAGGCATAACACTAACTCCTGCTCCCAAATCACATAAAGCAGTTCTAACATAATTATTCTTGATGGAGCAAGGGATGGTTGGTATACCTGGATCTCCAAGCTTCTTAGGAACCTTGCCATTGAAAGAATAATTAGCAAGCATAGTAGAAATTTCCTCATTAGGAATTTTCCTCTTGTTAGAAACAATATCTTTCATATACTTTGAGTAAGGAGGCAATTTAATAGCATCAGTCAAAGGAATTTGCAAGAACAAGGGTTTCATCCATTCACAAAATTTATTATAATGTTCTTCTTCCTTTGATTTTAGTTTCTTAGTTGGAAAAGGCATTTGCTTTTGAACCCAAGGTTCCCTTTCATTACCATGTTTCTTAGCAATGAAGTCTTCCTTAGTGTACTTTGTGTTTTTAGTATGCTTTTCAGGTTCCTTTTCACTAACTTCTTTATCAAGAGCATCATTTTTATCCTTATCACTATCAAGTTCATTACCACTTTCAGTTTCAGCATCAGAGATAGATATACTATTAGGATCATTAACAGTTTCAGAGGATTCTACAACATTTTTATGTTTCTTCTTCTTCTTTTTCTTAGAAGGAGAAACTGGATTTTCAGCTAGTTGAGAATCTTGTTCAATTCTTTTAGGGTGTCCCTCAGGATATAAAGGATCCTGAGTATGAGCTCCACTTCTAGTGCTAACATAGACAGGTTTTAATTTTTCTTAGAAGCATTGGCTAACATGTCTTGTTGCACTTTAGTGAGTTGATCAATTTGAGTTTGAACCATATGGAAATGTTTAATAAGCATCTTAACATCATTGGAGGTTCTCTCCACAATATCATGCAACTTACTAATAGCTTGAAGTTTTCATGCAAATGATTCTCTACTCTCATATTAAAATTATCTTGCTTAATAACATAATTATCAAATTCATCTAAGCATTGATCAGGTGGTTTAGAGTAGGGAATATCTCCTTCATCGAACCTGTGGAGAGAGTGAACCTCAATTATGGATGGATGAGGAATTGGCTTACACAAATCTTCAATAGGTGGAAGGTTCTTCACATCTTCAGATTTAATACCCTTCTCAATGAGAGTCTTCTTGGCCTCCCTCATTGTTTCATCATTCAATTCAATCATACCTCCCCTCTTCTTTGATATTGGTGTCGGTGTAGGTGTGGGGGTCGGCGCAGGTAGAGTCCAATCATCATAATTCTGGCTGATTTTAGCCAATAATTCTTCAGCTTCTTCAGGGGTTCTTTTCCTGAAAACACAACTAGCACAACTATCCAGATATGCTCTAGATTCAATAGTTAGTCCACTGTAAAATATATCAAGTAGATCATGCTTTTCCAAATCATGTCCAGGCCGAGCTCTGATAAGAGAGCAAAACCTTGTCCATGCCTCTGGAAGTTTCTCTTCATCTTCCTGGTCAAAGTTATAAATTCTCTGCAAAGCATCATGTTGAGCACTAGCAGGGAAATATTTCTGAAAGAAAACATCAAGCAAACCAGTAGGACTAGTAATAGAACCAGGAGACAAGTTGTTATACCAAGCTTTAGCATCATCTTTTAATGAGAAAGGAAAAATCTTAGCAACAAAATAGCTACGCTTCTTAATATCATCAGAAAATAAGCCACTCAAAGTAGAGAGCTCATTCATGTGCTCTACAGCACTTTCACTCTTAGTGCCACAAAAAGGAGTTTTCTCAACAATAGATATATGAGATAAATCAAGAGAAAAATCATAATCCTTATCTTTAATGTTTATAGGAGAAGTGGCAAACTTAGGATCAGGTGACAACTTGTATTTAACAGCATGTTGTGCAAGAAAATTTCTCATATTACTTGCACCAGTAGTAGCATTACATTTATCAATAAAATCATCATCAAGTTCCACATAAGTTTCATCAGGATCATCATCACAAGTATAATCCCTTAACTCAGGTGAATAAACAGGAGTAGTAGGACTTCCATTAGGTGTTCTAGTATTTTCAAGTTGTTTAGACTTAGCAATAGCAGCATCTAAAAGTGGACCTAATGAAATATTCTCATCAATCACAGTAGAAGCATCATCAACATTATCAGAGGCAATTTCAGATTCAGCAGTAGTACCAACACGTGAAGATTGTGGTGGTGTAACAAGTTGACTCAATACAGATGGTGAGTCAAGAGCAGCAGAGGTACTAAGTGTCGTACCTTTTCTTGTAGTGGATGGCAATACACGGACCCTCTCATCACGAGCTTTACCCATGATGAATAAATTTCAGCGAGCAATATAGATCACAAGTGAACTCACAAATAAAGCTATGCTCCCCGGCAACGGCGCCAGAAAATAGTCTTGATGACCCACAAGTATAGGGGATCGCAACAGTCTTCGAGGGAAGTAAAACCCAATTTATTGATTCGACACAAGGGGAGCCAAAGAATACTTGGAGCCTTAACAGCGGAGTTGTCAATTCAGCTGCACCTGTGAATAGTCTTGCTCGACACAGATTATCAGTAGCAACAGTTTTATAGCAGTAGTAGCGGTGAAATAATAGCAGCAGTAAATAGAGACAGCAGTAGTGATTGCAGTAAACAGTAGGATTAAAACACTGTAGGCATAGGGATGGATGAACGGGCGCTGCATGGATAAGATAGCTCATATAATAATCAAGACATAGGCATTGCAGATAATAATGATAAAGCATCCAAGTACTAAGTAAACATAGGCATGTGTTCCGTATATAGTCGTACGTGCTCGCAATGAGAAACTTGTACAACATCTTCTGTCCTACCAGCCGGTGGCAGCCGGGCCTCAAGGGAATCTACTGGTAATTAAGGTACTCCTTTTAATAAAGTACCGGAGCAAAGCATTAACACGCCGTGAACACATGTGATCCTCACATCGCAGCCATTCCCCTCGGCTGTCCCAATTATTGTCACTTTGGGACCGCGGGTTCCGGACAACAATATGTGTATACAACTTGCAGGTATGATCAATAAACAGTGCATATCATTATGAAACAATAACATGTTCAGATCTGAAATCATGGCACTCGGGCCCTAGTGACAAGCATTAAGCTCAACAAGTTGCAACAACATCAATAAGTACTAACAACGGATACTGGGCACCATGCCCTAATGATCTTATAGCTTATTACATGAACAATCTCATCCAATCCCTACCATCCCCCTCAGCCTACAGCAGGGAATTACTCACACATGGATGGGGGAAACATGGATGGTCGATGGAGAAGCGTCGGTGATGATGATGGCGATGATCTCCTCCAATTCCCCGTCCCGGCGGAGTGCCAGAACGGAGTTTCTGGTCCCCGAAATAGGTTTCGCGATGGTGGCGGCGTACGGTGATGTTTCTGGATGAAGTGGACGACCCCCTCGCGTTTTAGGTCAGAGAGGGTTAAGTAGTCGAAAGGGGGACTCGGGGAGGTGCCGAGTCGCCCTCCTCATAGGCTGGCGCGGTGGGCCCCTTGGCCGCGCCACCATGTGGTTTGGGCCACTCGTGGCCCATCTCGCCTCCCCTTCTGGCTCCGTGAGTCTTCTGGTAAAATAGGAGGTTTGCGATCTTTTCTGGTGTTTTTCCCGAAAGTTGACTTTCTGCACAAAAACAAGACACCAGGGCAATTCTGCTGAAAACAGCGTTAGTCCGCATTAGTTGTATTCAAAACACACAAGTTAGAGGTAAAACAATAGCAAAAGTGTTCGGGAAAGTAGATACGTTTTGGACGTATCATTGACTCAGGACTCCCCTTGCATACTCCTGCATAGGGTAGAGGCCGGCGGCGAGTTGAAGGAAGATGCTGCGGGCGTTGTCATACAACCAAGGAGCCGTGAAATGCATCACACTAGAATGGACGAGGCCAATATGAAGGTCAAGGTAGTTACGGCAGTGTCAGCATTTTTCGACATCGACCCCCCCATTCAATCTCCGGGAGCCGATGGCCACATGGTACTTGGAAAGTGCCCCAACTGGGTCACGCCATGGGCGAAGAACCAGATTCGTCTTGGGGGGGGGGGGGGGTCTTCTTGATGAGGGCCCAAGACGCACCATCGGCGCCACCTCGAAGTTCCGGGCCGTCCCGATACGTCCCCCGAAGCCTCGAAGCCTGCAGCCGTCGCCACCGCCCGGAAGGAACCGACGGTCGTCGCCACCACCAGCCGCCACTTTAAACTGTTGGGAGCATCTTAACCGCAACCGTCCCAATTAGGCAACGCCTCTGCACCTCAACTTGATGGCAACGGCGACGATGATGATGAGAATGTCGACATCGATTCCTTCATCAACACTGGCGCCAGCAAAGATATATACATGCCTCCTGTGGATGACAAACCCTTCCGTGCTCACGCCGATCAACCTGCTCGTCCCACTACAGTCACGCAGCGCCTGACCTTCCAGGGTTTATCTCAAGAGACACCTCCAGCGGCCGGCAATGAAGCTCTAGACAAACCGACTAATGTTTTCACCCCTGGCACAATACGGAAGACGGTTCGTGAGGGGTTTACAGCCCCAGAGAAGACGGTTGGCGAGGCGGGGTTAGCACCCTCAGAGGTGAAGAACAAGAAGCAGCACAGGAAGAGAAAGCCAGGCGCCGCCTCTTCGAGCCAGCCACCTCCTATGATCCAGGGTCGTGAAGACTTGGTACCACCCCGTCCGGATGGCTTGGCGCACCGACTTCATGAAGCTGGTAAACCGATACTGCCTCCGGAGATGCTCTGCTTCGCATATGGACACATGCACTCTTTGCATCAATCTATCCTGCACCTAGAGGGCCTCCTTCTTCAAGACAAGTATCCAAATTACCCGGTGTTCACGGTCCAAGTGCCAATGGATGATGAGTTCGACTTCGTCCGTGAAGCCCCCGCGGATCTGTTCTTCATAGCGTACGAGGAAGTCTTCAATCTATTTCACTACAATCGGTTGAACTATAAGTTGGTCCGCCTATACGCGCTCAATGCGGCGATGAAGATCTATAGCGATAATCTCCTGCACGTCGCGGTAGCGGATCCCTACTACATGCGTGACAACCAGCTGGTGAAAGGATCAAGGACACGGACCAGGGCGACGGAGCACCTCGAGAGGTTCATGCTGAAAAACAAGAGGAAGAACAGCCTTCTTGTGCCTTTCTTTCCCGAGTAAGTACACATCCGCTCGCCGCCGTCGTAACTTATGCTTTCTTATCGATTTCTTCCATTGCTGATCCTTTCCAACATTCCATTTCAATTGTGTTGAATAGGGACACGTTCTGCATCCTCATCGTCCTAAACCCGAGGTGGTCCATTGCCACTTATTTCGACTCGGGGAGTGTGCAGAGGAAGAAAGACTACACCAGAATAATGGGTGTTCTCGATGATGCTATCGAGGGCTACGCCCAAAAGGGAGGCGCCTTCGAAAATAAGGCGGAAGCTTTTAGGAAAGACAAGAAGCACCGGTTCAAGCATGTGACCGAGTTCCCTTGCCTCAAGCAGCAGCCTGGCAGCGTGAAGGATGCCTTCTATGCCCTCCATCAACTTAAAGGGTATGTCTGAGATGCAGAGCAATTGAGGATGCCATCTAGTATGCGAGAATGGGTCAAACATGACGAGAACCTCACCGATGCTGATATTAGAGAAGACTTCCATCGCATCATGACGAAGTTATCGGAAATCATCGTCGAAGATGTCAACACAGCAAGGGGGCCTTGAACTACCGCGGCCGAGGTAGGATGTATTATAAAAGAAAGCCTTGCCTCACTCGCAAGAAGTGCATCTTTATTTTCTTTTATTATAGACTTATCCACTTAGATGAATAAATCATGCATACTCTATTTATATTATTAACCAATATATATCCCAATCCATCTCCAGGGTTGTGCCAGAGGGACATCGAAGACCGGCTAGAGTTGCAGAATGACGACAGGACGTGGACGACAAAAGAGATGTATAAACCGTTCCCGGCGCCGCTCAAGAAGAAGAAAGCTCCATGATCGTCGTGCTCCCACTCTTGCTCACCATCATCGCCGATGTACTCGATTTGATCCTAGTGTAGGCGGTGACCATTTCATTTGTAACGTGTGACATGATGAACTTTTGTATCAAACACTTGTGTAAAAATTCCGCACTTGTAACTCTATATGTATGTATCTCGGGATATAAGTAATGATTTGATGACCACATAGTAATGCTTCTATTTTCATATACCTGTCAAAATATATTCTTGTTTGTATTATTGTCTGTATAAATCCTGTAATATACCTGTATTTGTACAGCGGGCAGCAGCAATTTCCAAATACCAGTACATAAATTCTGTGGCGCATTGTATATTTTTCTGTGGCGCACCGCCTGCTGCTGCGCCACTAAAAAGGTTTCTGTGGCGCATGGACCTTGGTGCGCCACAGAATGTTGGGATTTCTGTGGCGCACCTGGGGAATTCAAATTTTTGTGGCGAGACTTCTGTGGCGCACCCACCATGCGCCACAGAAAGGAAAAGTGGGTGTGCCACATAATGCCTTTTCCCTACTAGTGGTCGTGCAAGTGTAGGTACCCACGGACGTTCAACGAGACAACCATACAAAGGAAGGACTCATACCCCATTTATCGGAGACGGAAGGACGGTCGTTCGACGAAGGTCCGCGGTGCAACGCTCGACAATAGATGGGTTGTGCCTTACAACCCTCACCTCTTGCAAATGTTCAACTGCCACATCAACGTGGAGGTGTGCTCCAGCATAAAGGCAGTCAAGTACCTATATAAATACATATACATGGGCCACAATCAGACTTCATTCAACATCGACAAGCCCGACGTTGATGGTAACATAGACGAGATAAAGAGATACATTGACGCAAGGTGGATTACACCACCTGAAGCCATGTGGAGGATATTTGGCTTCGTACTCTCTGAGATCCACCCGTCTGTACTACAGTTGCCGCTTCATCTCCCAAATATGCAAAGAGTCACATTCAAAGAGGGAGACAACCTAAACGACGTCGCAGCCCAGGAGAACGCATCCATGCTAACAGAGTATTTTGTGGCTAACCAGAACAACGAGTGGGCTAGAAATATTCTCTATAGGGATTTTCCACAATGGTTCACATGGCAACCAGAGAAGTACTGGAGGAAAAGGAAAAGGGATCTTCATCAAGTAGGCAGAATCGTGACAGCCAATCCCGCCGAGGGGAAGCGGTACTTTCTTAGGGTGCTTCTTAACCATGTATCAGGCTCGACGTCCTTCGAAGACATTAAAACCATTGATGGTGTGCTATGTGATACCTTTCGTGAGGCCGCGGAGAGGAAAGGTCTAATTGAAGCCGACAACACGCTTGATGAGTGTCTTACTGAGTCGGAGCAGTTCGCCATGCCAAACTCACTCAGGAGGCTCTTCGCAACGATCTTGGTATTCTGTGAGCCTGGCGATGTGAGCGGTCTTTGGTATCGACACCTTGAGGCGATGTCAGACGACTACCGGCGACAACACACGTGTCCAAAAGCGGTGGAGCAAATGGTGTTGCTTGATATAAGGGGCATGCTACAATCCATGGGTAAAGACATAAAGTCGTTCCCTCTTCCGGACATAGACGAGACATATGACAACACTGGAGGCGAGTCTAGGGAGGTAATCGAGGAAACCAACATCAAGGTTGACGAGGAAGACTCAGCACTAGCAGCCTTACTAAACACCGAGCAGAGGCTTGCCTATGACGACATACTAATACCCACAAGTATAGGGGATCGTTGAAATCTTCAATGTGTAAGTATAGTATCGATCCCACGAGGAGTAGAAAGTATAAGTATTTATCCTCTCAAATAAGAGTGTCACTTCTCTTATTATCAATGCACTAGACAAACTAAAATGATTAAATGATGCAAGTGTTTTTGGGTTTTTGGCGTAGAGTTTGCAATAAAGTAAAAAACTGAAAATAAAATATGACAAGTGAAAGCTCTCAAAGAGAGAAAGCCCAATCCTCTATGCAGCGAGAGGACAAGCTCAAGTGTGTGTTTCTTATAAGTGGAGAACGTTCCCAAGGGCTACCTAGACTTCATGGCATAAATATTTCTAGAACAACAAGGTAAGCATTTTGTCAAATTTTAATCTTCTTTTGGACGGAGCCATAATTAGGGAAAGGTAAATAAATAAACTAAACCCCCTTATGATGCTTCTTATGGCCACGTAAATGACTGCACAAGAGTTATTAAGACATAGAGTCCCACCATAGCCTTAAACTCTAAGGTCCCCGATACTAATACCCTCATAATGCAACTTCATGACTCGGTCTCAGGTTTACATGTCCTCCCAAGTCTCCCTCACTCCATTACACTACGGTGTTCTCCTATGAGCCCCTATAGGTGAAGTGATGTGCAATCGACGTTCGCACAACACCATCATAGAATTACATAAAAAGATAAACACTAGATAAAATACCAACACATGTCATAAATAAATCATTGCCAATCTATCCTATGCCCCCAGGAACATGAGAGAACTACTCACAACGCGAAGACTTCCGGAGGTGATTCCGCCGATGTTTCCCCCCTCCGATCCTCTCCGGCGGCAGCCTTCTGTCTCCTGTTTCGTGGTTTTTGTGTTTCTCCGCCGCCCTCTTCCGAAAGCCGTCGGGGAACTATTTTTATAGTCGTTTTTAGGTCAAGATGAAGGCACGGGGACGAAGATCGACGGCATCGGAGGCTCGAGGCCCAGAACAGGGGGTCCCACGCGGTCAAGGAATCTAACCACGTGGGCCCACCTCTTTCGGCCCACGGGTTTCCGTTTGTTCGCTTCCTTCGCTCCTATGCTTCGTTCCTTCCAAAAATTGACGCCCGTGAAATATTAGGTCATTTAGACGTCGTTTGGGTCCCTGAAAGTCAAAAAGATGGAAAAAGGGGTTTTCTGGTTCTGCAGGGTTAATTCCAAATAAATGGGGAAACTGTGAATTATCCCCTAAAATCATTATAAAACATAAATATAAACCATATATGATGCAAATAAGTTGGAATATCAAGTAATAAAATGTAAAGTTCATGTATGCATTTTACATGCATCAACATCCCCAAGCTTAACCAATGCTCGTCCTCGAGTATGAAGGTGATAAAACTAACATGTACTTTGCATTTTAATACTAACAATGGATATCAAAGATGATTACTATTGCTACATAAAGTCAAATGATTAATTCTCAAAGGAGTAGCAATATACAAGATAGATTATAAAGTGATATCAAATATTCAATGAAAGGATGTTCAATAATAATTCACAAAGTGTAACATAGAAGAAAGTACTATGGAACAAATGTACGCATAATGAAAAGTAAAAACATCCTATAATGGTCATAGAGTAATCTTGTAAAATCTGAATATAAAAGTGGACACTTTGGAAAGATAGATAAATAAGTAGAGGTAAAACATGCAAAAGTTTCATATAGCTTCCAAATGCTTTTATCTTAAGTTTATGTTTGCAATGTGGTATTCATTGGTGTGGAGCTCCCATTACCCCTATCATAGCATCTTGAATGATTAGAGTTTAAAGTGAAAGCAAATATGAGTAATGTGCTTGACAAAGTATGGGTTGAATGCCCCATGCCCCGTGAATACGAGTACCTACACCACGGTGTTACTCAACTCGGGCCACAAAGCAAGTTCAAGTTAAAGTCATTGTAAGTAATATAATAGCGTCATCAAGAGCGTCAACGAAGTGCATTATGATATCTCTTTTGCATTGCAAGAACAACAATATATTAGTAGATGATAACGCTGTATGGCCTAGATTGCATCTATTTACATGTGCAGAGAATAATTGCATTTTGTATTTACTATGGTAAACATAAATACATCTATTTACATGTATGTAATCATTCTATCAGGGTTTACTGTCGGCAGGGATGCCTTGTTTCTTTTTATCTCACAGGAGTTAAAATGTTAATCTTAAAAAGAACTATGTTCTCATTTTACCTTTCATACGGTTCCGTAATAATCTAAAGGATCATGTTTACTCATTTCAAGTGTCATTCACTCTATTTCTCTTTTTTCGTCCAGAGAAAAGGGGGTAAGCGCATTGAGGCTGTTGATGACTGGGTGCAGTGCTGCAGCTGTCGTAAATGGAGAGTCCTGAACCCAGACTTCGATACAGAATCTCTACCGCTTGAATGGTATGTATGCAGTCATGCTCTCTTTAATCATAAAATGCTCGCAGTTGATGACATGCAATGATTTTATCATTCTAATCATTGTGTTTAAGTACACCTTGGCCACTTTTTTTCCGATAAAGGTCAATTTTATTACTTATATTATCGCGGAGATACAAAGTTCACACCCGGCCTCTACCTAGCTACGATGCACACCGCCAAAGCTGACCAAACAAAAATAAAACGTAAACAAGGTGAAGTACAAGAATCAATAGGAGAGCTCGTAGAACGCCTATGGAGATGGAGGTCCAATTCGAAGACTATCTTCCAACCAACCGAACAGACACCTTTGTAAACAGGTCACGAAACTCCACGCGTTGTAGATATGACCAGGAACGAAGTAGGTGTATACAACGGCAGATGACCTGCATAAGAGAGAATTTTTAATCATTAAAAACTTTGTCACTTCAACGGCAGATGACCAGGGTTTTTGCTCAAATGGTTCCCATGGCCTTAGAGCAACTCCAGCAAGATACGCAAAAACTGGTCAACTCGGAAAAGTGTAGTTTTGGCTGAAAAAAAATGTACCAAATAGATTTTGGAGTCGATTTTTGGGTGAACGGGAAAGAAAGAAGTCCACATAACCTCCCTATGTATTGGTTTTTGGGACAGACAATTAGGGCATCTCCAGCCGTTCGGCCCCCTAGGCGCAAAAACGGCGCTAATTTGGCCTGGGGGGGGGGGGGGCAACGGCGCGCTGGGGGCGCCGATTCCCAGCCGTTCCCCAGACGGCGATTTTCGCCCAAATTTCACAAACAAAAAGCCCATAAACATTTGGGCATACAAATCCACACACAGATAATTCAACATACAAATTCACACACAAATGTTCAACATACAAATGCACATACAAATAGTTCAACAATGCAATCAAATAGAACAAATCAAACTAGGCATTGCCATTGCCTTTGCGCCTCCACAAGGGCTCCACTAGATCATTCTGTAGTTGTGTATGCATCACTGGGTCTCGAATCTCCTGGCGCATAGCAAGGAATGCTGCCCATGTCATCTGTAAGAGGACCCTATCGGTAATATGGCTCAGTGTCAGCCACCGGATCATTCCGCTCGCTCTCAATGATCATGTTGTGCAAGATCACACAACAGTTCATCACCTCCCACATATTAGCTTTCGACCAAGTCAGAGCTGGGTACCGGACAACAGCGAATCGAGACTGCAGCGCACCAAATGCCCGCTCAACATCCTTCCTGCAAGCCTCCTTGCACTGAGAAAACCAAGCTTTCGCGCTTCCTGGAACAGGGTTGGAGATAGTCTTCACAAATGTTGACCACTTTGGGTAGATGCCATCTGCAAGGTAGTAGCCCTTTGTGTACTGGTGCCTATTGATTTCGTAGTTCACCGGGGGAGCATGACCCTCAACAAGCTTGCCGAAGACATTCGAGCACTGCAGAACATTGAAGTCATTGTGAGTTCCTGGCATGCCAAACAAGGCATGCCAAATCCATAGATCCTGTGTAGCCACAGCCTCAAGAATCACACTGCAAGCTCCTTGGTGGCCTTTGTACATCCCCTGCCAAGCAAATGGACAGTTCTTCCATGCCCAATGCATGCAGTCGATGCTTCCAAGCATCCCAGGGAAGCCTCTTGCTTCATTCGTGGCCAGGATCCAAGCAGTGTCTTCCGCATTGGGTGATTGCAAGTATGTTGGCCCAAACACTACAACCACTGCCTGACAGAACTTCAAACAATCAATGGCAGTGGACTCGGACATGCGTAGATAATCATCCTGCGAATCACCGGGAGCACCATATGCAAGCATCCTCATCGCCACCGTGCACTTCTGAATGGAGGTAAAGCCTACCGTGCCAGTGCAATCCTTCTTGCATTTGAAGTAGGTGTCAAACTCCCGGATGGCATGCATAATGTTGAGGAAGAGCTTCTGTTTCATCCTGAAATGGCGCCGAAACACCGTCTCGTCCTGCAGGGGCTCATCGGCGAAGTAGTCAGAGTAGAGGATGTAGTAACCTTCGTAATGCTGCCTCGGCTTGCTCTTGCGGCGACCGGGCGCCGAGCCACCACGCCGCGGCCGCTCCTCGTTTGCGAGGAGGACGACAAGGCAGGTGAGGATCAGCAGTGTTCTTCATCGTCGACGGCGGCCTCAGCTTCCTCATCCAGCAGCTCGGCGAGCAGCTCCTTGTCGTCGGAGTCCATGGCTGGGCGGACAAAACGCCGAACACCTAGCGGGCGAGGTGGGCGCGTTTCGCCCCGAGAGTCTTCCTTGCGGCTAGATCACGGCGGAGGGGAGTGGGCGGCGCTGGCGGCGTAGAGGGGGTGAGATGGTGGTCTTCCTAGCGGCTTGTGTGCGGCGGAGGGGGGAGGGGTGGTGCCGGCGGCGACAGGGCGGCGACCAGACTGGATAGAGGAAAAGGGCGAATCGGAGTGGGGAAAATGCGCCGTCTCGCTGGCAGTGCTGGCCCACGCGTGGTTTCCCTTCCGCCGGCTCCCCTAGGCGGAACCCGGTGGGCTGGGTTTGGCCTGGGAGCGCCGGCGCTATTTTTGGCCGAATGCGCTATTTGGGCTCCTGGGGGCGACTGGGAAGATTTCGGAGTTTTAGGGTGAAACGTCGGTATTTCACGCCCTGGGGGGCGTTAGGGGGACGGCTTGAGATGCCCTTGGCTGTATCAAGGCGGTTTTGGTGACGTGGACGTCTGACCGAACCAATTCGTTGACCAGCCGCGCCCTCGCCTTGCGCCGCCGGCTGCGACGGAGGCCAGCCGCCCCCGTCCACCTCCTTGCTTTGCTTCCCGCAAGCAAATCACCTCCGCCGCCACGAAGATGACCATGCGGCTCCACAGTCACCGGAGCGGCGGCGGGCTGTCGTCGCCGAGGAGGATGACAGCGGCAAGAGCAGGACCTCCTGAGTCGTCGTCGTGGCGTGCTCCCGCGTCTCGGCAAGGCAGAGGCGGATGAGCGGCCGATGGCGCGGGAAGTCCAAGAACGGCGTCGCCGCCGCGCACCTGAACATCAGCCCCGAGCTGCTGCAGAGAAGGAACCGGATCTACCTCCGGGGAACCGTCAGCAAGGAGCTCCTCACGTACAACGGCACAAGAAGGTTGTCCGCCTCTCCAAGAAGATCAAGGACGACATCTAGCTGCAGCATCAAAGATCGACTACGACCAATTTCCTGTGAAATCGTGGCCTCTTTGAGTAACTCCATGAAAGGACCTCCTTGGGAGCACCTCCACAGGAGGAGGCGGGTCGAGACGGGGGAGGTCAGCGGCTCAGCGCTAGGAGAGCTAGGCAAGGGCCCGAGCGGGGGCGGGCCTCCACGGCGGGGGGTGGGAGGCCAGCGCTAGGAGGGCTAGGCGAAGGTCCGAATCGGGCGGGGCCGGTGATTGGCGCCGGAGCGCTTCTTCCGGCGTATGTACAACATAAACTCGTTGGGGAAGATGAAGAAAAGAAAAAAATCTTTTACGGTATGGTTTTTCGGGATCTGTTCCGCACGGACCTTCGTGATACTGTAAAATCGTTTTCGGGGGAACCGGAAACGCGTTTTCCAGTTTGTGTTTTTCCGGATCTGCTAGAGATGCTCTTATCCGAAAGCCGGGGTAAACTGGCCGCAAATGTTCACATCATGATCAAAAATCATTTTACCAAATGTTTGGAATCCCGTAGCACTCTTAACTTCCACTAACTTGGAAAATCCGGAGGTTGAAACATAAACGTTTACCACAGAATGGCATACTCTCACCACTCACTAGGAGCTACAGTATTCCTGGTACCTACAGGGGTGTTGACTGTGAACAGTTCCAGCAGTAATATTGGCTTACCACCGAAATTAGGAATGTTGACTGTGAACAGTGCTAGGATTACCTTACAAGTTTACTGTGCTAGAGTTTTTATACATATACATAACGTGCACTAGGCTACTTGTTTATGTTGCCGGATGATTGTTCATGTTACCATTAAATTCAATATTAATCACCAAAATAGTATTTGCACCGACAAATATGTTCCCTGATAAATCAAGTTATATTCCAAGTAGCCTTGTATCACAGCAGGTAGATCTTCAATATCTTTGTTCAGCAAAGTTTATACACCACACATGCATACTTTTTGATAGGTCTGAAGTGTTCATGTTGTAAAATTCCAGGTTTTGCTATATGGAACCTTTCAACGGGAAATGCGACATTCCAGAGCAACAAATGGAAGTTGGTGTGATCACAGTTGGTGAGAAGATATCTGGCCACAATAAGGTAGTCCAGCCGAAGGTTAAAAGGTTCAGACAAGATGAAGATGTGAAGGTAACTTGAAATCCGAAGCTTATGTGTAGTAGATCCTTTCTGAAAGTCAAGGTCAATAGAAGTGAAAAGTTAATCCTCCTATGTGCCCAGAATGTCAGGTTAATCCCGCCCGCAACTGCGGACAAGGAAAAGCCATCTTCAGGTGCCAGGAGCTGTGAAGGTATGCATGCTTTGTAGACAAAAATGAACCTCTGGATCAGCAATAATGATTATGACCCTTGTTCCTTTTTCAACTGATATTTCGTACATGAGCTAACGATGTTCATCAGATGAACCGGGAGATAATTCCTTGCAAGCCAAGTCTAATACGCCTCACCCCGCTTTGAAGAGCTCGTCGAGTGGGTATAATAGCAGCTGTAAGAAACAGTGCTGATTGCGAGTGCATGGTAACCATCTGTCTGTCTTTTACTCTTTGTAACCAAGGCTTTACCATGCTTGTCATTTCGTTGAAGCCGCTTTTCTTTCCACATGATTGAAGGGGTAGGAGGAATGGAGCTGCAGCGAGAGTGGTGGCTACCCTGTTGCGAAGCTCCGTGCGACGACTGGCTACGTCGTTTCATAGCTTCTAAATGACTCGGTCCATTTTATCTTCCTTTGGGAACGCTTTTGCTAATCTAAGATACTCGAAAAACAAACTAGTAGAAGTACCAACTGGGACGCTTTCATGGTTGGACCCTTTCAAGTGAAATGTGTTCGTAGCAAACTGTTTGGACCCGTTCCTAATTTCGCTTGGAATGATTCTCTTTGCTCGGGGCCGTTTATTGTAGATGCTCTTAGATATTGTCACAAAACTCTGTGACTCAGAGCGCCACCTCCAACAGGTAACTCATAGCATCGTCATCCTGACTACTGTTGTTGGCTCGATCCTTGTATGGAAATCACTTGGCTCGGCTAGTGACAAACCGGACCAGCCATGGAGTCTCGAAACTCTCATTTGGTTCTATAATTCTTCAACCTTCAATCACTACCTAACCTTTTAAGCAACACAAATTATGACTAAATGAATGAGGTGGGAGTAGTCTCCTCCGCTACCTCCCCTTCCACTTTCTCTGAGCTTATCCATGCACCAAGCTTGAAAAAAGGAAGCCTGATTCTGACAATTATCCTACACGATAATAAATTCTGCACATAACATTAACAAAAATTGGTATGGCCATGCGTGAGATGGATCGGTCATTTGATGGCCAATGACGCCGACGACGCCTCGGCTATCAAGGAGAGTGGTTGACGAGCATGGAGGCAAGCACCAATGTCGAATGGGTGCAGCTCAGCGCCATCAAATATGAGATTGACTCCAGGCAAGACCACGTCCTTGGTATCTGAATCTTCAGAGTCCGTTTTCACGGCAGTAGGGGATGGTGTATCTTCAGTGACAGATCTTGTCGCAGCCTCATACACAGGAGTGAGCGCGTGTGACCTGTCAGAAATTCCAGAACGTGGCGATGAGCCGTCGACAAAAATAGGGGTACAAAAGTAGTATTATGAACTATGTGACACAACATGTCCCATGCTGCTGTCAAGTTTCTTTGTGACATACCTGAGGATGCTCCCGTCAAAGCTCAGAACTTCAGTAAAGCATTTCGGCCGTCTTCCGAGCTTCAGTCTGACATGTTCGCGTGGCGACGTCCCTCCTTGGGTAGGTGACAATTGATCTTGAAATGGGCTCCATCTTCCACTCACAATGTTCATGAGTTGGCGTGGAGAGTTCTTGGATCCTCCACGCTGGTTTAGTAGCCTTGCGGTTGGACCGGTCGCATGGTACTCGTGCAAAGTTCACGCAACCTCTTCCTCACGTTCTGCATAGACTCGTAGTGTTCGAGAGATCATTTTTCTGAAGCATGTTTGAATCGACGACCCTTTCGCAAATTCTTTCGCATAGCTTTGGATTGAACAAAGGAATTCCAAATTCCAAGGTCAAAGGTATCCACTCGTAACTTCCCTTCTCTAGAAGTTCACTCGATTCGCTTACCTTGTGAAGCCTGACTACACGAAGGTAACCAATTGTGCTCAGCTCAACTTTGCTGGATAGATCTTCCAGTAACGAAATCAAATTCGTCATCTGCTCCTCAGGCAAATCAGTGCCGGCTAGCGCAGATGCTACTGATCCATCAGCATTTTTCAGGGGCAACGGGACGTCCATAGTTACAAGGTTTCCCGAATCGTCGAGATCATTAATGCTTAGTGGCTGCACTATCACGGCAGAATGTTTTGTCATCCAGTTCAAGTAATGCAATAGAAGGCCTCCCCTTACCAAGTTCCCTTCGAACTGCCCTCCTAGTCCACCCACCACAGAGTGATCCCAAGACCATATCAGCGCCTTCTCGCAGTTGTTCAATGGTTCAGGCAGCATCCGGAGACGTTGTCCTTTCATGAAAACAGCCGATATTGGGCCACAACTACCAGACGTATACAATGCAAGCTTCATCCAGGGTGTCATTGAGGAGTAACAAGGCGGACCAAAATGTACTGGGCCTGCAAAGCTGGGTAGAACGGATGAATATGGAAGAGGAATCATAGATACCACAATATCATAGTCCCTGAGAAGTAATCTTTCCAGCGTTGACTGCGTGAGCGAAGCTAAGCTCTCACAGCGAAGAATGTTGACTCGGTAATTTCTCTTAGTCTTCGGCAAGGGGTTGTTACTAGTTGAGCCATCCAGTTCTGTAGTCTGGGTATTGTCATTTTCAGTAACCATCTGGCTGCTGTCAAAATCATTTTCTACTATGCTTTCCTTACTTTTCGATATAGTAGTGGATGGTGAGGATGCATCTGAATCAATTCTCGGGTGTTCCTGTTGTGGTAAATCGCCATCTTGGCCACCACCGGTTGGGTCTGTAGTTTGAAGTGAGATTTTGTTACGCTCGACAGCATTATCAACACCTTCATCGATGCTTCCCTTGCTTAAAGGAGAGGACAAATCATCCTGCAAAGAGCGTTCCTGGTAGATTTCTTCGGTAGATTCATTTGGTGAAGTTCCACCAGACAGCAAACACTCAAGGAAGCACCTCAAGCTAAACGCATGATTTGCAAATTCCTGGAGCACGCCCTCAAACTTCTTCCCTTCTAAACTAGCTAGGTCATTGCATAGATCAGCAATGCAAGAATAACCGAGTTTTCCAGCCTCATACAACGTTACAGCATGGGACTTTAATCCTGCAATAGGTTAGTGAATAAAGATCAGTACACTACGCTGATCCAAAGGAAGGTTGCATTATAAATGTAGAGTGCCAGTTTGAGTAACAAATTGTACAACTATCAATAAGAATCTTTCGGAATAGAACTCCTTCCACATATTTTTGCTTAGTTATAAGATTAAAAAAACTGTAGGTATATTGAAGTATGAAGGGAATCTAACCTGGAGATAATGAACCCATCATCAAGTAGGAAGTTACATTAGCATCCACAACGAATCCCACATAAGCATTCCAGAGAATTTTCTGGGTCCATCAGAATTGTAAAGTAATTCACAAGATTTTTCCGAGTTGATGCTCGTACGTGAACCTTCATCATCCGCACAAAGAATGTTACCGGGCAATGAAAGTTCACTTGAATCTCTAAGAACAGAATCTGTATCCAAGAGCTTTGTAGCCCATCCCAATCGACAAGCAAATGATGCAGCTGCCTGGAGTTGATAAAGGTCAGCCTGTAAAGTTTTAGCCAATTCAGCAACTGTGGCATGTTCACTTGATACAACAAATACAGCATATAGTAGCCTGCAGTCAAGAGAATACAAAATATATTTAACAACAGTAAACAAAGCTTGCAATGCACATCAGTTCAATAAGCAATGGTGCTCATAGTGAACAAGACTAATGAAGACAATTACTCACTCTTCAATTGGATCTTCATATGACTGATCCTTATTTGAAACAAAACCTTCGAGTCTCGAAACTGAATTAATGGAGCACAATTTTAGAACCGAGCGTCACTAAGTAGAAGTTTACATTTGGATCCAATATGAAAGTTATAAGCTCGTACCATGCAATTTATTTGTCAGGACAAACAAATGGACACGAGGAAACTACACGAATGAGTTAGGTTGATTCCCACAGTAAATTTAATACGGTACCATTTACAGGGATCCTACACAAATAAAAATAGTATAGCATAACATACTCTTTGTCCATACCTCTGAAACGGTCCTCCGGATAAACTGGCACATCAAAGTATACTCCTCCTCTTCTATAAAGACCATTTATAACCTCTGGATCAAATATAACATATGAATTGACCTCTTCCTTACATATTTTGTCTATTGCTAATGTTTCTTCTTCAGAAAGCTTCTACAGTAAAATAAACCATCAATTCCTACAAATAAAAAGTGCTCATGTATAATTACTATATTTTGGAGAGACAATGTCTAGTCAAACATATGTAATACTTCACAATATGAATGAGAACACACACTATATTCATTATTTCTTTTGTAGGAAGTACAATGTCCTTACAAAATTTACAAGAAAGATAACCTCCATGAATCTTACCTTAAACTCCTCCAATGTAAAGTTGACAAAACGAACTCCCCACCAAGGTTCTATCAGTAAGTCTGCGGGTTGTGCAGGTAACAACTCTTTCGCAATTGATTTGTTCAGCTTCCACATTATCTTCTAAAATACCAGAAAGTAAGAAGGGATTATACAACATGAGGAAAATAATACACCAGTTGGGGCATGTTTGCCTCTATGAACCTATGAAAATTATCATTGTGTGTTTGATTGAAAATCTCAAAGTCCAATCCTTAACAATAATACTCAAATAAATTTCACTTTCGCCCATCTATTTGTTTTGAGTGAGAGAAATTGCCCCACTCAAGAAAATTTCCTCGAGCTGCACAATTTAAGTATTGTATTCCACGTTTTACTCTATTTGACATTGACCCCGCATTCTGAGGAAGTGGTCCCATGTTTCAGTCCCATGTGGCAACTGAGCGAGAGGCATTGTCACAAAACATAATAACAAATTGAGTGATGGGGTTCCACAAAATTTGTAAAAACTTAAATCTTGATCACTCTACAATCTTTATTTTTATGAAATTGTATTTGAATTTGTGTTCAAGTAACTTAATAAATCCTCATTCAGTCAAACTTACTTCAGCCTAATAATTATGCCAATTTAAGTATTTATTCTAGGGGGGATAAGAATGACAATAATACCTTTGATCTGCACTTATTCATGATATCAATAAACTCATTTCTTCCAACACCAGTAATCCTTAGGGCATCGGCCGCAGTGAAGTTTGGAATACTGTCATATGGTTGCTCTGCAAGAAGTAAGAAAGAATTATTCGCATATTGAATAAGATTGTTTTTGCTGACAACATTGACATTTGCTGCTATAGGGATGATCTATGCTAGCACTTATTAGCACATGTACAATAAAATAGGTGTACAGTAAACACATGTCAAATATATTGAGTAAACATAAGGTAATACAAAAATATATTACATCTTAGGATGAACCAAATTATAATATCAATAATGCGATTAAATTATTGTTCCCTCCGTATATTTCACGATACTTGTCCAACCCCCTTACCATTCTTCATAGCTTCGAAAAGGACATCGCAGTAAAATCTGAAGGGTGATATCCTCATTACTCGACAGATGTGGTCCGCAAGGTGGTACGGGTATAACTGCGAAATGTTTATCATAGTAGTAGTCATGAAAGAATGCTAGAAATCTGATGAATAAACAGAAGGAAACAATTTAAAATAATACACAGAATGAGAGAAACAAAAGGTACACGTGCATACTGCGAGATTTCTGCGGAGGTAGCGCATGAGATCGTCGTAGTACTCCCCCTCCTTGCACACTTTGCGGGAGAAGCATGAACTCCACGACAGTCGTTTCCGGATGCAGTAATCAACGACCCTGCAACGGATCGGGCCATTTCGCGAGCAGAGAAGATCATATCAGGCATCCGAAGAAACCATTTTCTTGATTTCGACGGAACTGATCGATCATCCAAGATTGGTACCTGCGGTGCCACTCCTCCTTGGAGACGACGGCGGCCTGGATGCGCTTGGGGAGGGTCTCCCAGGGGCACTCCTCCCGGATGGCCTTCACCATCATCTGCTCCTCCACCGTCGCCGCCATCTGCTGCTGCATCCTCACTCTCGTCCTCGATCAATCTCTCACTCAGGTTCAATCCTCGATCTCCTCGACCGATCCGACAGTGAAAGCAACCGGCCGTGCCGTGGCTCCGATCAGGGGAGGCGCGCGCGCGTCGGGCAGAGTTTTTCTCTCTCGATGTACTACTACTATATTAAGGAGAGGAGTTGGTGGCTGTGGTACATGTCCGGTGCGTGGTACGTCGGTTTCCTCGGACCCTGGAGCAGATCGCCATGGGTCTCCTTGGACCGATCTGAAAGAAAGAAAGAAAGACGAGGGTTTATTTGCAAGATTCTGGTCAAAAACCGGTCAACAAACGTCCGAGTGACCACGCGTGCACACGATTGTCGACTTCAGTGACGGGTTCACAAGAATCTGGAGTTGAGTGACTTAAGTGCACCCGAGTGACGAGTTCAGCGCCCGCGGGTGCCATTTACTCCGAGCGAGAGCGACCCAAAGAATCCCTCCGGAAAAGAGAATAAAAAGAAAAAGATCCCAACAAACGTTCTTCTCTATCTCTGTTTCCGCTTAATCGTGGCCAGTGGCCTGGATGTGCGCTGCCGTGCCCGCTCGATGGATCCACATTCCTCCAGGAAGGATATTGGATTGCAATCCTAATCGGTGTTTCGGTTCAAGAAACTGGAGCACATGAATGAGAAAAGTTACATCTAATTGAAACAAGATATTTTGCCATTTTATTATTTGATTAATTAATTAAAGGAAAAAATGTTCGGTTAATTGGGGCCAATACAAACCGTTGATCAGGCACAAAAGAGATCATCAGGTACGCCGATGAGAAGACAGCATAAGATTGTACACTGGTGTCATCGTCATAACTTTTTTAGATCATCCACAGCGCGGCGCGACAACACCGGCGCCATGATTTTATTTCTCCTCTATCAATAGTTAGGGCTCTCCATCTCGGGCGCTAGGCGCTAGATCTGTCCCCCGACACTAACTTTTTTTGGCTGGCGCGAGTAAAATCGGAAAGGTGTGGCAGTCGTCTCTATTAAATTGTTGCACTAACCAATTATCTCAACAGTCCGAACTGATGGGAAAGGGCTGTGCAATGTATATATTATATTTCTGACACTTCCCCTCACGTACAGGCTGTGGACTTTTTCTCACGAGACTAGGACGTGGATTTTTAGGGTCCGCAGATATTTATTTTTAATACTGCGTTAGCTAGGATTTGAACTCTAGACCTCTGGCTCTGATACCATATTAAATTGTTGCAAAAGTCCGAACTGATGGGAAAGGGCTGTGCAATGTATATATTATATTCTGACACTCCCCCTCACGTCCAGGCTGATGGGAAACGGCAAATATTGTTTTTGACTTGGTATCAGAGCGTTGTTCTCGATCTAGGGCTCGTCGCACGCGATGTCTTCCTCAGCGCTGCAACTCTCCACCGCCGGCGCAGCCATCTCGTCTCTCTCCGAGTCGTTGTCCGCCGGCGCGATCACCTCCTCTCTTCCCACCTCCGCTCCCACAACCTATTCCAACACCATAACCGTGCAGCTCAATCGCACGAACTACCTTTTGTGGAGGACTCAGGTCATCCCCAACATCGCCGGCCAAGGATGGCTCGGCTTCCTCGACGGATCCTGCAAAGCGCCGTCGCAGACGATCACCACCGGAGAGGGAGCTGCTGCCGTCACACAGCCCAATCCCGCCTTTGCAATCTGGTGGTACACCGATCAGAGGGTCATGAGCATCCTCGTCGGGTCGATGAGTGAGGAAATCCTCGGACAGATGGTTGGCCGGACTTCTTCCGCCGCCGTCTGGAACGCCGTCACCTCCATGTTCTCCGCCCAGAATAGGGCAGGCATCCGCAATCTCCGTCGCCAGCTGACGACGACGAAGAAGATGGACATGAGCGCCACCGACTTCTTCAACCAGATGAAAGGGTTCGCCGACGCCCTGTCCATGGTCGGCAGCCCCGTCTCCGACGACGAGCTGGTCGACTACATGGTGGTTGGACTCGGCTCGCAGTTCGAGGGCTGCAGTCGTCGCTTGCTGTCCTCAACAACACCGGCCAGACTGTCTCCGTCCCCGACTTCTACTCCATGCTGCTCACGTGTGAGGCCATCCACAAGCAGAACTCTCAGGCCGGCGACTACGCTTCATCGGCAAACTCCGCTGCCCGGCAAGGTGATACCGGCCGTGGAGGCGGCCGTCCCTTCGACAACACCCCCAACACCGGCCGCAACGGTGGCAGGCCCAATGGAGGCCAGTACGGCGCCAGTGGCGGCTCCCACTCAGGTGGCGGTCAGCAAGGCTACCAAGGCAACCGCAATGGCGGCGGTGGCTACGGTAATGGAGGGGGTGGCAGTGGCTACGGAAACGGAGGAGGTGGCAGTGGCAATGGCGGTCGTGGAGGCGAGGGCAATGGCGGCCGTGGAGGCGGTGGCCGTCGTTTCCGCCCTCGCTGCCAGCTCTGCAGCAATTGGGGGCATGACGCTCTCGCGTGCCGCAAGTACACCGGCCAACAGCCGGACGAACGGCGGTCCGGCAACTCCGCCACCATGCACCACGATGATCATCCTTGGGTTCTCGACACCGGCGCCACCGATCACCTCACCAACGACATGGATCGGCTGAGCATGCAGGAGCACTACCATGGCAGGGATCTAGTCCACGTCGCAAACGGTAAAGGTTTGTCCATTGCGCATATTGGTCATTCTCGTTTAGCTGGTCCCTCGCAATCTCTTGTTCTGAAAAACATCCTTCATGTCCCTGATATTAGGCAGAACTTGTTGTCTGTTTATCGCCTTGTTTCTGATAATAATGTCTTCGTCGAATTTCATAAACATTTTTTCTTTGTTAAGGACAAGGCAACGAAGAACATCCTCATTCACGGTAGGAGTCGTGGAGGTCTCTATCCGCTCCCGTTCACTCGTGCTCCCTCCCATGAGAAGCACGCGTCTTCCGGCGTCAAGTCTTCGTCGAGTCAGTGGCATCAGCGTCTCGGTCATCCTTCGCATAATGTAGTCCAAACCATTGTTAAGTCCAATAATTTGAGTTGTAGTCCAAACTTTGAGTCATCGGTGTGTGATGCCTGTCAGCGGGCTAAGAGTTATCAGTTACCTTATAATTATTCCTCTCGTGTTTCACAAAAACCTCTTGAGCTTATTCATACTGATGTTTGGGGTCCTGCGCTACCTTCGTCGGGAGGTTTTAAGTACTATGTTAGTTTCATTGATGATTACAGTCGCCATTGTTGGATATATTTGATCAAGCACAAATCTAATGTTGAGGGCATTTGTTATCTTTTTCAGAAACATGTTGAGCGTCTTCTCTGATACCATATTAAATTGTTGCACTAACCAATTATCTCAACAGTCCGAACTGATGGGAAAGGGCTGTGCAATGTATATATTATATTTCTGACACTCCTCCTCACGTACAGGCTGTGGACTTTTTCTCACGAGCCTAGGACGTGGATTTTTAGGGTGTCCGCAGATATTTATAGTCTCAAACCAGCTTGAGCGTTGCGAGGGAAAGTGCTTAGCTTCCTATTTTATCCAGTTCGATTTATTTTAATTACTTAAGCGTCTACTTAGGCGCTGCTGCGCTATGGACGCTCTTATGAGCGAGTAATTCCGATCTAACTGCATCACCATTTTATCCTTGGTGGTAATAACACATTGCACACCTTACACGTATGTTGTCGCATGGGTATAGAAATGTGCACGGTATGAACCCACTAGCAATCACAAAACTCTCTCTTGACGATCTAAGCATAACTTGGCCAAAGTAAATAAATAGACCGGAGAGCATGTATGACTATCAAATAAAGCATTATGATAACAAATAACATCATATTATAACATGCACAAACTGAATGTAAATTGACAATTGATCATATTCCAACAAACACAAGAGAGCATGTAACACCCCGGCCACCCCTGGGCCGGGCCTGTCACCCTGGCAGCTCTCTAGGATCTCCAGACTGGCCCCACAGATCAACACTAGTCTTTTCTGCGCACTTTGTCCTCACTCGTGCGCACCCGGGAACCAGTTCCCGGTCGATCACCCATCCTTGGAGTGCTCTGGGCCAAGCACGCTTAACCTCGGAGTTCCTTCCAGATGAGCTTCCGGAAAATAAGTTGCAACTTGTTGATATGAGTATTCTATCAATCATGTTAAGCCCTGAGCCAGGATCCCACAGAGCATGACCGCAAGTGTAGGGCTTCAGAACAGGAACTTCAGCATCTTTATTTTTATAGAAGACATACCTTCAATATCATTTTGACATGTTGTGAAAAATCAGGTTTTGCCACTTGCCACAATGGGAGATGTGCGATTCCAGAGCAACAAATGGAAGTTGGTGTGATCACGGTTTCTGAGAAGAGACCCGGCCACAAGAAGGCAGCCCAGCAGGAGGTTCAACGATCCAGGCAAGATGAAGATGTGAAGGTAACCAGAAATCGAAAGCTTATGTGCGGGTCAAGTTATTTGGAAGTCAAAAGTCACTAAACATTAATGGTTAATCATGTTGTGTGTTCAGAATATCAGGTTAATCCCATCAACTGGCAACAAGGGAAAGAGATCTTCAGAAGCCACGAGCTCTGAAGGTATGCTTCTGCGCAACATAACAGAAACTCTGGATTCGAATTTTTTTTTTTGACACGAGATTAGATTTTCTTGCATCAACTAACAAATGGATGCTGCTGCTAGTGCCTTACACTGCTATATGTGAGGTCATTGAACCGGGGTCTTCAGGCACCTTAATTTGGTCGTTGAATTGGCACTGTGGTCTGAGTGGCTTCTAACGATTGACTTCTCCTTCTGGATGTTGTACAAAATTGATGTAAATATGCACACCTTTTGCACTTGAAAAAAGTAGTACATGTACTAGGGCATGTATATTTTTTCAAGGAATTTACTGAGACATAAGACATGAATGGTACTCTAAATGAAGTGGAACGTTTTGGTTCGGGAAGGGTTTGAGCCTTGTTTTAGTTGCACGAGTGTTTATTTAACAAAGTGGTCAGATGGATTTGTTTTCGCCTGCAAATCTGCAATAATCCCTTTATCTAGCTCACTCAACAAAAAAGTGAAGCCTCCAATTTCGGCTGCATATGTTTCCTCACGACGCCAGGTCTCCCTTGCTGGCATTCGTATAAGGAGTGCCAGGCAAATTGCCGACCCTGCAAGTCTGCAACTATTGTCCAATGCAATTTGAGTGCACTAATCAGTACTTGTTGATGGCTTGACACACAGTAAATCTGTGAGATGTGCTAGCAGGAGATCTAGCTTCACGTTCGGCACGGCTAGCAAGGAGGTTGGCGATGTGGCCAATGCTGATTGCAGAAGATATCATGTGATATCTCTGCCGCGCTGGCTGTAGTAGTGAACCCTGTTACTCTGTTCTGTGTAGTTTCAGACCTCTGGCCGCTCCCAGTTTGCTGTTCCGGAGCGACGTTTATTTCAGATCCACCGTCCACATCACTTCCCTATTTCCCTATGTCTATTCGCTCTACCCTCATCAAAGTTGCTGCCCATTCCAGTGCAAAACCGGAAGCTCACGGGATGATGACACTCTCCCCCAAGGCCCTTCTAGTCTCTCCCCCGATTCCCCTTCTTCCTCCTCAGTCCTCACCATTTCATTTCGTCTCCTACCTTCGTCGTCGAGCACCTGGCCGCGTGTTGGTCTTCAACCGCAGCGATCTAGAGCACGACCACTCTTCTCCGTCCAAGACGAAGCACTGAAAGTGCCCAGGAAGGAATCCAGGTACGGACACTTGAAATGGAATCGATTGGTTTCAGTTGCCTTCTCGCTCAGGTTGGTGAAATTTCACAACACTCACGGCACGCCGACGAGCAGTGGCATACTTGGAGTAGCAAAGCCATCACCAATTTCGTGGCAGCCAAGAGTTTAGCTTACGCTAGCTTGTGTAATTCAGAAGCTTTAACTTTAGCATGAGCTGAGAGAGAGAAATCTTTTAAGGTGCACCATCTTAAGTTGCCTTTACTTCTCAATCTGACTCCCGTGCGTATGATTAGAGCAAGAGGAGAAGATCAAACCATGAAGTGGAGCCGGCAGGCCTGCGCGGTCACCGTTCTGTTCATCGTCTGCCTCATATTACCTGGACACTGTAAGTATTTACTACAGTATCATATCATGCTACTCTTGCGCCAAATTCATTATTGATCTGACAAAAAACTCTTGCTTCCTTGGCATTGAATATAGGCCGTCCTGAGGGTAGAAGAATCGACGAGATGAACCGCCATGCCAACGCCACCACCGCCGTGGGCTCAAGGTCCGACGAGAGCAAGCTTGCCCTGAAATTCTGCGCCATCAGGGACTGTAGGACCAAAGACGAAGGCTGGACCGAGGATTGCATCTGCTGCGAGACGCTGCCGGGAGTCCCGTGCTGGCACACGGTGAAGGAGTGGCAACGGAACTGCCCGCGATGCAACCCAAACTGTGGTTAGTTCTTGATCGGGGATCGAGTTACATGCTTCAAGGAATAATGCTAAATACAGCCACAGGGGTGTGTTGTACACTCGAATGAGAGGGCAGTCAATTGTAAATTGTAATCGAGTAAAATAATGTGGAAGTGTTGATGCACAGTATATCTTTTCTACTGGTCTATATCTATGTAGTTAAACCCCGAGGCATGATCCAGATAAGATCTTGAGCCCTTGTTTGTCACCGGTGTACAAGATGAGTTGTTGGTGTTACCTCTTTTCTCCTATTTACATCCTTGCCGCCGTGAGTACCGGAAAAGAATGAGGTAGCCCAGGTTCCTGAGATTTTCGTCGACACGGAACAACAACGAGTAGCAGCAGTAAATTACCTAGATTTTTTTACTGGTGTCCATATGCCACCGATCATGGACCATACCCTGCCTGCTAAGATAAAGCAGCAAGTGCTTTGTGCAGCTCTGCCCAAGCAAAGCAAACAGTACCTGCAAAACAGAGATCAGAGAGACATGGCAATGGGCGGCATGTCTAAAGCATAAATGAGTCCCGCAAGATCAACCTTAGAGAGGTAGAATCACGCAGAACACAAAAAAACTGAGCGAAAAGCTAATGTTTCTTCTTTCATCTTCTTCTCCAGACTGGAGGTTCCATGGCTATGAACAACCCACCACCACCAGGGGCGGCAATGGCGGGCACCGACCATGTAAACCACCAGATTGTTTGTCACCTAAACGGAGCCAAAAGCTAAAATGAAAAAAAGGAAGCCGGCCACGCCTTCGCCCCCAAGATATACAAAATGGAAGGCGAAGGAATAACGCGAGCACTAGAGTTTTTTTGTTTTCTGGTTTCTGTTTCCGACTAAATGGAATGGAATGTCCACCAATCGACCGCCATCTCCGACCTCTCTTTCTACTCCTCCTCTTGCTGCTCCTACCGCTTCTCCGCATCGTCGACACAAGGATTCTTCTTCCGCCGCGCCGTCGTCGGAGTCGCCGCGCCAGAGCCCTCCTTTGAGCTCAGTCGGAGTCGCTATCCATGGCCTTGAGGCCGCCGCTGCGCTTCTGCTGCAGACACAAAAGGTAATGGTCAGAAATCCACTTCGTCGTCAGGTGATTTGCTTGCTGAAAGAATGTGCACAGCCACAGCCAGAGAAAGGAAAGACCGATAATAAACTTGAAAGCGAAACATGCAACAAGTCAAATGATGGACCCATCTTAAGGTCAAGCATCTCATATTCCTCACTCTCTCTCTCTCTACCCTACGGACGGCTACGATTCCATGCTCTATCCACGACGCCTAACCAAGCGGTCCCACCAGAACAGCATCGACAGGACCCACATACTTTATATTATAATATTCTATGCAGGTTCTGAACTTTATTTTATTTAATCTTTTAGATTTGAGTGGTCGGACGGATGCCAATGCAGGGATTGGCTCCAAGCATTTTAAAAGGAACACCTGGGCCCACATGCCAGTGAGTCAAGCGAGGGACAGTGGGGCTTGTAGACAGAGACAGGAGAGGCCTACCTGATTATCCATCCCGGGCCCACCAATCCACCAACATAGATCATACTCTAGTCAGCCCAAACCCGTGCCAGGCTCGATGGCGAAAACCCCACACGTCAGCGAACGACGTCAGACCCTCACCTCCATGCGGGCCCACATGCAGCCTAAGACCTAAGAAACTAGAGTATGATATCCATCGATTGCCCCTCCATCCACATCGGCGTGCACTTTCACCATCGAAGGCGAAACAAAGACGACCTCCCGGGCCCACATGTAAGAACACCTGGCCAAGGAGACAGGCACGTGGGCCACCCGCTGCCACTGCGCGTCGGCAATCACGAAGCACAGCCATCGATGGGCCGAGCCCACGTGACATCGGCCGCGAAAAAAGGAAAAGCCGGCGACCCCTTTTCTTTTTCTTCCCCAAACATTCCGACCCAAAATTTCTAACTTTTCCATGAATCTGAATACGTAACCATCATCAAAACTACAGTAGTCGTCTATTTAAGTGCAGTTTAAATTCAGTTGAGAATGGCACGTAGGAGTATGTATACCTTCTTGGACTTCTTCTCGCGCACCATGTACCTGCTCCGGGACACGTCCGACAGCCACTGACCTGGATAGATCGTCTGCAAGCGCACACAAACAAGAAATCCATGTCAGTTTTACTGAGTCATCTAACAGCAATGTAAGAATAAAATGGTGGCAGTGGCATACGCTGACGGCCTTCTCGACGGCCTTGGGCCGCTTCTTGGGGCGCTGCGGCAGCTTGGTGCCTTTCATGGCCAGGAAGTCCTCCTCCTTCTCCCGGCGCGACAGCGTCGTGAAGATCCGCGGCACCTCCGGCCGCGCCGCCGGCTGCTGCTGACGCTGTGGCGATTCAGATATGGCCGGCGCCTTCCCTTTCTCCTTCTCCGAAGCCTGGCGATGCGGCCTGCTGTGCTGCTGCTGCTTCGCCGGCGACGGATGCGGCTCGGCGCCGGTGGCGCGGGGCTCCTCCGCGGATCTGATCATCACCATCATCGCGTCAGTCAGAAACTTGAGAGCGACGCTACGAAAAAGTTTGTCTCCGGTTCATCGATCGGTGCGGCTCGGTGGTTGGGGTTAAAGGCTGGGTGGGGGTTAGTAGTAGAAACTGAACAGTGTTTAGCGGCAGAGTACTACTGCTACGACGGACGGTGGACGCGGCACCGGCGGCGGCAGAGGAAGCTAGTACTACCGAAGACGAACGAATAGATATGCCAAGCCCGTGAGAGCATAAACAAAGAGATTTGTGAGGGGGACAGTGGATGTATGTATACGTATCTATCCTGTACTTATACTACCCTGTCTCACATCAAATCCTGCTAGAAATTAGCGGTGCTATCTATCTCCACCACATATGTTCCTTCACACCATGAATGAGAACCATTAATGGAGAAGAGTACCGGATATACGGAAAGTTAAGGAGAAATTTTTGGAAGTGGGTGATGAATAGATTGGTAGATATATGCATGCCTGAAATTACGATGTGAGTGCAAGATATAAAAAGATAATCTTGGCATCTTGAGTGTCATTACAGATGACTAATATATGACGAAATCGGATGAGTAACTAGAGTAGGATGGAAACAAAACTTGCTTAATAAAGATGATGAGTACAGAAAGGTGTGTGAGGTGAGCGGGGGTATCTTGTCAGCTAACGAAACGCACCTTCGGTTTCTAAAGATGGCGAGGGGCGTGACAGCTCTACATGGCCCGAACCCACTAAACAAACTAGACCGGACACCGACCCGAACCGGACGGACACAGCGACTCAGACTAGACCGACCCGATCAGAGACGACGCGAGCACGAGACAGCACGTCCATGGTGGCGTCTCCGGCGAATGATGACTAGTTTACTTACTGTGGATGGAATGGTGAGACGGCGAGGCGTACCTGTGGTGCGAGAGCGCGACGGCGACGGCGGCAGCGCGGATGATGGGCCCGCCGCGGGCGCTGGGCGGCGGCATCAGCTTCTCCGCCGGGGCAGCCGCGGACGCCGACGCGGCGGCGTTGCGGCGCTGGAGCTGGATCTTGATGGAGGCGCGGCGGCGCGCCTGGGCAGGGGTCTCCGTCGCGGGCGCGGGGGTCGGCAGCAGAGGGGAGTCGCGGCGGCCGCGGGAGCGCTTGTTGTGGCCCCACTGGAGCCGCACGGAGCCGTCCGGCGCGGCGCTGCTGCTGCTGCCGCCGGTGGGGTTGGTGTTCTGGGTGGCGTAGTCGGCGAAGCCTGATGGCTGGTGGCCGTGGTCGCGCGCCGGGCTGCGGATCACGACGCCAGCGGACGAGGACACCGGAGTAGGCAGCAGGGCGCGAGCGCGCGGCTTGTGCGGCTCGAGCGAGGTGGCGGCGAGGTAGGACGCGAGGCGCGAGGTGTTGTCGGCCGTGGCGGCGTCGTGGACATCCGTGCTCGATCTGGGCTCCTGCGCCGGCGGCTTCCGGCTCGCGGTGCTGCCGCTGCCGCTGCTGCCATTGGCGAGAGGGAGGCAATCCGGACTGATCCTCTGGTACCTGCTGCACGGAAAACAAAACCAAAAACAATCGAGCGACCATGTTAGCGAGCGATTGGATCGCACCAGAAACAAAGGTCGAACATTTCGGATGCAGCACGAAACGAGCAGCGGAAGCTTCCCCCTATTCGCGAGAATTCTGAACCAAAATCAGTAAACAGGTAATCTAGTTTTCAGACTGTGAAATTGGAGGGCTGACAAGCGTTCGAAGATCTGTTCGAGAGGCATGGAACAATCAGGCGAGGACTGAATCTTTCTAATTTTTTCGAAACGGAGGACTGAATCTTTCGTCTCCGCATAGACAAACCAATCAAGAACGCCGAAATCGGCAGGGAACTCAGCATAGCGGTCAAAACGGCCAAGGAATGGGGGAAAAGCAAGGAATTTGACACAACCAAACCGAGCCCGCAAAGATTGGTCAATTCGAGCAGCCAGGCCAAAGAGAGGATAAAAACAACAGAGCACAGATCAATCGCCGCCAAGACTAACCAGTAACACCATACGGACGGAGCACTGGCGAGTAAGCAAAGAAAGGGATCAACTTGGCTCGAATCGCCGGCACGATCCGAGCAGAAAGCAAAACCAGGAAACCAAAAACAAAATCGAAACTTGTTGATCTCCGCAGGAACAGAACGGAACACGGAGAGCACACAGCAAAATCTCATCGGCTAGAGGAAAGGATTGGGGGGATTTCTCGCGGGTACCTCATCATGTTCATGTCCAATGCGGAGGTGTTCTTGGACGGGCTGGACGACGCCACGTCCCTCGCAACCGCGACGGCCTCAGCGGAGCTCCGCATCGAATCCCCCTCTCCTTCTTCTTTCTGCTGCCGGTCTCTCCGATCGCTGACACAACGAGCTCTAGCACTCTCTGCCTGCACCTGGCCGGCTCTACAGATCGAGCATTTTTATAGCGAGGAACAGAACAGAACAGAGTCGCAAGAAACCGCACGGGAAAAGAGGGGCTCTTTGGGGAAAATCTGACAGCGAAGGGAGCGAGAGCCGCCGATTCGCAGCAGGGAGAACCGAGAGTGAACTGCAGACCCTTTATCCATCATTCCAATTCTTCCCACAATGCCCTCCGCATCCGGCTCGAATCCCGTGCGCCCGCGGGGCTAGGGCATACTCCCTCCGTTTCAAAATATAAGTCTTTCCACCTACTTTCTACACACATGTATCTAGACATATTTTAGTGCAAGATACATGTGAACCTTGCACTAAAACATGTCTAGATACATTTGGGTGGAAAGTAGGTGGTGCGACTTATATTTTGAAACGGAGGGAGTAGTTCTGATCAGTGGCAGTGGGCTGTGACTAACGCGGAATTCAGTGGGGGGTTTGGGCCGCTGAGGTTTTCTCCGTGGGCAGCCGCACGACTGGACCCTGAGGTCACGTGACCCGTCAAGGCGTGACGTGGCGGTCTGCCGTCGCTTGATCCTGGCCGTTGACTCAGGATCCCATGGTCAATCTGAAACTTATAATTCGGCACAAAAGGAAAGATATATTTTTCTCCTGATGCTATATCCTTCCGTCCCAAAGAGGCAAAGATTAGACATCCTTAATGGTTGTAGCCGTTGTGACATTTTTATGCTAAAAATGCTATCGAGTTTATATACCAAAAATGGATGTGTTGTTGTTCACTCTATATAAGTTGGATCACAAATAAGGTTATCATTCATGAGTTGGCAACAAGGGGTACATCGTGCTGTGCCATCTTAGCTTGAAATATTACTAAGGGATAAATACGGCATTGGAAATCTTGGCTAGGCTAGATTGTACATCTAAAAACAAGGATTGTTGAATTCTGAGTTAATCAAACACATAAACAATTTTATAAAGAACCAAGTTCAAATATTTTTATTGTTAATTAAATACAGAGCATACCACAGAAAATAAAATACAGAGAGTGTAGAGATGGTCAGGTGTGCACAAACAACCTTGTGTTTTTTATTTTATAGTCACAGGTATGACCTACCCTAGCCTGGCATGTGCACCAGCTACGCCCATTCAGGTTTCAAAAGTGCGACTTGTGAAGAATGAAGGGCATTGTTACGGTCTCTAATGCTAGTAAAATCCTTGTAAATTAAGGATTTCGTGTAACTAATTCACCCAAGATTTGTTCCATATAATTTTTAGGTGTCGAGTCGCAGAAAAAAATTAAAGAAGAAAAATATTATGGTTTTGGCAGTCACATGATTAGCCATCGGTTTTTTTTTGCAGGGGATTAGCCATCAGTTTTGATGCACAAAAGCATGCATGTTCAAAAGAAAATTTTAGGATGATACTGATTTGTCATCCCTAGCAAGTGGCAACGAGGGATGCAAGTATGGAAGCATCTAAGAGCAAAAGTGTAGCATCTCTTAATAATAAAGAAATAATGCATGATTGAAATCTTCCTCTTGTAGTACGTAGGTCCATATATGTCCCAAGGATAACACATTTTCAATGCTGGTAGCCATATGGTACTACTGTTACGACATTATATACTAGTGACAATTTGTTTACGTACAAAAGGAAAATGCCTTTGATTACTTCACTATAACCTTGGCTTTGGAAGCTAAGGATCACCCTTTCTGTTAGGAACATGTCAAACAAGTATGGTATGTTACTACACGCAAGCATTCGGTGACTTATTGGAGAATAAGATAAAAATACAGCAACCGCTCGACTAGATACACACAAATGTTTACGGTATTCATTTTAAGGGGAACTAAAAAACTTTATGCGAAAATAGCTTTTAGAGATACCAACAATGCTAGTTCCACCAAATGACTCTGATGCCTCTAATATTGCCAAAATAGTTTTCTACTTTGCTAACCGAATTTTGTTTCGTCAGATACTCCCACCAAATGGATAAGTTTGTGTCATAATATAGAGCCTATATGCAACATAGACAATATACTAAAATGCACATTAGTACTTTTTCCGCGAGACTTTAAGGGTTATTCCACGATGTGTGCAAACGTGAATTACTGCATATGTCATAACGGGACAATTTTGCCTCTTGCAAAGTGTCAATAGTAGCTTGGAATGGGTTATTGCGCTTTGCAAGCGTGAATTACTAAATATGTCATAAGAGAACGGTTATGTCTCTTGCAAAGTGCCAACACCATAGCTTCGAAGAATGACGACATTGTGGCCACACAAAAAAATGCAATGTTGATGCATCAGTAAATTCAGATGCCAAAGGTCGGTCCACATTTCAAGAAAACATAGGAAATACTAAGCAATGTCTTGATGTTCACCCTTTTATTCATGATTTTTGTAAAATTAGTTACCACCGGTAATCTTTCAAAAACTTGTTGTCTTAAAGAATAGATTAATACATCATGTACCTACACACCAAAGCATACAATAACTTATTTGAGAGGGACACGCAAACTAGAATGTGTTTTCTATTTTACTCTTAACCATTTCAAATCTATCTTAGATTGCCAATGATCTGATGTATCAAATCCAACATCTAATATTAGATTAGTGGAAGTATTAAACATGATACTCACCACTTTACACATTTTTAGTTGTTAGATAAATATTATTCAATTTAAACTGGAAGTATACTATTAACTAATTTGAAAGATCAACAAGATATGTGAATAAAGGTAAATAGTGATAATGCTGAAATATAAGATAGGAAGAACCTATTTGATGATCGCTTCCTTTCGAGGTTAATCGCATCATTTATTCTTCCGCGACATGAACAATGAACATCAATGAAAGCATGTCATCTTTCCTCATTGGAACCTCTCTCAACAAAGCCAAGCATGCTTCCATTTCCTTGAATGTGTCCTAACATGTGATAAAGTATTTGTATTAATACAAATAAGTACTTCAAAAAATCATCCAAATTTTAGTCCCTATCAAAACACAAACAAAAGTATGTGATAATTTATATGGATGAATAAAAGCTCTTTTAAATATTTAAATCGTAGTAGAAGTACTTTAATCTTGTTGGACCCTAGAAAATCGCCTTAAAGAGAAAGCATATATGAGCCGATTATATAAATCATGGAAGAAGTTGGACTAAATCGTGGTAAATCAAACAGTGGAACTATGACTAGAACTCATGATAAATTGAGAAGATGCATGGAATGATCTATAAATCTTGAAAAAATAACCCAACTAGATCAGGATGGATCAAAAAGTGGGATTTCCTATGTGGCTCCTGATGAGCAAAAATAAGAGACATGGAAAATAGTGATGAAACATGTCCGGGTTTTATTTGTAGATCTTTAAAGAAGTGGATTGGGGTATGGTGGATAATAAAGTGAATTTCCTATAGACAAAGAAGAATATTTACATGATAAATCTGGAGATATCAAAAGAAGTATGACAACAAGTTGGAACAAAAATCAAGAACTCGAGAGAATTTTTACCAGAAGAAAATCAAGGATAAGAAAAGTATGAATAAAAATCTCAGATGGACCTGAAGAACTATACTATGGACTAACAATATTGCAAGGAGTGCATAAATATACAATGGGTCGTGGTCAAAACTAATTCGATAGCCACACAGTTCGAGATCTAGAAATCTTGAAGTAAAAGTAGATGTATTGATCAGAATATAAATCTCTCAAGAAGTGATGTTTTGAGATAGATCATGACATGGATTCAACGTATTGATCTGGCTAGAAACAACGTTCGAGACAGATCATACCAAAAAGTATAATAGATCTCACTGGAAGGGAAGCAATGTTTTGAGACAGATCATGACATGGAGTCAAAGTATAGATCGATCCCACAGGCTATGCTTTGTGGTGGATCGTCGCGAAACAAAGTGAAATCTAGATCTTACCAAAACATCGGTAATAATGATTTCCGATGGAGCGAGAGGGGGTCAACATATCTTGAAGTAAAAGAGTCAAATATTGCTCAAAATATAGATCTCAGATGGAGGTTTTGAGATAGATCATCAGACATATTTAAACATAGATCATAGCAGAAAACATTGCTCATAGATAAACCATGACACAAGTATTATATATCTCACCAGAAGCGATGCTTTGAGACATCATCACACATAGTCAAATTATAGATCTGATGGGCCATTCTTGCTTTAAGGTGCATCGTGAAATACGATAGAGTATATATCTTACCAAAACACCCGCAACTATGCTTTTCGGATGATCACCAGGTAGAGCATATAGATCTTGAAGTAAAAGGGTAAGGTGTTTATCAAATTATAGATCTCATCAAAGGGATGTTTTGATATAGATCACGACACAGATTCAAATTATAGATCTGGTCGGAAACAACTCTTCGGGAATATCACGACACAAAGTATCATAGATCTCACAGAACTTGCGCTTTGAGAAAGATCAAGTCAGAAAATATAAGTATATATCTCATGAGTCGGTCTTTGAGGTGGATTGGGAAGTAGTCGAAGTATAGATCTTACCTGAACACCGGTAGCGATGCTTTTAGGTGGATCATGAGGCAGAACTTCAAGATTCTAGATCTCACTTGAGGCGATGGTTTGAGAAGGATCATGGAGTGGTACAAATAGTAGATCTCGCCGGATGGATAATGATGGAGACCTCGAGAGAAAATGAGGAATGTTCGAAGGTAGAACCAGAGCAACCGGTATTTAAAGCATTCACCTACCACACTTCGTGCCGCTGGATAAAATATGAATTGTAGTTTGTGACTAATTGTTCTTTCACTCACTACCTGATATGTGGGCCCTTAAATATGAATGGGCTTAACTATCGATAAATCTTGGTTGGGTATAATGAAAATTTAACATTGTCAACGTTTATAGCAAATAGCTGGCATAGATACTAAAAAAGCATCTAAATTTAATATTCATCTACTAGGGGTAGTGTTACACATTTACCCGACATTTCCATTTTAATAGAGTTGCCATTTCAATCCACACTATCCCATGCCCGCCAAGTTTAGATTTTACATTGAGGATTTATTTCTATTTTCCATTGTTCTGCCAATGTAATTTACTTACAAAATAATTTGTGAATGCAGTCAATTGATTTTTACAGGATTTATTTGTATATTATTTACATCATAAACTTTTTTTTAATATTAGCCCTGGCTTAGGTTGTAGACTTTACGATTAAGCCACAATACACAACTCAATCAATATGTCTTTTGTTGGAAAATTTTGGAGTCAAATTCTAAACTATGATCTAGTAGATCAAACTATTATCCACAAATTTTCTGAACTCGTTCATCCTTATCATAAGCATGAACATGTTTTCAACTCCATCTTTCTCACAAGCAGAAGACGAATGGAGTGTGTTATAGAGTATTCTCATCCTTTTGGGGTGGACTGTATGGGTGCAAGTTGTGAGTGTGCGGTGAGAAGGGGGAGGGTGTCTGATTGGGGGTAGTGAGTCTACCTGGCCATACCTCGGGCCGGGCCGAGACAAGTCCGACACAGAAAAAGTCAGGCCCAAGCCCGGCCAAGTCCGGCTAAAAAGCCCGAAAGCCCGTCGGCTGTCGGGCCACGGGCGGGGCTTCTTCCTGAAAATGCCAAAATGCAAAGCCAGGGCTGGCCCATCGCAGCCGTCGGGCCTAAATTTCAGGCCCAAGCCCGAGATTTTCGTGCCGGGCTTCCCATGGCCAGGTATAGTAGTGAGCCATGCCTAGGTTCGTTCTTGTTGTAACGATTTTGCGACTTCTTGTATGAAGAAAAGAAATAAAACTTTTTGCACTTTATCAAAAGCACCTACTCCATCTGTCCATAGTTATCCTACATTTTAGGTATAGTCAAAGTTAAACTTTATAAAATTTGACTAAGCATATGAGAGTCAACATCTAAAATATAACAAAATATGATTAGAATCATTAAAAAAAAATTGTATTGTATGCATTTGGTATTAGAGATGCTGAAAAAATTCTATATGTTCGATCAAACTTTATGAAGTTTGACTTTGACAAAACCCATAATGTAGGGTAATTATGAACAGAGATATTATTAGAGACAATTACTATGCCACCTAGGAAGTGCCATGGAGCGATAACTTGAGAGCGCATTTGGTGAAACGAGCGAATCTGCGCACCCGGTGCACCCGACTCCCGTTTAACATTCAAAAAGTTTTTAAAGAATCTGAAAAAAGTTTGGACATTAACATAACATAAATATACATTGTCGTAAAAATTCAAGTCTTAATTTGAAACGCAACATCAACACTGAAAACAACAAATTTGTTTCAATACTCACAACGGGCCAAATTCAAAGCCCAACTTCATTTTGGGACTATTCCTTTTAGATTTTTCTATTTTATTTCTTGATCCGTGTTATGAATTTTGATTTAAATTTTTGTGGCATGTTAGATATGAGTACTACCAGTGTCCAATCCTTTTTCTGGAATTTTTGAAAACATTTTAGATGCTCAACTAAAGTCGGGTGCACCGGGTGCACAGATTCACCCGTTTCACATGATATGTTCTCGCGATAACTTGTATGCCTAGTACTGAAGAATACGCGCCAGCTCGAGTTTTTGGGCAACATAGACTTAGGAGGTAATTCAATTGTTCATTTCTCCTTAGCGTTGCAATCTCGAGATCCATGTAATACTCCCTACATCGTTAGCCATTAACAATAGTCCTAGTATAAATATGTGTTTTCTTTGTTTGGGCCCCTTTCTCCCATGTTTAAGGCAATAAGGAGGCAAGAGGAATCTCCGCCGAAGAGCTTATTGTCCCCTTCTCCATCGACTTGCCATTCTGGCGTCCGGAGGCAAGAGGAATCTCATCCCTCTAGTTTGGCTTGGTAGTTAGTGTTAGGGCCAGATAGTCATGGCATGCCTCTAGGGTGGTCGGAGCGGTGCCTGGACAAAAAAATCCACCTCAACTCCACTGTGTTCTCGTCGATCCTTCTGATCGACAATGTTGGGGTCTATGGATAGCGTCGAAGAGGTGGTGGTAGCAGCGACTCCATCAGAGGTATTTGTACTCCCCGTTGTTGTGTTGTTGTCTCCAATGCCAATGAAGAGCAATGAGGATTGTACCAGGGGCTTTTCCGCTGGCTGCGGCGGCGGCGTCGATCTGCAGTTGCGATGGTGACCCTGAAGTATGGAAGGTGGTTTGTGGGTGGTGGATCAGGCGACTTCCCTCAAAGACTTCGACGGGAGGCGCTGGATCTAGTGTCGGGAAGGCGCGGGGATATTCTTGGACATACCACAATCGTTCTGCACCTCGCCGCGAGCACAACACCTGATCTTCGGTTCAGAAGGCCGAGATGGCAATGGTGTTTGGTTCTTGAGATGACAAAGGCCTTTCTTTTCTTCTTCTGGGGAGCGTCTCAGTGTTGCTGATGGCTAGGGATGGCCAATAGTTCGATGCATGCAGGGACCCCTAAGGACTCTATTGCAATTTTCTTTTATGTATTTCCTTCTACTAAGGTTTCATGACAATTGTCTCCGCAGATGTCTAGAGTTTGTAATCTCATTTTACATCAATGGAATGGCATGGTTTTACTTCAAAAAGAAAAGAGAGAAAAAAAAACTACTCCCTCCATCAATGTTTATAAGGCACACACGTAGTTTAAGAACACACTTTGACTACTAATTTAGTTAACAAAAGTTAAATTGTATATTACAAAAATTACATCATAAAAATTCTTTTCAATATAAATCCAATGGTATAATTTTTGTTACATATAATTTATATTTTGTTGACCAAATTTAATGGTCAACTTTTTCTTAAACGGCGTGCGTGCCTTGTGATGGAGGGGGTACTGGTGGTGTAGGCCATTTGTGTTGTTCGGTTGTGGAAAGAGGTGATTTGGCACGCTTGACATAATGGGCACTCTTATCTCACTCTTGACAAAAGGAAAATGCATCACCAGTGCGCCGAGTACGCAACGAACGCAAGCGCCCCTTGTCGTTTCGGTCAGAGCAACCCGCGCGCTTGGCTACTGTCCCTGCCGGATCTCACCATCCGGCGCCGGCCTCGCCGTCGGTTAGTTCCGTTTCCCGGCATCGCGGGAGCGTTGGCAAACGAGCGGCGACCGAGCACGCAGCCCCGGCCAGGCCGGCTCCATCGATCGGTTAGTTCCGTTTCCCGGCATCGCGGGAGCGTTGGCAAACGAGCGGCGACCCCGGCCAGGCCGGCTCCATCGATCGGTGACCAACTTGGGCAGTAAAGCACCAGCACAGCAGGGAAGTAACTGAAGCTGAAACGCTGGAGAGCTCACCGCTGGACCCAGATGCCCGCGGTTCATGTGACTTGGTGCTTGATCGGCCGATGATGATCTCACGGCATGAGTCATTTGAGTTGGTTCAGCTGTGGAAGAGGTGATTTGCCGCGTCTCGCATAATGGGCGCTCTTTATCTCACCTCTTTACAAAAGGAAAACGTATCGGCATCACCAACGGGCCGAGCACGCAAGGAGCGAACGCAAGCTCACTTTGTCTGTCGCGACGGGGTTTAAGGCGTGCTACAGCGACGGTGAGAGCAGCGCCCGTGCTTGGCTCCCCATCCGGAGCTGGCCCTCGCCAGCTCGCCGTCGGTTACTTCCGCTTCCGGCGTCGCGGGAGCGTTGGCAAACGAGCGGCGAGCGGAGCTGGCAGCCCGGCGAGAAGCTTTGTTCTCTTGTGCAGTAAAAAGCACCAGCACAGCAGGGAAGGTAACTGAAGCTGAAACGCTGGAGAGCTTGCTCACCGCTGGACCCAGGTGCCCGTTGGCGGTTCATGTGATGATCCAGATGCTCGATCGGCCGCTGATGATCTCAGCGGCAAGTCATGCTTTGGCTAGCCACCCCTTAACTGAAAGTTGGTGAGACAAAATGCGTTTGACCGCACCTGCAGATGTGTCCAGGCCACATCACGCAGTGTTGCCAGTGCACTGTGTGCTGCTGTCGCATGCGTGGCTTCCAAAGAGCAGCGGTGTGCGGCATGCGCGGCGCGGCCGCCGCTTGGGTACAATTCAGATATCGATTTCAGCAGTGCAGTGTTGACATGTTGTATCGTTTCAGAAACTATGGCTAACCGCTTTCAGAGCTTCAGAGTTCAGAGTGCAGAGAACGCGCGTGCCTTGTCGCCGTCTAGACCTGATCGTCGGAGACGAACACCTGACGCGGAGACCATGAGGACAGGTGACGCTCGCATCGGCAGCAACGGAGCGGCAGAGCCCTGCACGCGGCGTGACGGTGACCTCGCCGGAAAACTGGAAAGAAATACAGTGGGTCAGATAATAAAGTTCTCCAGATAAGTGAAATATCAACTTCAGAACCAAATTCATTTAGGAGGTATGAAAATGGCAAGTCTTTTGCCTCGTTTCTAAAAAAAAATCAGCGTCAAACGGTGACATATAGTACAATGTCAGTATTCATGAATGATTTTTTCTTACCTCTCAAATGGCACTTTAAATTTCACATGTTATGGAACGTCACTTTTCTAATATACCATTTCTTTTGATAACTTTTGAACATTGTTTAGACGAAGTTCAATATCATTGTAAATTCGTTTTCACGGGATAGTTTCTCCAATTCGGACAGGGCCGGGGCCGTGCGTGTTGGGTACGTGGCTCGAGGATGTGGGAGTGTGGCGTGCCGTGCGCGAGGACTTCTGCCGTGCGCGAGGACTTCTTCAAAGTGTTGAAATATTAACAAAAACTAGCTAAATACCCGTGCGTTGCAACGGGAAACATATAAATTTATAACATTCATCGTATTATGTTTCGCCAAGACAGAGCAACTATCAACGAATGCGGGAACGTGATCAAACACACCACCAAATTATTTTCAATCAGGATAATTCGCCGTGTTCGTCTTCAGCTCCTCGTGATGGTATTTTTTCTATTATAAGGTGTTGTCGCATCGGTCTTCAGTTTTCCTATGTGCACGCCGCAACCTTGCAAATGGGTTTTCTTATTTCCCACGGTGTAACCGATCAGATCTATATGAAGGATTAACGATTGATAAAAAGATAACTTCCTCAATTTTACCTGTATATACTATTTTGTGCTAATGAAGATTAAGATTTCTCATATATACTCCCTCCGTCCCAAAATAAGTGTCTCAAATTTGCACAAAAAATGAATGTATCTATACATGTTTCAAGTCTAGATACGTCCACTTTTTAACAAATCTAAAACAGTTATTTGTGGACGTAGGGAGTACTATTTTGTGCTAATTAAGACTACGATCATCTAATCTGGGTATAATGGAGCTGACTTAATTTGTGATTCTTTCCATATTTAAATATTTGTTTTACGGTTGTGTAACGTAACATGGGTGTGACACGTGAATGCATGCAGATCCGATGTGCCTTAAATATTTCGTTCTATTTTTTATGCTAAGATCATCTAATCTGAGTATGGTGGAGCTGCCTTAATTTCTAATTATTTCCATATTTAATTTTTTTTACCTTGTGTGACGTAACATGGGTGTGACGTTAATGCATGCAGGTCCGTTGTGCCTTAAATATTTCTTTCGATATTTGTTTATGTCGTGTCAGATAACTGGTTTGACAGAAAATTTACATGCAGGGCTAGTCTGGCCGTGAGTTTGCGTTGGGTTTTTTTCCTGATCGTGCTTGCGTACACGAACAAGAGATTGGTTCGAATCATATACCTATACCCTACGATCACTTCATGTTGGACTCGGTTTGGATTGGTGCGGGCTCCTCAGTTATGGATTCGTTTTTTCTTCCGCGACCAACCGCCGACCATCACCTTTAACAATATTATATAGTAGAGAAATGACAGTGATTTTTCTGTATGTCTTCAGATATCTGCAAAAATCTCAACATATTGTGCTTCATCAAATACAAAATGTAGGACATTTAAGGATTTGTATCAGTTAAACCTTCTCCAGCTTTCCCTAAAAATGGTTGTCGAGTTTGACGACCACTAAGATTTTTACCTGCATTGTCTTGAGTTTTATGGAAGAGATGGTTTGGCATTTCCTTACCAAAAAAAAAAGGTTGCAAAACGCATCAGCAATACGCCGAGCACGCGACGGCAGCGCCCCTTGTCGCGACCGGGTTCAAGACTCGTACAGCGCGCTCGCTAGCTGTTGTATCTGCAGTGACGCGGGCGCGCCGTCGGTTACTTCCATTTTCTGGCAACCCGGGAGCGTTGGCAGACGAGCAGGCTGCATCGACCGGCGTGTAACTTCGTTCTCTTGTGCACTCAAAGCAGCAGACAGCAAGGAACTAACTGAAACCGAGACACTGGAGAGAACCCTCCGCTGGACCCCGTTCGTCTGAAACACGGCCTCTCCATCTCCAGGCTGCGAATGCATCAGGGACTGAAGTCCACGATCGGTCGATGACGATCTCGCGGCGTGAGTCATGCTCTTGCTTGCCATCTTCAAAACTGAAAGGCAGATCGACAAAATGCGTTTGACAACATCTGCAGATGTGTCCAGTCCAGGCCACATCTGCATGCAGATGCGTTTGCTTACATCCGTTCCTGACGAAGAGGGAGCGTTGCAGTTGCTGATAAGCGGCCCGTTGCTGGACCAAGTGCCGCCGCTTGTTCATGTGAAGATGGCCTCTCTGAGGCAGGGTGGAAGAGCGAGGACGGATGGCTAGCGCACGCGCCCCCCCCCCCCCCCCCCCCCCCCTCCCCACCGCCGACGGCCGCTCCGGCCCCGGCGACCACTCACCCGTCGCCTGCCGCTCCGGCCGCGACGGCCACCCACCCCTTCTCTGCGGGGAGCCTGAGAGTTGGCGCCTTTGTCCTCACGACGGGCGTCTCGAGTCCGGGGTCGTCTTCTGCGGCGAGGCCCGTGGTGTCAGGTCTGGATCTGTCGGCTGTGCCTTCCTCTCCGTCAACGGCGCAGTTGAGCAGGAGCTCGGAGGCAAGCTCTGGGCGGCTGGAGTCGCCGGCAGTGGAGGTGGAGTCCTTGGCGGCGGCAGGCAGAAGGGTCCAAGATCGGCTGACATGGATAAAGCCCAAGCTTTCGAGGAAGGCAAAGTGGAGGCGTAGGAAGCAGATGCAGAGGGCACAGGCGGCAGGTTCGTCGTCGGCGGCAAGGCAGGTCTCGCCAACCATGGCGGGGAAATGCTTCAGGTGTCTCCAAAAGGGGCACTACAAGTCGGGCTGCACCAACGACCAGGTGTGCATCCGGTGCGGCGACGAGGGCCACGGCTCCGGCGGGTGCAAGCGTCCCCGCAGCCCGGAGTCAGAGGAGGAGCTCCGGAGGCAGGCCTTGGAAGCGGTGGAGAGGAGATCGCGGGCAGCCGCGGAAAGGGGGAGGTTTGTGCAGCCTGGTGGCCGGGGTCGGGGTGCGCCTGCTGCTGGTCAGCCTGGTGCGCCGGACCGGCGGACGCCTGCTGCACACCCGAGCCCTCCTCGCACGGTGTGGCTGCCGCGCGCAGGGCGAGGGCCGGCGAATGGCGCGGCTCGCGAACCGCAGGACTCGGATGGCCAGGGTCAGGGCGCGCCTGCTGCGAGTCAGCCTGGTGCGCCGGGCCAGAGGACATCGGCATCCCACCCAGGCCCCTCTCTGATGGCATGGGTGCCGCGGGAGTCCGGAAGGAGGCCGGCACGTGCAGAGGAGCCGGCGGCGGAGCAAGTCTCGGCAAGGAGGGACACGATCTCGCCGGAGGCGGCGGGACCCCCGATCTGCATCATCCGTCGCTCAGCTCAGTTGGAGGACATGGAAAACCGGCTGCGTTTCGCGCTGGTTGCGTATGTGGGCGGTGCGCGGCCAGTGGTTACGCGCGAGCAAGCGGAGGAGGCAATCATCGCCCAGGCTAGCATCCCGTGAGGTTCGTTCTCAGTGCACATCTTCAAGCCGGAGTATTTCTTGGTTGTCTTCAGCTCGGAGGTGGACCGGAGCGCGGTGGCGGCGCGCCCGTTCCTTGATCATGGAGGCTTCAAGCTATACTTTCGGCCATGGAACCGCCAAGCGCAGGCAAAGCAAGTGGTGATGCGCACTAAGGTGCAGCTGGCGGTGGAAGGCATCCCGCCGCACGCCTGGGAGACGGACACCGTACAGAGCGTCTTGGGCACGTCGGCGTCTGTAATGGCGGTGGCTCAGGAAACTGCAGACAGATCGGACTTGGGAACTTTCCGGGCAGATGCGTGGACGGCGGACCCGGAGTCAATTCCGCCACTTAGCTTGCTCTGGGTACCGGAACCGCCGGCGGGCACCCCTTTTCCGCCACCGGTGGACAGGCTGACGGATCTGGGACTGCTGCAGTACCGCGTCCTCACCCATGTTGAGAGAGTTGAAGAATTCTGTCGGCTTGAGGATCCAGGGTTTCGGATGAGGGACTCGCCGAACAGCGACAGAGACGGGATGCCGGAGGAAGATGACCTTGTGCACGATGGTGATGGTTTCTGGTCGTCAAGCGACCGCCCTTGGGTGTCGGGGGTGCCGGATAGCAGAGGGCCATTCTCGGGCTCTGATGGCCACGGCGGAGTGCGCCGGCGGCAGGGCTGTACGGCGGCGGTCGCCAGGAAGCTGCCAGGGCCATCGCATTGGCGTTTACCTGGCTTGGTCGGTCAGATTGCGTTGAGGAAAAGTACTCTCGGAGGGCCCCACCATACCCTCCATGCTCAAAAGACGGCCGACAGATCAGCCTTAGTGGCAGCCTTGGATCCCGAGGCAGCAGCGGTCTCTGGAACAGGAGTTCCCACTACCGCGCAGGCCAATGAGGAGGCGACACACATCGAGCCAATCCCGGTCCTTGCTGCATTGGAGGTCGGGGAGGTACAGTTGCCTGGCCAGCTGCTGCCAACCCCACCACGAGGAGAGCCTGTTCTGGTCCAGGAGGGGAATGAGGACAAGGAGGCGCAGAACCCCACTGTCGTCTCTCCAGCTTTTCGACAGACAGTGATCGTCCCAGAAGAAGCCGTTAGTTCTTTTGACCCTGCCATTCATGGAGCGGAGCCCGTGCTGGACTCGATGGGTGAGCATGGCCACGCGGATACGCTGATTTCAAATCAGGTGGGACCCCACGCGTCGGGTGCTTTGGAGGATAGTGCGGGGGAAAAAAATACGGCAACGGAGTCTGTAGCTGAGGCCCATGAGTGCGAATCCCCCTGGCGGCCCACGATGCCCGCGGGAGCCCAGATGTCGCCGCATGACTTCTTCGCTGTCTCTCTTTCAGATGCGCATTCTGAGCGGACAGACAGCTCTGCCGCCGAGCCGGAGGTGGTGGCGTCGGGTGTGGAGTTGGGTCGTGCTGAGCAGGAGAGCGTTGCTATGGGCCGGATGCGCTCCTTCTGCGCCAAGCTTCTGAAAACGCTTGCGCCACCCCTGCTGCGCGAGGTAGAAGCTGCCTCACGGCGCCCTGAAGTTCAGCCGACACCGAGAAGGAGCGACCGTCTCAACACGCCTGTGGCGCCGGCGAAGCAAGTAGGAAAGAAGCCAAGCAAAGCGTCGGCGGCTGAAGCGGTGCTGCACAAAGCATTGGGCATCTCTCCCAGTGGGTTGGTGCCGGACGTGAACGCAGCGCAGGAATTCAAGCAGCTGTTCGACTCGCCGCTTCGCGACCAGCATATTCAGGTGTTGGCCACCGTGTTTGGGAAGACGATGCCGGCAAGTGATGAGTTCCAGTTTGCTGGCTCAAGGGAGGTGAGCGCGCACGCTTAGTGGGCGGCCACGGCTGGAGTTCTTTTTCGGTTTCCATGGATTGTAATCCCAGTGTGCTTAGTTGGAATCCCCGGGGCCTGAATGACCCGGCAAAACGTGATTCCGTTAGGGAGTTTGTAAGCCCTCTTGGTGCAAACATTGTGTGCTTACAGGAGACTAAGATGGAGATGATTGATCGCTACACCGTCAGTCAATACCTGGGGCCGTCGTTTGATGAGTTTTTCTTCCTGCCGGCTGTACAGACAAGGGGAGGGATTTTGTTAGCCTGGGACTCCTCGGTGCTGACAATTTCTAGCCTTTCGCGAGACTCCTTCTCCATCACGGGAGAGGTACGAACGCGTGATAACAATACTTGGTGGATCACCGGGGTGTATGGGCCTCAATCCAATGAGGAAAAGGCCCAGTTCTTAACAGAGTTGGAGGAGCGCCGCAGTCTGTGCCCGGGAGCCTGGCTAATCATTGGAGATTTTAACATGATCTTGCGTGCGTCGGAAAAAAGCAACAACAACCTGGATCGTACAAACATGAACAGGTTTAGAGACTTCGTGAGTGGGCTAGAGCTCAAGGAAGTATATATGCATGGCCGCCTGTTTACCTGGAGTAACGAAAGGAGAATGCCGACAATGTCCAAGCTAGACCGAGCGCTGGTTTCGATTGACTGGGAGCTCTCCTACCCGGATGTGCTGCTTCAAACGTTATCCTCCTCTGTCTCGGATCATGCACCGATACACCTATCAATGGCAGCTGGACACAGACCTAAACAGCGTTTCAAATTCGAACTGTTTTGGCTAAAACTCGATGGGTTCGAGGAAGCTGTGAAGGAGGGTTGGACTTGTGATGACAACATCTCGGATCCTTTCCTTAGGCTGGATGCCTGCTTCCGTAGCCTGGCATCTCACTTGCGGAGTTGGGGCGATCGCAAGGTGGGCAACATTAAGCTTCAGATCGCAATGGCAAACATCCTCATCCACCGCTTTGATGAGGCACAGGAGCGCCGTTCCCTGTCTGATGGCGAGTGGTGGTTACGGAGAACGCTCAAACAGCTGATGTTGGGCTTGTGCTCGCTTGAAAGAACCATGGCAAGGCAACGCTCAAGGCTTCGCAGGCTCAAGGAGGGCGACACGAATTCGCGGTTGTTCCATGCAGTGGCCAACGGCAGGCGCATTAAAACTTTCATGCCGGCGATTCGAGTTGATGGTGAGTTGATCACTGATCAGACAAGGAAGGAAGAGGCTTTCTTTGAGGCTTATAATGATCTGTTGGGCACGATTCAGAACCGGGAGGAAACTCTGAACCTGCAGGAGGTAGGCATTCAGGAGCATGATCTGACGGACCTAGGAGAAATTTTCACTGAAGAAGAGGTTTGGGGAATCATCAAAGAGCTGCCAGCAGATCGGGCTCCTGGACCCGATGGCTTCGTTGGCGCTTTTTATCACAGGACTTGGCCGATTATCAAGCGCGAGATCATGGCAGCGGTTCTGAAGCTATATATCGGAGATGGCAGGAATTTTGGCAGGCTAAACCGAGCGTTGATTACGCTCATCCCTAAGAAGCAGCCTGCGGAGGAGATAGGCGACTTCCGGCCAATCAGTCTACTGCATAGTTTTGCAAAGATCTTCACTAAAATTCTCTCGAACCGGCTACGACCAAAGATGGATGCACTTGTCAGCGCAAACCAGTCCGCTTTCATCAAGGGAAGAAATCTGCACGATAACTTTGTGTTGGTTAGGCAGATGGCGAGGAGGATTAATGGCAGGAGGGAATCAGGTGTGCTGCTAAAATTGGATATTTCGCGAGCCTTCGATTCCCTGTCCTGGGCCTTCCTGTTCGAGGTTTTGAGAGCATTAGGGTTTCCGGCGATTTACTTACAGTGGCTAGCGATATGCTTCCGATCTGCTACCACTAGGGTGTCGGTGAATGGAGTTCCTGGAAGGAGGATTGTGCATGCACGAGGCCTGCGGCAGGGAGACCCGCTCTCTCCCCAACTCTTCGTCCTCGCAATGGAAGTAGTAACCCTGCTGGTTCAGAAAGCTTCGGAGCAGGGCCTCCTATCCCCCATCGGACGTGCGACACCGGTGCAGAGACTATCGATATACGCTGACGACGTCGTTATTTTTGTCAAGCCTGAGCTCCATGATCTTGTCGCCGTTCGAGAACTGTTGGCAGTTTTTGGCAGAGCTACGGGTTTGCGAGTTAACTATAGGAAAACTTCAGCCACTCTTATCCGTGGTGGAGACGCAGAAAAATCCTTGGTTGCTGAGATCCTGCAATGCCCAATCGCAGAGTTTCCTATTCGCTACCTAGGGCTGCAATTGGCGATCAAACCTCTCACTAAGAATCAATGGCAGCCAATGTTGGAGGCGGCAACGAGAATCGCGCCGGCTTGGCAGCGTGGAATGATTGCATGACCAGGACGGCTAGCGCTGATCAAGTATCTAATGAGCGCGCGACCAATTCACCACTTGCTTGTGGCGGACGCGCCGTGCTGGCTTCTGGAGGAGTTCGAGAAATCCTTGCGGGGATTTTTCTGGGCCGGCAAGGAGAGAGCACACGGCGGACAATGCCTTGTTGCCTGGGAGAGAATTTGCAAGCCTTTCGAGTTCGGCGGGTTGGGAATCAAAGACATGCGAATTCAAGGGCTAGCACTCCGGACTCGTTGGGAGTGGCTTAGGAGGACGGACGACGGAAGACCATGGCAGGGTCTGCCGCCGTTCAAGGACGCGAAGGCCAAAGCAGTTTTTGACAGTCTTGTGAGAATCAAGGTCGGGAGCGGGCAGAAAACACTTTTTTGGACCGATCGCTGGATCAATGGAACAGCGGCAGCAGACTGGGCACCGGGTCTGGTCAGGACAGTTGATACCCGCGTGAAAAACTCCCGCACCGTCGCGGAAGGTGCTCTGGAGAACAACTGGCTCCTCGACATCCCAGGAACGCTAGCGTACAGAGGAGTGCGGGAATGCCTCGCATTATGGCTTGCCATCCGAGGAGTGGATGGAAACCTGGAGGAGCCGGACTCTTTTGGCTGGCCCTGGGCGCGCTCCAATAAGTACACGGCTAGTTCGACGTACAACATGCTGGTTCAGGGCAGGAGCAGGTTTCAGCTTGCTGAGCCAATTTGGAGGAGTGCAGCTGCGCCAAAGAGCAAGCTCTTTGCTTGGTTGGCAGTTCAGCACCGCCTATGGACCTCGGATCGCCGTGCAAGACATGGCTTACAGGACCAGACCAGCGCTTGTTTCGTATGTCTACAAGAGGAGGACACAACCGAGCATATCTTGATACAATGTGTGCACGCTAGGGAGGTTTGGTTCAGAGCAGGCAGCGAGTTAGGAATCAACATCACCCCTGTGGCGACAGACACACTTGAGGAATGGTGGCTGACAGTGCGACGACGCTGCAGAAGCTCGGAGAGGAAGCTGCTTGATGCTTTGATCTGCACAGGGTGCCATCTGCTGTGGAAAAACAGGAATGCATGGTGTTTCAACAACACACGGCGGCAGTTCTCGGCACCGAGGCTTGCGGAGCTGATCGTGGAGGAGTTCTCCCTGCTGCGTACTTTGCGCAGGCGGGAGGAGGGAGGTACTACTGATGCCGCGAGAGAGTAGTTTTTAGGTTTCTGGAGTTCCCCTGGCTTCGAATTTGTTCCGGAGCCTGTCTTGTAAATATAACTCTGCCTTCTATAAAATTACGGTACGCAATTGCGTACTCTCTAAAAAAAAAAAAAGAAGATGGCCTCTCTATCCCCAGGCTGTACTATAGCGCCAGGAACCCAAGACCTCGGCTCGATCGGGCGATGGTGATCTCACGGCACGAGTCATGCATGCTTTGGCTGCTTGCCATCCTTAATAACTGAAAGGCAGTGAGACAGACCGCATCTGCAGGTGTGACCAGGCAAGATGACGAAGTGTGCCAGCGTCCTACTGTCGCATGCGTGGCTTCAAGATAGCACCACTGCAGCAGTGCTTATTGTGCTTGCAGATACGGACATGCACAGCAGTGCAGCATGGCTGGCCACTTGGTTGCATTTGCATGTACATTCAGATATCGGCTCATCAGCAGCGCAATGCTGCATCGGTTTGTCTTTAATCACTCTCTTCGTGCGGTGCGTACTGCATCTACTAAACGAGACTGATAGCCAATAATACTGGCTTAATTTCAGAAACAAAAGCTAACCGCTTTCAGAGCATCGGAGAGCACAGTAATTGCGTGCCGTGTCACTGTCTCGACCTGATCGGCGGAGACGAACGCCTGACGCAGCGACCACGTCGACTTCGTCGACTGGTGACGCGAGCCGGAGCATGAATTAGGCTACCGAGAGGCTCGGAGGCAACGATCTGAGGCTGAAAACTCTAGACCGTGGCACCGTGCGACAGCAGGAACTGGAAAGAACCACTACATTGTACACCATACAATCTGCATGTGTTTTTTTTTCTTGTATGTGCTGAGATATCTTAAAAACCCACTACGTATTGTACACCATACAATCATAATTGTTGGCCGTTTGAGGATTTAAGGATTCATATCATCTAAACGTTCTTGAACGTTCTCGAGTTTTGGCACCACTAAACATTTTATCTAAGTTGTTTACATGAGAATGATCGTACCACTAGATATTTATAAGATATTTGTTATAATAAGGTAGGATTTTCCTTTATTTGAATAAACATAAATTTCTATAAAAATTTCCATGCTTATGTTTTTATATAAACTAGCAAGGTGGCCCTCGCAAATGCGAGGGCATTGTCTTAAGTCTACTGACTATGTTCATGATTTTTTTATAGTTACTGCAAAAATGAAAATCTAAATCCTAGAATTATATAATCGTCGTAAATATTATGGTAGATAAAATATCACATGTGTGACATCTTTTAATCTACAGGAGAGTGGAGATACTTTAAATTTTCAAAAACTACCATGTCACATATTCGACATGTTTGTTTACTTTTGATCGTACATAATGCTATTTCATATGTTTTATTCACTTTTCTCCATCCCCCACTCATCATTGTACTCTCTAACTGACACATTTTTTGTCATGGTAACAATGACTATATGTACTTAGATGGCACATGCAACATACCTTGGATGATACATAGTTTCAATAATTTGATCAATCACCAATTAACTCAAGTCATCTCACATAATATTTTTTATTGCATCATAAAGTTCTACCCACCTGATTATTGTTCATTGAACTATCCTTATACTGCATACTCCATAGGTCGATTATTTGATTCACATGATTTAACTCTCTCCTACTAAATCAACTATTGAACCAAATAATTATACGCTCTCACTCACTTGTGTTTTCTGTTTCATGAAACATAACTACACTTATGACAAAATTGTTTTGGCATCTTCAACGGTCATAATTCTTGAACGTTCTCGAGTTTTGCCACCACTAAACATCTTATCTAAGTTGTTTACATGAGAATGGTCGTACCACTAGATATTTATAAGATGTTTGTTATAATAAGGTAGGATTTTCCTTTATTTGAATAAACATAAATTTCTATAAAAATTTCCATGCTTATGTTTTTATATAAATTGAGAGGAAAAGTTTCAGCTGGAAAACTATGTCAATGTCCTAAACGGTAATTAAGTATGTTAGGCTCCGAAAATCCATAGCCATAATGGTGCTAACACGCATGCTGGGGCCGTTTTAGTACCGTTTTTTCTTGTGTTTTGTATTTATACCGCATTATATAGAGATTGGCGCCATGAGATGTTATTTTCTCTTTTACCATGATTGACTGCATTGTAGAGTTATCCAAGATATTTGAGTATTTATGATGTTGTAATGGTATGTTTAAATTTGCGTAGATATATCAGGTTTAGTTGGACCTGATTACTCTCAATCTGATCGATGGGGACGAACACCTGACGTATAGACCACATCAACTGGTGTTGGGAGCCGCCGCGTGAACTAGGCCGCCGACGGGCTCAGAGGCCTTGAATCAACATGATTTTCTATAAATATTTCCATTATTATATTTCAATATAAATTGATAGGAAAAGTTTCATCTCGGAGACTATGTCAATGTCCTAAACGACACTGCATTGGAGTAGTAATTACTTATGTTAGGCCCTTAAAATCCATAGCCATAATGGTGCTAACATTCATGTTGGGGGCGTTTTGCTACTGGTTTTTCCTGTGTTTTGTATTTATACCGCATTGTACTTAGATAAGCGCCATGATATGTTATTTTCTTTTTTACCATGATTGACTGCATCGTAGAGTTATCCATGATATTTTAGTATTTATGATGTTGTAAAGGTAAGTTTAAATTTGCGTAAATGTATCAGGTTTAGTTGGACCTACTCACAATTATCTTCCAGTTAGCAAAAATACACATAAGAGACATAAACTAAAAAAAATGTTCAATCACAAAGTGCATCCCCATATAGCAAAGAAAATAGAACAAACGAGAGATATCTCCGTCGCGTCACAAGAGGAGCCTAGTGCTCTTAGACCACATCATCTGCAATAGAAGCTCTATTACGGTGGAATATAATAGAGTCGAAATCCTTACCAATGTTGCACAAACTATGGTTGTTGTTGACGTGGATCCCAACACGAAGTTGATGGTCGCGAAGGAAATTTTCAACAACACACCGTGGTAATACTAGTCCCAAATTTTATGTTACTTCAAGTCTTTGTTGGACCTAATGAAAAAACACAAATATGTAAACAATCTATGACATTCAAAACACCTATAATAAACACAAATATGTAAACATTTTATGTTACTTCAAGTCTGTGTTGGGCCTCAATCTGGTCTAGTGAGAAGTTCTTAGGTTCGATGCTCTTAGTATTGACTTTGGAGTCTCTGATATAAGAAACAAATATAAGATTTTTCTCAAAAAATTATTATATAATAATATTTTCACTATGAACTTTTCATAGTGGCATGGAGCTAAAACAGAGTCTTGAAGAAGAGTAAATTACATCATAAGGGGCAAGCTTAATGTAACATTACAAATCTACAACTTTTTAACTACTCTATCCGTCCCAATTTAAAGGGCACAGTTCAAAAATCATGCAGTTCCAAACCCACCGCACCTCCTAGCCACGTTTGCATTAACTAGTAGATGGTTGCCTCTCTCCACCAATGCACGTAATACATCACCTCCAATCATCGAATACCTAAGGCCCAAAGAATTCTCATGCGCGCCCTTTGAACTGGGACAGAGGGAGTGATACCATAGACTCAAGTCCTAAGTAGTAACAAAACTTGTAGTCAAGTAGATTAGTCGATTAACATGAAAAATAATGGTGGACACACATGTCATTTGGGAACAACTCAACTCATTTCCGGCATGGGCCGTTTGTTCTACACGGCTCGAGCCGAGCTATGTCACTTCGCATCAGCGAATTTCTCACCAATGGAATCAATGGGTTTTGTCAATGAATTGATCTACCGGCATCGCAGGGAGAAGCGGAGTCGGGAGCTAGAGGAAATAACACTTTTTGATGGACAGGAGAGGGAGCGGCGGTTGTTTCATTTCATTCGTTGACCCGGAAGCTCGTACAACTCCATAATAAGAAGCGTAGGAAGCACTGACGAAGGATGAATAAAATTTGGCTAAACATTGCAAAAATAGCCCCATATTTTAAATGGCACGAAAGATTATCTCAAAATTTCCTATAAAGTAGATTTAATAGGGAAAATCATACCTAAACATAGGGGCATCTGTCCGTTTTAAAGAAACATATTTCTAAATGTCAAAAATTCTGAAAAAATTAGTGGCGTACATATCCACGTTCTATGTGTGCGCAAATTTCGTGGAAAGACAATTTTTTGGTCTTTGTAAAAAAGACAAAGGAATGTCTCGTAAAACATTTTTTCATGCACCGAAACTTGTCTTTTTTGCGGTGGCAAAATAAAGAGTCACTTTTTCACAAAATTTTGTGTTGTGCACATATTTTGGAGAGATGAACACATCATTTTTTTTGGGAATATTTTGTTAAAAAATATGTGGTAGATGACCCTTGGTTCATATTGTGCCTTCTCTAAGTTTTTTTTGTTTCTACTTAATTTGGAATCTGAACTATAGTATTAATTATATTCCCGAGTTGTGGTTTTGTATTACACCATCCCAAAAATTATATCGTGCACTTCATGCTACAATTGCTCTTTGAACGATAACTGCATTATACCCATCTTGTCTACAACCTTTTATGTTTTGTGGAATGATAGGTGCATCCAACTCAATACATATAGTCTTAGACTTTTAGAGCCAAGAGGTTGCACCTTGAAGACCAGCTTAGCACAATTCAAAAGAAAATTTTGAATTGGGAGCTGGCCGACGAGCCTCCCGATCGATCTGAGATTGGGGAGGTCAACTATGCAACCGACGAGTGGGATATGTGGGTTGTCCATGGACTAACTGGGCTCCTCCAATTTAGCCCGTACGGGATTAGTGGGCATTTTGAGCGGGATAAGTGGGATTTCTGTAGTGGGATGGGAGGCGGGATTGATGGGAAATCTCATCCCACTTGCAATTTTAGGTACAGGCCCGATGACATGGCGTGTCAATATGTCAGTATTGTCGCATGCGTGCAGTGGTTCTGCAACGAGGCGGAGCTGGAGTAAAAATTACCATGATGCCCTTGGAACTACTACTGATTAAATTGCCTTGTGGGTTGTAGAAAATGGACACTTGGTGGCCTAACCTGATGCACACTTGGTGTTCCAACCTGATGCAAAATCCCCATTTTATATAGTATGTAAGGCAAAAAAAAGTGCATCAGGGTCAGCCCATGCAGCTCCGCCTGAACGACAACGGTGCTTGTGGTTCTAGGGGTGTTGTTTGGCACGCACTGATGCACCGCACGGCCACCCGCTTCGTCCCATGTATCTTCAGTCAAGCACCGCTGCCTCCGATTTCTGCACTTTGAGGAATGGGTTCACGTAACACTGGCGATACAGTTTTCCTCATTTCTCGAGTGAAGTTGGGTCCGGTCCACAGTTTTCCTCATTTCTCGAGTGAAGTTGAGTCCGGTCCACGGCTTGAATATGTTTTTCTTTTTCTTTTTTGCAAGCACAACTTGAACACATGTTGTTATGTAGGGTGCCACGGCGCGGCTCCAAGGTGTGCCCGTGTGGAACGGATAGGCCGGTGGACTTAGCTACTTCTGATTATGTTTTTTCTAGGGGTGCTTCTTCTAATTATGTGGACTGCAGAACCAGGGCCACGTGACACCGGCAGACAAGTCCAAGTCATCCGGACTGACTGCCCTAAGAAATAAATCGACAAAATTACACTGAATGTTTTCTGCCCCGATGTGTTGAAATATCTCTCAAAAAATGCGTTGATATATCTGGAAAAATCTTGTACTCCCTCGAACCACAAATACATGCGTTTTAGGGTTTAAGTACTAGTACAAAGTCAAAAAATGTTTTTGTTAGTCCATCACTATATATACAAAAATTTACCAACAATCATTATGTGAGCTAGATGATATAACTAGATCTATTATGAATTTTATTTTGTAGTGCATGATTATGTTTAGTGGAACCAACATAAACCCTTTTTCTTTTCTTTGTAGTAACCTGTAGTCAAAGTTTTAACTTGGAGACACCAATGTCTACAAAACTTATGACTTGGTACTAATGTGCTCCTAAAATTCATAGCCGTAAGAAGGTACAATTGTACTGTTGGTTCCTTTTTTGGCAGTGCTTGCTTCCTTTTCATGTATGTGCTATGTATATTGCCGAGGTTGGTGCCACACATTTTTTCTATTAAAAAAACATTTGCGGTATACGAACTTGCCTCATATGTGCACATTAGTCAAGTCGTGTTTTTGCCAACTTGCCACACTATGCACCCGCGGTCACTACATTACTGCACCCGTGAAATTGTGACAGAAGTTGATGGTGTGGCATGCCAGAGTTGTTGGGAGGGACACACGCACCCTGAAATTACACATACTGTTCTAAGAAAAAAAGACAAGATTTCACAATATTGTTTCTATGTGTTGAAGTATGTAGAATTGTTTTGTACTTAATAGAGGCCATTTAAGGTTTAAGGACTTAAACAAGTAAAAAATGTTTCATCAGACTATCACTACACATAACTTTACCGACAATGATTATGTGATGTTGATAATATAAGTAGATATATTATGAAATTTATTTTGTAATGCATGATTATGTCTATTTGAACCAAAACATACCTTTCTTGTTATAGTAACTTGTGCTCAAAGTTTCACATGGAGATGGTGTCCCATGTCTACAAAACCTATGCCTTGGAGTACTAGTTAAGTTATATGAGCACTTAAAATTCATAACCACAGTTGGTATTAATAATTCATAGTCACAGTTAGTACTAATGTACCGTCGCTGCCTTTTTGGTAATGCTTGTTCCTTTTCTTGTATGTACAATGTACAGTGCCGAGGTTGGTGCCACAGTATTTTCGGTTGTACCGTCTTAAGGCCTCATTCATAGTTGTTCCGGATTTTTTTAGTACATTTGCAACGTCAGAAAATTAAGGTGACCATGCTTAGCTGGACCTACTCACACTTACATTCAGTTATATCAAGAGTATACCAACAAAGGCAGACATGGCCAAAAACCAAAAAACAAACCACAGACGCAAGAGAAAGAAAAAAAGAACTAAAAAATAGGGACATCGCCACACGAACAGATCTCAATTGTACCGAGCTCAATATGTCGGTGTGGAGGTGCTGTTCTTGGACCACCTTGTCCACAACATGAACTCCAGTCCGATGACGGCGACGAGGAGAATGGCAAGGTTGAAACCATAGCCAATCTTCCATGAGTCATGGCTGCCGCCGACGTGGATCCCAAGCACGATGTTGACGGCCGCGAAGAATAGCACCAGCCTGCCCGCCCAGTGGTGGTACCAGTTCCAGTACTTGCGGTATTTCGAGTCCGTGTTAGGCCTTACGAAGAATGCCAGAACCTGCAACCAGTTCGTGCAACATTAAAATTTGAAAGGGATTCCAAGAATGCCACCAAGAAGAGATAAGAGAGAACCGAGTTTGTGACTGAACTAACTTGGAGGATGCCGAGGAAAAGCACGAATATGCCGAGGCCTCGGTGGGCAGGGATATCGGCTTGGATCTTGTTATACAGAGCTACGCCGGCGACCACACCCGCGAGGCCAAAGATGAAGCCTGCGAGCTGGATGCCAACATGAAGGTAGAACCAAAGAGGATCCATGCGTCGGAAGTAGCGTGCAAGGATGGCGCCGATCGGCATCAGGATGCCCCATGCGAACAGGTTGAGCCCGCCATGCGCCCGCCTCAGGCCGTAGGGGAAGGCCCCGTCGGCGAACGTTTTTCCTGCAGATCGGCGAGCGTTTGATAACATTATTTCAGAGATAATAAGAACAAATAGTAAGTCATTTTGTTGTACTCTTATGATGTTGATTTGGCAACTATATGGAGGTGATGCACGGACCCTCCCCCCACCCTCGTCCCTCTCGCGCCGCCCCCGCGCGGCGGCCGGGAGGGCAACCCTAGCCGCCGCCCCGACCTTCCTCCAGCCCTCACCCTCCCCTTCCGCCGCCGCCAGAGGGCGCGGCCGGGCAAAGCCTGGCCGGCGTCGGCGGCGGCGGGATCTCCCGTCCCTTTCCCCATAGGTGGCGGCGCGGGTGGCGACCTAGGGCCGGGCGTGGCGCGGCTGCTCCCCTGCAGCGGCGTGACGGTGGCGTGGTGGTCCTCCTTCGGGCAGATCGGCGGCGAGGTGCGGTGACCATATCCTGGCCATCTCGGTGGTCAACGGATCTTGGACTTCGGCCGGTGCAAGCCGGGCTTTGCCGACGATTGCGGCACCTGTGGGTGTCGTCGCCTTGTTGAAGGGATCGTCGCCGAGACTCACCAACCCTCCGTACAAAGTTCCGGGGGAAACCCTAGATCTGGCTACCAGATCGGACGATGGCTACACCCTCGGTGTAGTTCACCCTCTTGGGGGCTCGTTTTGGAACACGTGATGCCTGGGGTTCTGCTGGTGGAGCGGAGTCTCATCTACAACGACGACGACGACGGTTATGGCGGCGTGGTGCAGCGAGGATCCAACGACGGTCGTGACATGATGATCTCGCGCAGGGTGGGAGCGCAGCTTGGTGTCTTGGTGGCATCGGCTGTAGGCCTGGCGAGAGTTTTTGCTTCGAACTGCTCGCTGGAGTTGGGTAGACGGAAGATGTTGGAGGCGATCTCCGGAGCGGATGCACAAGGCGCTGTCTCAGAGAGTTAGCCAGGGAGCCGGTGACGGCTGTGGCCGGGGTACAAGGCCCCGTGTACTCCGTCGTTTGTGCTAGTTGTGGTGTTTTTCACTGTTGGTGGGTTCAGCTTGTATCATTCGTTGTAAGACTTTTGCCGGCTATGTTGAATAAAAGTAATAAAGCGGCCGTATGCATCATTTTGATGCAGAGGCTGGGTGACCCTTTTCTAAAAAAAAATGGAGGTGATGCACGCATGATGCCGACGGATGCTTCAAGAAACAGCAAACCTTTTGTGCTAACCGACACATGACTTGCAGTTCAACCGAGCTTGTTAATTAAGTCTCGTCTGGAGCATACAAATTTCACACTAGAAAACGTTCATTTCTTACAACATTTTTTAAAATTCAGTTCCAAACATGCGTGATCATGACACTCAACTGACTGTATTTTCTGACAGTTAAACACTAGTAATAGGTTTCAAGTTACATACCTGTGGTGAAATCGAAGGTGAATGAGGTCTTGTCCTGGTGCTTGGTGAGCTTGTTGTTCACCGGTATGCTGGGGCCGAAGGCGAGGATGATATGCTGGTGGGAGAGGCGGTAGGAGAACTTGAGCTGGAAGGCGACGTAGATCTTGGCCTGCTGCACGACGACGGTGTGGTCGTGATCGTTGGAGACTAGGAACCCTCTGTCGACGACGGCGGCCTTGGATCCGGACTTTGCCTGGAGCGAGAACTGGCGGATGTGGGGGAGGCCCTTCTTGCCCATCCACCCCACCATGGCGCTGGAGCCGATCATGAGGCCGTCCCGCGAGAAGCCCATCCCACCCACCCCGTACTGTACATCGTCGACAGCACCACCCTCAGCACGTTGTTCTTGTCCTGCTGGTACTGCAGGTTTTGCAATTGGATTTGTTATTGCGATGGCGAATACGCTGATGATGATGATCCGAGACATGTACAACAGACTTGAGTTAAGGCGACACTTATGAATTATGACCCCATTACTGCTTGGTCCCCTGTGTTCACGGTAACAGAGTTCTTGGCTCTGACAATGGAATCATCAAGGAAATAATCGAGTGACTGATAGATATCTGCAACTATAACTGTATAGTTTTTTCGCATGATTTTCCTTATCACTACTCTAGTTCAGTAACACAGTACCTCAGGTGAGGCCAGACATAGCGGCTCTGCTCCAAGGTGAATGGGCAACACTGCTACTGTACAGTAAGAGGCTTGAACGGGATCTCAGGAATCGGAATTCTGCAGCTACCACTCACAGATCCCAACCCATGTCATTATGTCAAGGAAGCAAGGATCAACAATGAGGACATACCCGGAGCACGAAGTTGTTCCAGACGGGCTGGCAGGCCATCCCCGAGTAGTTGCCGACGAGCGCGGCCGGCAGGTCGCCGCTGCAGCTGTCCATCTGCGCCGTGGCCGACGACGCTAGCACCGAGATCAGCACGGCGGCCAGCGCGGCGCCAACAACCACCGCACGCGCCATACTCGATCTCTCTTCTCGATCAGCGGCAGTGACAAACTAACAATGTCAGACTGAATGGCAGTGACACCGACGACGCAAGTAATGGGGCAGATAACTAGCTCGGCTGGTCGAGTAGTGCGGGAGCTGGAGGAGTTTAGGAGGCGGGGGAGGAGGGGGTTGGGAGGTTGCAGTCAGTTGGTAGCACTGATTTTTTAATCTCAGCTGTTCTTCTGGGTAGAGTTGGATATGGGGAAGAGGTGGTTGTTGCTGGTGGTATGTCAGTGAGCCAGTAAGTGTCACTTCGGCTGGGGGCGGGCGTATGATTGATGGGTGTCGGGGAGAAGCTTGGTTGGTGCTGCTGCGGGTTTGGGTGTCCCTCTCCCAGATCCGGAGGTTCGAGGTGGAGTGCGTAAAAGGCGAACGGTGTGCGTTGTTGTGTGCTCGTGTCCATGTGTCATGTGCCACTGCATGCTACGCTGCGATATCGCGCTTTGTGGGAGTGGAGTTCATGTGGCGCTTTGGCCTCTAGCTCTAGGCGTCGGTGCCTGTGGACGATGTGCGATCGAGCATCGGTGAAGCTGGAGGGTACTTTGAGGAGGACGGGAATGGCCGCTGCGGGACTACGGACTACGGAGGGTGTACTGAAAGGGGTTGTTGGGAGAACTTTTTTTTACATGGTTGTTGGGAGAACTGATGTAACTGATGGTTAACCTGAGACCCTTGTTGAGAAAGACTTTTGCTTGTCTTGTTTTTCTTTTTCAAAAAGTCCTCCAAACTCGTATAATTCATAATCAATAGTAGTAAAAAAAAGATTTAGAAGTAATAAAGTCCTTGAACCATCTATCATCGATAACAGCTAATGAAGCGAGTCGAAGGCGTGCCACCGTCATCGCCCCTGCGTCACAGGAGCTGGACAAACCTTATTGTACAAAGACAATCCAAAAGTCTTCCCCCAACGTGGACCCAAAAAGATCAACGTACCAACAGTCGCCGACGATGAGAAACGTAGATTAAAAAGGTCGTACCTCCAACGTCGGCGAGGGGCTGGGGTCCGCCGCACCTCCAAAACCCTAACGATCACCTGAGGTGGGACGAAGCACGTACAATTGGGACCTTTTTCGGCGCGATTTCAGCACCTGCTTGCTCCATTCTTGCTTCCGATTTCTGTAGAGGATCAACAAATTTTGCTGTTGTGGTGTTAGGTATGGAATCATTACAAAATTCGCCCCTTGATTAAAATCAAGTAGAGTTGGGGGAAGAAAAATAATTTGATTGCGAAGGAGTGCATCACTATATTTATAAAGGGAAGCTAGAGGGGGATCTCATGAAATACGACGACGTCACACGAGATATAGACCCTACCGGAGGATACCTCCCACCTTTACGGCGAGGACTACAACCAAGGAAAGCACATCGAGTTGACCGAAAAGGAAGTTTTAGTTTATTGTAAGGACACAAGTTGGGCCAAAAAGTGTAGCAAAAACATGAATAGACAAATAATTTGGTGCAATGTTAATACTACGCTTTGTTGGGGATATACCTACTAGGGGTATCACCAGCATGGATCAATCCGGCTAGTCCAGGGTGGCCCGCAGTGGTGGTGAAGGCTTTGCCTGCCGGGCGGCCCAGATAGCTGACGACCAAGGAAGGCGGATGCCGGCAAGGAGGAGGCCCAAGACTGAAGCCCATGAAGCCATCAAGACCAAGACGGAAGGCGGCAGACTTGCCGGCTAGGTTTAGGACTCTGTATGCTTGCCGGATACGTAATCTCCTTGTAACCCTAGGTCCAGCCGCCTATATAAGCTGGACCTCGGGACGCCTTTAGGGCAACCAATCAATACTTTCAGACATAATCAACTCATTGTAACCTGTATCACGGCTATTGTCTTATAGTGAGTTATAGTAGCACGTAGGGCTCCGCCACCGCCGTGGAGCCTGAAGCTGGGTAAATTGCCGTGTACAATCCCGACCTCGACGACGTCCACCTTCTTGCCCTACGTTCACCCTCGGCTAGCAGGACCCGTCTCCTATCTCAGATGCCGATACGACGATAGTTGGCGCCCACCGTGGGGCCTAAGGCGTCAGGCGTCACGTTCCATGCGGGAACCCTAGGCGGCATCGGCGAAACAATCGCCATCGGCCGCGCTGTTCGCTATGGCGACAACCACTACATCAGCTGCGATGAGTCCTACATCCCCGCAGACGACTACATTGTCGGATGCGGAGTTGTGCCGTTTGGCGGCGTCGATGTATTCATCGGCTACACCTCTGAGGCGTATGGGTTGCTGCGAATTTATTCGCCATCCCACCCGCCCTACAATCAAGACGGATCTGAGTTTGCCTCCCCTGAGGAGTCCGCAGATTCAGATCTCCACTTTGTCGGCATGACGGGACTGGGATCCGACTCCCAGCCCAACAGTAAAGATCCCGAATCTATTCTTCCTGTCCTCCAGGATGATGCGATGTCGGATGTCAGATCCAGATCTACCGTTCACGTCAACGTAGATTCTGACTCCGAAGAAGATTCTGCAAGCATGTTTGAGCAACGCGTCAAGCAGTGTTTCGTTACACCTGAGCCCCCGCCTTCTGAGGCGGTTACGGGCTCCTCCGTCAACATGCAGCAGGTTTTTGTGGCGGATGTCACCGGTGTAGCCTCAGCGCAGGCGGCGGCAACTGACGCCGCCAACCTGGGGAGCCCGGCAACCAATCCACTGTTTCCAGAGCCTCCTGGGGCTCTGAAGAGGAGGGTTCTAGAGAAAGGCGAGCCCAGCAAGATAGGGAACATGGCGGCCCTGACAGAAGTCCTGCACACGCCGGTAGCCGACAAAACCAACCCGGCTGATTTGGAGATGCTTCGAAACAGCTTGGTGGAGCAAACTGAGTACCTCAAAAGCAAGCAAGCAGAGGTCCAGGGCCTCCTCGACGAAGCCAAGGAGGAAAACGCCAAGATAACCGCCAAGTTAGACCCCAAGCGCAATCTTTTCACCACCACTCCACTGCCCAAGCCGGCAGGACCTGTGGCAGAGAAAAAAAGCAAGAAAGGCAGGGATCCTGACAACTTCAAATCCCCGGCCCAAAAGCTTGGTTTCGAGTGGGCTACAGCGCCGCAGCGTAAGGACAAGAACGGGGACATCATCCTCGCCACCCCTGTCCTCAACACTGCAGCCGCCTTAGACATCCTCAACAATGATGACTATGACAAGGACGAGAAGATTTACTACGCATCGATCCTTGCTCACAAAGCTCTAAAGCAGCAGGCCCGTGCTGATTCTCGCGCCGACTTGGCGGACGCAAGAGGAGGAAAGTTGGAATCTAAATCCAACGCTTGCAAAGCTGCGGCCGGTGGCAATCCCAAAGATCCGTCCGGCTCCAGTAGCCACGGAAAAGGGAAAGACAAGGAGAAGGACCCACGCAAATCACCACCTCCCAAAAGGCAGCGTGACGAGGCGTCCAGAACTGGCAACAGGCGCAAGGCCTCACCCCCTTCGCCTAGGCGGGATGAAGGCGGAAGCAGGGGCAACAAGCAGCCGCCAAGGAGTGGCGGCAATCGTGACAACGCCCCGCCGCCAAGAAGAAGCAGGGACCGCACACCGTCCCAACCACCAGTGCCCAGGCACGAAGGCGGAAGCCGGGGACACAACAACGAGCCTAGGCACACCCGGGCAGCGCAGGACGAGCCTAACGCCGACAGATCCGGCAAGCAGCTCAGTCCGCAAGACGCATGACATCGTCTCAATGACATCAAGGCTGGAAAGCAGGATGCCTACCTAGGATCTGAGTGCTTTGGCCAGCAATCCGCAACGTCCAAGTACCTCGAGATATGACGTCAGTGTCAAAAACTCATCAAAGATACAATGGAGCGGACAAGCCAAACTCATGGTTGTCGGACTACGCGCTGGCAGTTGAAATTGCCGGAGGCAATGGCCTCGCCGCCGCGCGCTTCCTTCCCCTCATGCTCGAAGGGACAGCCCGAAGCTGGATCGAAAACTTGCCGGAGAGAAGCATTCATAGTTGGCATGACATGGAAAAGGTGTTCACGCAACTGAAAGTGCATGTGTTGCCCCATGCGTGGTTTTGGTAATTAATGACAATCCTTATGGACTAATGTTTGCATTGAGATATACTTGTAGATCTTGTCCATAGGAAATGATTGGAGTTCATGTGTTGGACTCTAGAAGATGACATGATGACCAATGTCTATTCAAGGGTTTATATGAAGAATGGTCATGTGTAGAGTTGAGCTTATTGCAAGTATGGCTTGGAAAAGAAGATTGAGTGAACAATCATGTTTAACCCCAAGCCATCATACATATCAAGAGAAGAAGATGAAGTGCAAGCTCAATATGATCCATCTCGAAGATATCATTTGATTGAAGCTTGCAAAGGAGACATGAAGACGGAGCTTAGCGAGGCCCTCCCATAATGGTGTATGGGGGAGCATTTGGAGAAGTCTTCATCAAGCATGTGCTAGCAAGCACAATCAAGAAAGGTGTTCCAACTTGAGAGAGTCAAGATCGTCATCATCGAGCTCAAGTGGAATGCGCAAGGCAAAGGTATGATCTTGATAGGTTTTCTATTTTACCGGTCTCATGTTGTTAGTGGGAGACCGGGTTTTAGGATAGACGGCGTACTATCAAGAGGGGCTCTCAAGTGAGTAACTTGATCGCATCTTTGTGGAGAGCTCAAACCTTTGCATACTTGGCATTCATCTTTCTTGGTTCTTATTTGGTTTTCTCCTTGTTGGTTTTGGTGCTTGTTGTGATCTTCACGACAAGCCCAAGTTCATCGAAAACGAATTTCGTATGGAAAACTTGTTGCGTTTTCGGTTTTGGAGGTTTGCCGATCATTCCTTTTTAGAGAGGTTTTACCTTTCTCCATTTGGTTTTATCTTCCATTGTTGGACTATGATGTTTCTCTGCATGATCTTGTAAAGCTCTTCGTTGCGATTCCAACGAGCCCGAGAACATCGAAAACGGAGTCCGGATGATCAAGATATCTTCGTTTTCGTGTGCAGTTTTCTGAGGGGCGGAAGTTCCGGTTTGGCCGGAAATTCCGGCCATCCGGAAGTTCCGGCCAAATTTCCGGCCAAAGTTCCGGCCGAGTGCAGTACCGTTTTTTAGTCGCTTTTCTGGGGGTCCGGAAGTTCTTGGACGGAAGTTCCGGCCTCAACCGGAAGTTCCGGCCCAACCGGAACTTCCGGCCTAAGTGAAAACTGTGTGGTTTTGAAGGCAACGGCTAGAATTTCTGGAGGGGTATAAATACCCCTCCACCTTCCTCCAGCCAAGAGCTCGCCCAGATTTCTCTCTCCTCCATTGTTGCAAGCTCATTTCTTTGATATCTCCCAATCCCTCCACCCAAACTCTTTGATCTTTGGAGGATTGAAGGAGAAGACCTAGATCTACATTTCCACCAATCAATATCTCCTCTAAGTGAGGGGAACCTAGTGGATCTAGTTCTTGGAGTTCTTGTGTGGTTCTCCTCTTTGTTCTTCCTCTCTTATTCCCCCATAAGCATTTGTTGCTTTGTTGGAATTTGAGAGTGAAGGATTTGAGCACTTGTGCTCTTGCCTTTTGCATTTGGTGCATCGGTGTGCTCTCCACGAGGATTCGTGGAAGTTGAAAGCTTGTGAACTTGTTACTCTTGGGTCTTGGACCCTAGACGCCTTTGTGGTGGTTGGACCCTTGTGTGGTCACTTGAAGCCGTTCGGGAGCCCCCAATCCATTGTGGGTTGTGCCTCGGATTGTTGTTGAGAGCCGTTCGGGAGCCCCCAATCCCTTTGTGGGTTGTGCCCGGATTGTTGTTGAAAGGCTCCGGATTCCGCCTCGAAGGAATACCGATAGTGGAAGGTGAACCAAACCTTTGTGGTGCGGTTCATCGGAGAAGAGGGTGAAACCTTTGTGGTTGTTGAACCGTTGTGTCGGTTCACACCTCTCCAACGAGACGTACTCCCTTTCAAGGAGGAACTCGGGAATACATCCTCGTCTCCGCGTGCTTCGGTTATTTCTATACCCGAGCTTTTTACTTATGCACTTTACATTGTGATAGCCTTCGTGCTTGAAGTATTCTATATTGCTATCACCTTGTTGCTTGTCTTGCTTAGCATAAGTTGTTGGTGCACATAGGTGAGCCTAGTTTATTTAGGTTGTTGGCTTGTTAATTTAAACACCTAGTTTTATTCCGCAATTAGCAAGCCTAAACCGGAAAAGTTTTAATCGCCTATTCACCCCCCCTCTAGGCGACATCATTGTCCTTTCAATTGGTATCAGAGCCTGGGCTCTCTTTTTGGGCTTTACCGCCTAGAGAGTAAAAGATGTCGTTTAGGGAATTAGTGCACGATCCCACTTTCATATTCGATGGCACAAATTATGATGTTTGGAAAATTCGCATGCTTAATCTTTTTAGGGCCATGGGTCCAAATTATATTAAGAGGATTGTGGATGTGGGTTTTTCTCCTCCAAAGGATTCTCAAGAATTATCTTTAGAGGATGAGGAAAACTCTCATCTCGAGACTCTAGTTTCTAATGGTCTTATATGTGTTTTGAGCGATGTAGTTCTTGCGTCAATCATGCCTTTTCGGAACGCTCATGAACTTTGGACCAAGCTTCAAGATATATATGAAGTGTCCAAAATTATTGAGGATGATTGTTCTCCTTCCACTTCCGGCCGTGATGAGTTCACAACTTCCACTTCACCAACATGTGATTTGTCACAAGGTAATGATATGGTGAGTGGTGATAGAAATTGCATTGGTGATGGTGAACTTACTATTGATTATACTTCTTCTCTATCTCATTGCAATGTTCTATCTTTGGACTTAAACTCTTCTAGCACTCCAAATGTCATACATGCTAGAGTTGATAGTCCTTGCATATCATGTAATAGTTGTTTAACTAAATCTCATGATGATATGCTTCATATGTCTTGTTGCCATGAAAACAATGCTTCCATATCCTCTATTTCTTGTGTGACTAACAATGTAGAGGAATCCCAACATTTGTTGGAACAAGACATGGACCTAAATGGTGCTTCAAGTAATTCTTCATTCTTTAATCATGTTTGCCTTATGGCTAAGGATTCCGAGGTGTCTCCCACCTCAAATCCAAATTGTGATGATGAGGATGAGGATTCTCATGAAGAAGGTTTTGATTTTGAATCCTTAACCAAGATGGGTGAGATGGTACTTGGTGCTCTCCCCAAAGGTAGTAAAGCTATCCCTCCTCTTTGTGAAATCATTGATTATGTTACTAAGAGTAGGGAATTATTGAGGATTTGGAAAGTCAATTTGATGAGAAATGTCAAATTGAGAGGGATGACTCTATTACTATAGCTTCCTTGAAAGCTTCTCTTGAAGAAGAAGAACTTAGGTCTTCTCTTGAAGAGAGACTTGAATCTCTTGATGAGTCTAATGATCTTATTATTGCTAAAATCATTAAGGAAAGAGATCATGCCCTTGCTAAATTAAAGTGCTTAAAAAGGAAAAAGTTGAATTTGGTGTTGGCAATGCTAGACTAAGTGAGGACATAGAGAGACTTGACAAAGCTCACAAGGCTTTAGAAAGTGAACACTCTCTCCTTATCAAGTCTCATGATCAACTCCAAACTCAACTATCTAAGAATGATAAGCTTGCCAAATTGTCTCCTTCTATTTCTAATATTAATGATGCTTGTGCTACTAACTCCACTTCTTGTGAAGCATCTATTTTGAAGGAAATGTTGAGCTAAGGGCTCAACTTGAGTTGCTATCTAGCAAGTATGGGAAATTGGAAGAAAGTCATGAAAAGCTTTCTAGCTCTAATGATGATCTTCTAGCATCCCATGCTAGGCTAAAGTTAGCTCATGAGGCTATTTTACAAAGGTAACATCTTGTGAGCCTCATGTGGACAAAGGCACAACTTCTACTAAAATGCTTTATTGCCATGTGCTAGTCCTAGTGATTCATCCACTCACAATATTTCTACATCTTGTGATGAATTACTTTCATTGCCTTGTTGCTCTAACAATGAAGCTTCTACTTCCTCTAGTGTTTTTGTTGATACTAACCATGTAGAGGAACTAAATGAGCTCAAGGCCCAAGTCACTTCTTTGAAGAAAGACTTGGAAAAGCGTCATGTTGGGAAGTCCACACTTGACAATATGTTGAGTGTTCAAAGACGCCCCAATGACAAGAGTGGACTTGGATTCAACTCCAATAACAAGAACAAGTCCAAGTCTATCAAGAAGAACAAGGGCCAAGAACAAGTTAAAGATTCGGCCAAGATTGTTTGCTTCAAGTGCAAAGTTGAAGGGCACCATGTTAGATCTTGCCCTTTGAAGAAGAAGGCTCTTAGTGAGAAGCAACAAGGGAAGAAGCCTCAAGTTCAAACTCAAGTTCCTCAAGTTGAAGAACGACCTCTTCCCAAGAAGAATCAGCTACTCCTCCTCAAGTCAAGATTCCAACAAGAAGAGAGGAGGAAGTCGATGTTGCTACCTATGCCGTGAGAAGGGTCACCTTGCTTCTTCATGCACAAATGGTACCTTATCCAACCCCATTATATTGATGATGTTTATTCTCTTCGGAAGGATAAGGTTGGCAATGTGTTTGCCAAATATGTTGGACTCAAAGTGGTGTCAAGAAAAGAACCATTTGGGTTGCCAAACCTATTGTGACTAACCTCTTAGGACCCAACTTGGTTGGGGACCAACAAGCTAAAACTTGATCAATAGGTGTTGTTGGAGGGCATTGGAGACTTGGCTACATCATGAAGAATTAAGGGATCTTCATCAATTATATTCTCTCAAGCCAAGTCATTTGGATTATATTGTTCTACCTCATATCCAATGTTTCCTCCTTGCGGTAACTTTTATTTAAATCATATATACATTGAAAGTTGCTTGCACCCTTGCATGTGTTTGGTTTTGTACCTTGCTAGTGTTTGTATGTGTTGTGCTCTCTACTTACTTATCTTGAGAAATCAAGTATGTGTATGTTGGTTTGCACACCATTTACTTGTTTGAGCCTTATTGCTTTTATTTGATATCTTATCTTGTTGGCTCTCTTTTGAGAGATTAATGGACCATTCCATTTTTGGAGAGTGATATGCTTCGTGCACTTCACAAACCAAAAATGTGTGTACATGAGGAATACCACTTAGTGATGATATATCAATCTTATCTATTCTCTATGTGGTATGTCATGCTCATGAGAAATTCAAATTCTATAATGTCCATTAATTTCTGAGTTGGTTTTGTTTGCCTCTTGCTTTAAAGAAAATGGATTATCACTTATGGGGGAGTAATAAGCTATGTGCATATTACAACCTAGAAAATGTGAACATGTGAGGTTGCCACCTAGAATTGATATTTCATTATCTTTTCCTTTGTGGCATGTTTCTCAAACAAGTTCCTTTTTGCTTAAATGCTTTTTGCCTCTCTCCGTTGGATCTTGTTTGTGATGGAATTTCTTGATATGGCTTTCCCTAAATATGTTCTCATATATCTCTTTGGGAAACCAATTGCTTCAAGCTACTCCTTGGAGTTGCTTTGCACTATTGCGTGATTTTTGAAGCTATCAAGAATATCTATCTATCTAAGCATGGCTTTTAATTCCTATCCTTTGCCATATGCTTATGTTTTGTGAATATGATCTTGAATATATCTTTGCAATCCACCACCGAGAAATATCTCCATACATTACTTGTCTTGCAAGTGATAATCATATTGTGGTAAATATATTGATCATATTCATTTTGGCTCTTGCTTTGAATTGCCTTATTTGATTGCCAAGGATTTGTTTTGATCTAACTCTCGTTTGTCTTCCTTGTTTCTTTGGATCCTTTATTGCTCTACTTGAAATTTGTTTTGTGCTTTCTTGAGTTGGGAAAAGCAATGAACCAATTCTTGTGCATTGATCTTCAAAAGTCATACTTCTTGATAATGCACTATTCTTGGGAAGCTATCCTACTTTGAGTAAAACACCGCTCTTTAAATTGGTATTGCAATTTCTTGCGTTCTTGAACATGACTAGTGGTCGAATAATATATTTATGGAGAGTGATGATCTCATTTGTGTGCATTTTGTATTCAAATGCAAAATCATAAATAATGCACACATCTTGGGGGAGCAATCCTATATGTTTTTGAACATTAGTTGTCTTCATTTGGTATTTGATCCCGATGATATGTCTCTTTGAAGACAAGCATTTTTCGTCTTGGTACTTGTGCCATCATGAAAAATGTAGAGGGTTTGGTTATTCCTTGACCACATTTTCATTTGGTATCTTTTCAAAGTGGTATCTTCACTCATGTGTTGATTTGGTATTTGATATAATTTGGAATTTGTTTTCTTGTCACACTTGTGTGTGCTTTGTTGGTTTACTTGGTGTTTTGTCTAAATTATATCTCGTTTGGTTCTTGAAAGTCATGTGCATGCATATTTATTATATGTATATCTTTTGGCATGCTTACTTTCGTTGATCCAATATATAGGATAAACTCCATCAAATCCTAAATGGCTAAGATGTGCATGAAATTCAATTTCACATTAATATGCACATATTTATGTGGAGTTTGTCCTATGTATTGTAGTTGCTCTAACTACTTTGGACCCAATGAGTTTGGGTACCATTTGTACTTGAATTTGTTTTAGGTATATTGGAGATGCATTGGAAGCTTGTCTCATCTACAAGGAAGGTGTTGTCACCATGTGCTTATTGGAGCCAAGCTTGGATGATCATGAGCTCCTATCTTCTACATCACCAATGCTATCTCGGTAACAAGTATCTACCTCATGCATACTTTTCTAGCTCTCAACCTTGTGTAGGTTGTTTCATGGCATGAATCTCTTTGGTTGCAATTCTTTTGATTCTTGCAAAACGTCTTTATTGCAAATGTGAGTTAGCCGGGATGATTACATATCAAAGGGAATATATATTCATTTTCATGATTCATCGATCCCATTTATGTCAATCTAGCACTTTCTACTTAAAGTCTCTCATGTGCAACATTGATGTTTTTCAAAATCATTTGCTTTGTGATACTTGTTATCTTACTCGGAGCATCCCGTTTATCACCTTTATCCTTTGTGGATAGTTTTTGATGCTATGATGAGTATGTGTTGGAAGTTCATCTATATCCCTTTAAGATAAAATTGAGCTTTGTGCTATGCTTTTAAGCAAAATCTTATTGGTGTATTTATGACTTCCTCTTGGATATCATGACCTTTACCTTTGTACCTATTTGTGTGTACATGTTTATTTGTGGACATATCTTCGTGATTCGTGTCTACTTAGAAACTTATACACATGAGAATAGTTACATCTTTAATTGATATTCCAATTCTTTAGTGACCACCTCTTTGCTTTTGTTCTTTGGTGGTCTCTAATTAAAGGCACAAGCTTTTTTTTTGTGTTATGCTTTTGCATCTTAATAAGCTTGTGGAGCTATTTGATATCTCCGTTGGTGTGTGAGTATGTGAAAGACATGATATGCACTATGTGCAACACTTTTTGAAAGACTATGTTGATGATTTTGCTCATCCTTGTATTAGTCTCCTAAAATGTCTTTATATCTCACACCCATCCTTTTATTTGCCGCTCCTTGCTCATGTTGCAAAAGTTTATTTGTTGCAAGTTGTTTGCCTCTTCTCATTTATATTCTCTTGCATGGGCTTGTGTTCGAATTTATCTAGGAGGGAGTGAGGATTCCATGTTGTGCACACTATATTGAAATAGAAATCCTATTTGTGCACGTACCTTGGGGAGTTCCCTCTTGATATTTAGAACATTTTTCGGATCCTTTTGATTGCTTGCTTCTTTCGTTGAAGTATCTTTCTATTTGATTTTCATTTGCAATCTTTGGATCCTCAATATAGTTTGATCTCCTTTCCAACTATTCGTTATTGGATATGTGCATTTGATTTCACTCATATTATGAGAAATGCACACATTATGGGGGAGCTCTTATTATATTGGCCTTCTTACTTTTCACCCATTTCGGCAATCGTTGCCAATGGGGGAGAAGTTTAGAGGGTTTAAGAGTTGTTGGTTTTATGCTTTAGTTTCGTTCTCAAGCATTTGCCTTTCTTGCTCTTGCATCCTTGCTCTTTGTGTTGCTTGGTTGCTTAATTCATTATATAAACCCTCGTAAAAGGGATTGTCATCAATTACCAAAATGGGGGAGATTGAAAGTGCATGTGTTGCCCCATGCGTGGTTTTGGTAATTAATGACAATCCTTATGGACTAATGTTTGCATTGAGATATACTTGTAGATCTTGTCCATAGGAAATGTTTGGAGTTCATGTGTTGGACTCTAGAAGATGACATGATGACCAATGTCTATTCAAGGGTTTATATGAAGAATGGTCATGTGTAGAGTTGAGCTTATTGCAAGTATGGCTTGGAAAAGAAGATTGAGTGAACAATCATGTTTACCCCAAGCCATCATACATATCAAGAGAAGAAGATGAAGTGCAAGCTCAATATGATCCATCTCGAAGATATCATTTGATTGAAGCTTGCAAAGGAGACATGAAGACGGAGCTTTGCGAGGCCCTCCCATAATGGGTATGGGGGAGCATTTGGAGAAGTCTTCATCAAGCATGTGCTAGCAAGCACAATCAAGAAAGGTGTTCCAACTTGAGAGAGTCAAGATCGTCATCATCGAGCTCAAGTGGAATGCGCAAGGCAAAGGTATGATCTTGATAGGTTTTCTATTTTACCGGTCTCATGTTGTTAGTGGGAGACCGGGTTTTAGGATAGACGGCGTACTATCAAGAGGGGCTCTCAAGTGAGTAACTTGATCGCATCTTTGTGGAGAGCTCAAACCTTTGCATACTTGGCATTTCATCTTTCTTGGTTCTTACTTGGTTTTCTCCTTGTTGGGTTTTGGTGCTTGTTGTGATCTTCACGACAACCCAAGTTCACCGAAAACGAATTTCGTATGGAAAACTTGTTGCGTTTTCGGTTTTGGAGGTTTGCCGTTATTCCTTTTTAGAGAGGTTTTACCTTTCTCCATTTGGTTTTATCTTCCATTGTTGGACTATGATGTTTCTCTGCATGATCTTGTAAAGCTCTTCGTTGCGATTCCAACGAGCCCGAGAACATCGAAAACGGAGTCCGGATGATCAAGATATCTTCGTTTTCGTGTTAGTTTTCTGAGGGGCGGAAGTTCCGGTTTGGCCGGAAATTCCGGCCATCCGGAAGTTCCGGCAAATTTCCGGCCAAAGTTCCGGCCGAGTGCAGTACCGTTTTTTAGTCGCTTTTCTGGGGGTCCGGAAGTTCTTGGACGGAAGTTCCGGCCTCAACCGGAAGTTCCGGCCCAACCGGAACTTCCGGCCTAAGTGAAAACTGTGTGGTTTTGAAGGCAACGGCTAGAATTTCTGGAGGGGTATAAATACCCCTCCACCTTCCTCCAGCCAAGAGCTCGCCCAGATTTCTCTCTCCTCCATTGTTGCAAGCTCATTTCTTTGATATCTCCCAATCCCTCCACCCAAACTCTTTGATCTTTGGAGGATTGAAGGAGAAGACCTAGATCTACATTTCCACCAATCAATATCTCCTCTAAGTGAGGGGAACCTAGTGGATCTAGTTCTTGGAGTTCTTGTGTGGTTCTCCTCTTTGTTCTTCCTCTCTTATTCCCCCATAAGCATTTGTTGCTTTGTTGGAATTTGAGAGTGAAGGATTTGAGCACTTGTGCTCTTGCCTTTTGCATTTGGTGCATCGGTGTGCTCTCCACGAGGATTCGTGGAAGTTGAAAGCTTGTGAACTTGTTACTCTTGGGTCCTTGGACCCTAGACGCCTTTGTGGTGGTTGGACCCTTGTGTGGTCACTTGAAGCCGTTCGGGAGCCCCCAATCCATTGTGGGTTGTGCCTCGGATTGTTGTTGAGAGCCGTTCGGGAGCCCCCAACCCATTGTGGGTTGTGCCCGGATTGTTGTTGAAAGGCTCCGGATTCCGCCTCGAAGGAATACCGATAGTGGAAGGTGAACCAAACCTTTGTGGTGCGGTTCATCGGAGAAAGGGTGAGCCTTTGTGGTTGAGATCGACCTTTGTGGTTCACACCTCTCCAACGAGACGTACTCCCTTTCAAGGAGGAACTCGGGAATACATCCTCGTCTCCGCGTGCTTCGGTTATTTCTATACCCGAGCTTTTTACTTATGCACTTTACATTGTGATAGCCTTCGTGCTTGAAGTATTCTATATTGCTATCACCTTGTTGCTTGTCTTGCTTAGCATAAGTTGTTGGTGCACATAGGTGAGCCTAGTTTATTTAGGTTGTTGGCTTGTTAATTTAAACACCTAGTTTTATTCCGCAATTAGCAAGCCTAAACCGGAAAAGTTTTAATCGCCTATTCACCCCCCCCCCTCTAGGCGACATCATTGTCCTTTCAGCAACACTTCCAAGGCACGTACAAGCGACCCAATACATACACGGATTTGATTCGTTGCGTGCAAAAGCCAGATGAAACAGCTATAAGCTTCTTAGCAAGGTGGATTCAGACAAAGGCAAGCTACGAGAACGTAGACGACAACCAAGCAATCCATGCCTTCACCACAGGCCTCCTGAAGGGCTCAAGTCTCAGGCATAATCTCATACGCATGCAGGTCAAGGATCTCGGAGTCATGCTCGAAGTAGCAGCCATGTATGCACAGGCGGATGATGATGCACGCAATGGAGATGGCGCACATGACATGGCGCCAAGCAGGCGAGCAAGTCCAAACGCAAGGCTCCCCAGGATGACAAAGCCGGACCGTCAAATGAGGTTGCCGCCGCCTTCGAAGGCAAAGGCGGCAACCGCAAGTGGAAAGGAAAGGGTAAAGATGGTGGCTCCAGCAAGCAACGCCTGACGTACGATCAGGCAAAAGCCTTGCCCTGCCCAATCCACGCGTCCTTAGGCAAAGTTAACCACACATTAGGGGAATGCCGGTTCATGGAGGACTTCAAGAAGGACCCCGAGGTTGGCTGGAAGTCAAAAAAGAGCAAAAAGGCTGAGAAGACAAAGAAGGAAGATGATGATGGGGCAGTTTCCATGTCCGAGGATGAGGAACCTAAGCTGGTGCGCAAAGAAAAGAAATACCCCAAGGTACATGGCCAATTGGTGTGCTTCTTAGGCACTCCTTCGGCAAAGGAAGAAAAGGCGGAGATGCGCGAGCTAAACGCCACAGTACCAGATGTTCCCCAGTATCTAGACTGGTCAGAGGAGCCAATAACTTGGGATAGAGATGATCACCCAGATCACGTACCTCACCCCGGCAAATACGCCCTTGTCGTCGACCCAATTGTCGATAACTTCAGACTCACCAAGGTGTTGATGGATGGCGGCAGCAGCCTCAACATCATCTACGCGACACACTGAAGCGCATGAACTTGTCGGAAAGCCAGCTTGACTACAGCAAAGTCAAGTTTCATGGCATCGTTCCGGGAAAGCAGGCCAAGTCAATGGGAAGCATCAAATTGGAGGTTACTTTCGGAGCTGAGACAAACTACCGCTCGGAGTATCTCAGGTTCGAAGTAGTCCCCTTCAAGAGTGCCTACCACGCCATCTTTGGACGGCCAGCTTTCGCCAAGTTCATGGCTCGGCCGTGTTACATCTACAGCAAGTTGAAGATGCCGGGACCCAACGGTACAATCACCGTCAATGGCAACTTCAAGAAAGCAAAGGAGTGCGAGCGTGGAAACGCCGCCTTCGCTGAGGCAGTCCTCCACGCAGAGGAGTTAGCCATGTTGAAAAAGGAGCTTGATACGTCGCAGCTGCCGGAGGATGTAAAGACCGCTGAGCCCAAAAACACTTTCAAGGCGTCCGAAGACACAAAGAAGGCGGATCTGGTCCCAGGTGACAGCTCCAAGCAAGTCACCATAGGGGCAGGCCTGGACGACAAATAGGAAAGCGCGCTCGTCAGGTTCCTCCGTGAGAATCAGGACATCTTTGCATGGTCATCAGCCGACATGCCAGGTGTCCGAGGGAACTTGCCGAGCACTCTCTTAACGTCTACGAAGGAGCCAAGCCAGTAAAGCAAGGAATAAGGCGCTACGGTGAGAAGAAGCGGACAGCAATAGGGAAGGAGATCATCAAGTTGCAAGAAGCCAAGTTCATTAGGGAGGTAGTACACACTGATTGGTTGGCAAATCCTGTAATGGTTCCAAAACCTAATAAGGAAATGAGAATGTGCATTGATTATACCGGTTTGAACAAGTGCTGTCCTAAGGACCACTTTGCTTTACCTCGTATAGATCAGGTCATAGACTCCACAGCCGGCTCCGAGCTGCTGTGCTTTTTGGATGCGTACTCCGGGTACCACCAAATCAAAATGCGAGAATCCGACCAAATCAAAACATCGTTCACTACGCCCTACGGGACCTTTGCTACATCACGATGCCCTTCGGTCTAAAAAATGCCGGCGCAACGTATCAGCGGTGTATGCAAAGATGCCTTCACGAGCAAATTGGCCGCAATGTTCACGTCTATGTTGACGACATTGCCGTCATGTCAAGAAAGAAGGCAGATTTGCTTGAAGATTTGAGAGAAACCTTTGATAGCCTCCGGGTATATAGGATGAAGCTCAACCCGAAAAAATGCGTCTTCGGGGTTCCTGCCGGCAAATTGCTCGGCTTTATCGTTTCCGAACGAGGATAGAGGTGAATCCAGAAAAAATCAAAGCGATCCTCAACATATCCAGGCCCAAGGACCTGAAGGACGTGCAGCGACTTGCCGGCTCGGCGGCTGCCGTCAGTCGTTTCATTAGCCGTCTTGGTGAGAAGGCACTGCCTCTCTACCGGCTTCTGAAGAAATCCGACAACTTTGAGTGGACAGACGAAGCAGACGCCGCCTTGCAGCAACTCAAGGACGCGTTAACGTCTGCTCCAATCTTGGCAGCTCCTCGAACGCAGGAACCAATGCTGCTTTACATCGCGGCAACTAACTTGGTTGTTAGCGTGGTCCTGGTTGTGGAACGCAAGACGGAAAATCAGACTTGCCGGAACAACGTCCGGTTTACTTCATCAGTGAAGTATTTTCCGCCTCAAAACAGCGTTATCCGCATTACCAGAAGCTGGTCTACGGTGTTTTCTACGCCGCCAGGAAGTTAAGGCACTATTTCCAGGAGCATTCAATCGGTTGTGAGCAAGGCACCTCTGGGGATATCATCAATAATACAGATGCAACAGGCCGCGTTGCCAAATGGGGCATCGAACTTGCCGCCTTCGACATCATGTATAAACCCAGAACGGCCATTAAATCTCAAGCCTTAGCAGATTTGTAGCAGATTGGACGGAGGCCATGGACGAAGTACCTCTCCCTGAAGATGCATATTGGATCATGCACTTTGATGGATCAAAAATGCTTCAGGGCTCGGGGGCTGGCATTGTTTTAAGAAACCCTCAAGGAGACAAGCTTAGTTATGTGTTACAAATTCACTTCAAGGCAACTAATAATGTTGCTGAATACGAAGCTCTCCTTCATGGTTTACACATTGCCAAGGAACTTGGCGTCCAGCGTGTCCTCTGCTACGGAGATTCAGACTTGGTGGCGCAACAGATACGTGGTACTTGGGACACAAAGAGCGAGACAATGGCGGCATATCGAGCTACCGTCGACGAATTCGCCAAGTGTTTCCTAGGCTACGAGGTCCGCCACATCCCAAGAGCTCAAAATGAGGCGGCAGATACACTTGCCAGAATGGGGTCTGAACGCAAAAAGGTACCAAAAGATGTTTTCCTGGAACACCTACACAAGCCGTCAATAAAAGGAGCAGACCTCCTTGACCCAGAATCGGCAGAACCAGTTGACGATGCTAGCTATGCCGTCTACCTGGTAAAGCCGGATTGGACGACGCCATATTTGGACTTCCTGATCAATCAGGAGTTGCCGGATGATGAGGTTTTGAAAAGGCAAATCATAAGAAGAGCCAAGGCATTCACAATAATCAAAGGCGAATTGTACAAGCGTAGCACCACTGGTGTTTACCAACGTTGCATTTCGCCCGAAGAAGGCAGAGAACTGTTGGATGAGATACATGCTGGCGTGTGTGGACATCACGCTTCCTCACGCGCCCTTGTTTCAAAAGCCTTCCGACAAGGTTTCTACTGGTTGACAGCCAAGCAAGATGCAGAGGACATCGTCAAAAGATGCAGGGGCTGCCAACTTTATGCCAGACAATCACACATGCCGCTCAGGAGCTTAAAACAATACCCATCACATGGCCTTTCGCAGTCTGGGGCTTGGACATGGTTGGTCCGTTTAAAACGGCGCCTGGTGGCTACACACATTTACTTGTGGCTGTAGACAAGTTCACCAAGTGGGTTGAAGCTAAGCCTATCAAAAAGCTAGACGGTGCCACAGCCGCAAATTTTCTGTGGGGAATAATCTCTCGGTTCGGGGTGCCTCATAGCATTATCACCGATAACGGCACTAACTTGTCGCAAGGCGAAGTTGAGGAATACTGTTATAAGCATGGCATCCGCCTAGATCTTGCCTCAGTAGCACACCCGCAGGCAAACGGTCAAGTAGAGCGTACAAATGGTTTAGTCCTACAAGGCATCAAACCACGTCTCGAAGTACCATTGCACAGAGCGGCTGGGGCTTGGGTGGATGAGTTGCAATCTGTCCTTTGGAGTTTACGCACAACTCCAAACAGATCAACCAAGTTTACTCCTTTCTTCTTAGTCTATGGCGCAGAAGCAGTGTTGCCGACCGACATGATGTATGATTCTCCCAGAATTCAAGCCTACGTCCAGGAAGACGCAGAAGATGCAAGACAGGATGGCCTTGACCTACTTGATGAAGAACGAGACGTTGCTCTCGCACGATCCGCCATCTATCAGCAAAGTTTGAGGCGTTATCACAGCAGAAGAGTGCGGCAACGAAGTTTTAGAGTTGGTGATCTGGTCCTCCGCCTAATCCAAGACAGGAAGGCTTGCATAAGTTATCCCCGCCTTGGGAAGGACCTTTTGTGGTCAGTAAGGTGTTGCTCAATGGTTCTTATTACTTGGTAGACGCGCGAGACGGATACAAGAAGAAGCGAGGTCGCAAGCGCAAAAGGAAGGTTGATGACAAGTATGAAGAAACCAAGCGACCTGGAACATTGAGCAGCTACGTCCTTTTTACACTTAGCAATTTCCACATTGTAATAAGTACTATATGATTATGAAATAAAAGTCTGTGGTTTGCTCATTCAGTTTTGGGATCATGCCATCTTTTGTCTTTTCTCGCAATCATATATCTGTTGTCATAAAAGTTACCGAACAAAATAAGTTTTTGCTCCGTGCTAAGGTTCAAACTTTTTGACATTTGCCGTCTGCCGGCTAAAAAAGCAAACAATCTTTGCACCGCCTAATATGCTTATCTGTCTGTTTGTGTGGGTCGCCTAGTAGTATGTCGTTGGCACCAACATGCTGGCTTTGGTCTCTGAGTCTAAATTAGTTGGTATTGCACCTGGTTGGCTCAGCTAAAGTAACTAAGATGAGGTTCCGCCAACATATGAAAAGCCAAACATGCAAACGAGATACATATTAAGGCGGGCCACTTAAATAAGCCTACCGCCAAGTGTAGCATAAAAGTTGGCCCATAATATTTACAAACCCAAAATATACAAGTTTTTTGCGTTAACAGATTAACGCAGTGTTTGTGCTACCATTACAGGAGAGGACAGTCAAGGAGTTGCCGCCTTGGTGGAGGTGGTGAGAGATCCTGGGGGCTGACGCCGGCATCCTTGGGGCTGGCTCCGCCATCCTGGGGGCTGCGCTCGTCAGCTGCGGCTTCGCCTTCTCCGCCTACGGCAGCTTCAGGATCCGCCAAGGAGGGATCGGCTATGGCAACATGTGGATCCGGGTGTTCCTTGTAGAACTTGCGGATGTCAACCATGTTGGCAACCCGGGTCGCATAGCCGAACAGACCGCAGCACGTCCTGCATCACGATGGCTTGGTTGTTTTCGTCTTCGGTGGGGAAGTACTCGGTGACTTGATGAATATCAGCCTCCGGATACCACGCCGCCGTCATCGCCAATGCCAACTTGGCGCCGCCTCGTGCTGCTGATCGTAGCGTGCCGTCATGTTCGGTTGCCGCCTTCTCCAGCAAGTCCGGCAGGGCATCAAAGTTGACGGGATCGCCGTCCTCGCCAGGGTAGAACTTGGCGGCAAACGCTTTGCCCGCACCGACAATCTGGTTGACGATTTCGCCAACTTTCAAGATACGGGCAAGGCGCGGCGTCGTAGCCATGTCATCACCCAGATTAGCCGGCACTGCACAAATACAAACAATTACACACTGCAGCTTGAAATTTCAAGAGTTCAAAGTATCAAAGAAGGATGAAGGGTAAGAGACATACCCAAGACATGCTCGTGGATGGCGTTGACCTCGTCCAGATGGTTTTCAAGTGTTTCCTGAGCTAGCTGGACTGCCTGTGACAGTTGTTCCTGCTGCTCTTTGGCATTCTTGTTCACCTGGTTGAGGTTGTTGCTCATAGTTTCAAGTTGTCCCGTCAACTTGCTAACCTCGGCGGCATGGGCCAGCTCCCGCTCATCCAGCTCCTTGGCATGATCCGCCTTCAGCTTTGCCACCAACTCAGCAAGATCTGCAGCTTCGTTCATCAAAGCTTGCATGTCAGTGGAGTTCTTGAGAATATCTTGCGCAGTGTTTAGTAATTCTACAAAGAAAAAAAATGACTAAAATACTTGTCGGAAAAGAAAAAGAAGTCGGACGAAAAGAAGGCAAAGAAAATTGTCACCTTCATCCTTTTTGCGAGCCTCTTCCAAGCTCGCAATCTGGGCGTCCTTCATCTCCACGTCCTGCTGCAGTTGCTGGCATTCTTTGTTTTTCTTCTCTTGAGCACGGAACAGCTCAAGATTGGAAGCAAGAACGGCCTGCATGCACGAAAACAACGTTGCGGTTAGCACTATATAGTCAACGAGACCACTTTGCCGGCTAATTTTTTTTCAGCCGCCAAAGTGCTTGGGGGCTGCGACTATAGTTTGCATTACCTCAAGTTGACCGTGCAGGGTCTCGTGGAGATCATCCATGTGCGCGTACCATTTACGGGTACCTTCGCGCATGGTCCTTAGCGTTTGCCGAGGGTCTTGTAACCCTTTGCCAGATTGGGAGCTCGGATGGGAGGATGATCCGCCATGGTCAGCCGCCATCTTGTCATCCATCTCTTGCTTCATGGCAATAAATCGAGCGGCATCACTAGCCGAAGCTTCAGCCGTCTTGGAAAAGGTAGGTCCGGCAACTGACTTTTTGCCCGCCATCTTCTCCGTAGCCGCCTCTGAGGTACCAGCAGCTGTGTACGTTCCCTGGCATACAACCACGGGAATGCCAACTGTGGGCGTTGTCGGCGCAGTGGCTGGAGAGAAACGTGGCGGTTTGCCCCTACCGGCAGAAATCTTCAGGTTGGTGCGGAGCTTGGGCATGGCAGGCTTGCCCCTGTAGGCAGAAAAATGCAAGTTTGTCAGTACAAACATATCAAAATGGCTAACTCAGGGAAAGCAAAACATTAATCCAGTACCCAGGCTTACCACTGGGGCTGGGTTATCATGGGTGAACATGGCGACGCCTTCCGCCGCCTTCACCGACAGAGGCTTCACAAGCTCTCTGAGCCGGTACTCTAGTGCATCTTGGTCAAGGGTGCTGTTGCCGGCGTCATCCGCCTTGTACTCGCACATCTTCAGTGGGCGATGGCGGAGTGGAATTATCTTCCTCGACACCCAGCAGATCACGGTGTCAACCCCGTCAAGCAACGGAGCCTTCATCGTCTTCGTCAAGAACTCGATCCGCCTGACGGCAATTCGAAGCTCAGCCGACAAGCTGCTAAGCGGCACCTTTGCCGTCCAACAGGCCTTGTGGGTTGGCGGACCGTTGACAAAAACAGGCATCCCCTGTGTTGTGTCGGGTGTCGGGATGTCCTTGCAGTAGAAAAAGGTGCTGGTCCAGTGCTTCACCGACTCGATGTATGGGATCTTTGGGTACCAGTCGGGTTGGCGGCAGTTGAAGGTTACGCTACCGCAAGTTGCCAGATGGCCGCCTGGTATGGTTTGTCGGCGGCATAGGAAGCAGTACTTGAATAGCTCTATGGACGCGGCTATGCCTAAGTACCCTTCGCACAAAGCCTGAAAGCCGGCTAGCACTAGGATACAGTTGGGCGCTATGTTGTGCGGCTGCAGCCCGTAGAAACTAAGCACCGCCAGAAAGAAGGCGGAAAGCGGCAAATACATACCGCGGAGGCAGTGCGACGCCAACATGACGCGCTCGCCGTCTTGCGGGTCAGGGATTGCCTCGTCGCCTGGAACCCTCCAGGAGCATTCCGTCTTGGGCGGTATGTAGCCGCCATCCTCCAGCTCCTTTAGATAAGCTGACGTCATGACTGACGGCAGCCAATACCTGGAGCCAAGGTCCGCCATCTCCTCTTCATCCTCGGTGTCGTTGTCGGCGGCAGCTTCTGCTTCTGCCGTGGCCTCAACGCTGGCCGCCGCTAGGGATGGGAGCGGGAAGGTGGGAGTGGACGTTGCAGGTGCCACCGGAGTTGGGGAAGAAGAGGAAACCTCACCCGCGGCCACGGTGGGGACAGGAAAGGTCTCCGGCGCGCTCGCGGGAACCACGGCTGCCGCTGGCGCAGACCCAGATCCAGCCATGGTCGCCGAGGTCGCAGCCAGCGCCGCCGCCGCCGGCGAATCTTGCTGAGAAGTGCTCGCCATTTGCCGCGGAGGCTCTGCTCGTGCTCGCCGGAGTTGAGTGCAGGGAGGTGGAGAGCTCGAGAAGCTGAGGAGGCTGCGGTGGATACGAATGGGGAAGAAGCTCGACCCCGAGGCGCCCTTTGGGTATTTATCTCCACACGTCAAGATCCGTGCGCGAGATTTGGGGGACGCACGATCTCCGCCACGTGCCCACGATTTGCACGTCGTGGCAACGGTGTCTGCGGCCTTCTCCCCGATTCTTGTGCGTAGTGGAGAAATAATCATGACACATGCCCAAGTCCAAACTGTCGTGGACTGCATGACGTCATCCGTCAACATTTGACAGGACTAGTCAAATGACAAGACTGGTGCCGAGAAGATTCCTGACAGCGGTCAGGCCGTCTTTCCCATGATGGCGGCAAATCATCCGACTACGTTAGGCGGATCGCCGCTTAATTTCAACTTTGGAATGCTTCAAGCTCTTCAGCCGCTTACAAGACAAGACGGACGTTGCCGACAAAAGAAGACGGCGCCTGAAGAACTCAAACCCTTCCAGGGGCTAATGTTGGGGATATACCTACTAGGGGTATCACCAGCATGGATCAATCCGGCTAGTCCAGGGTGGCCCGCAGTGGTGGTGAAGGCTTTGCCTGCCGGGCGGCCCAGATAGCTGACGACCAAGAAAGGCGGATGCCGGCAAGGAGGAGGCCCCCAAGACTGAAGCCCATGAAGCCATCAAGACCAAGACGGAATGCGGCACACTTGCCGGCTAGGTTTAGGACTCTGTATGCTTGCCGGATACGTAATCTCCTTGTAACCCTAGGTCCAGCCGCCTATATAAGCTGGACCTCGGGACGCCTTTAAGGCAACCAATCAATACTTTCAGACACAATCAACTCATTGTAACCTGTATCACGGCTATTGCCTTATAGTGAGTTATAGCAGCACGTAGGGCTCCGCCACCGCCGTGGAGCCTGAAGCTGGGTAAACTGCCGTGTACAATCCCGACCTCGACGACGTCCACCTTCTTGCCCTACGTTCACTCTCGGCTAGCAGGACCCCGTCTCCTATCTCAGATGCCGATACGACGACACGCTTGATGGGAGTCTCAAAATTGATGACTTTGCTAAGAAGAAGATTTATGAAATAGGTGATTGTGAGAAATGTTTCGTACCAAAATTTGAAAGGTACATATGCATGGGCAAGCAAGGCTAGGACAACCTCAACAACTTGACGATATTTAGGCTTTGTCGAACCACTATATTGGTGACCCCGAGGCATGATACATGGTTTGAAATTCCCTTACTTTCAACGAAGGCATTCAGTTTGGCATATACACCTGCCCAATCAGTCTACATGGTGAAGATTTTACGATCATGATGTCTTTCAAGAATTTGCTGGAAAATTTTAAGACTTGGAAAATAGTAGATCGGCGTTTGAGAAGATAAATCAGGTAAATTTTCTATAGTCATCAATATATCTTACATAATATTCGTAGCACTCAGAAGATTTAGGGGCAGTCCCCCAGAAAAATTAATTGCGAGGGGGGCGGCGGTAGAGATGCTTGTAGATATAGGAGATGGTAACAAATGAGTTTTATCCAGTTGGCATGGATCACAAACAGACTCAAGATGCAAATATTGTATATAGGGAATCTTATTTCGACTATGAATTTTCTTGATAATTACCGATGAAGGCTAACCTAGACAACTATGCTACTTTGCTTGAGAGGGCTTGGAGACAAAAAAAATTGCTTCTTGAAGGTAGGCGATGGTGATATGAAGTGGTAAAGCCCACCAATACACTTTCTTCTATGAAGTGTTATCCTGGTGACCCGATCCTTTATGAGAAAATAGAATGGGTGAAATTCGAGGAAGACATCATTATCTTTGCCCGGACGGTGAACAAATAGTAAGTTTCTAGATGCACTAGGGATATCACGAAGATGCAACTAGATCTCCCACTTGTAGATCTCACAATTTTTTGTGCGTCAAGCCATCAACGTATATTAGTGTACTCAAATTACACTGGACAATAGTTACACTCGAGTAACCCACAGCCTTTATTTAGATTCTTTCACACTTGGGGTTGCATGGTCGGCAGCAAGTAACAAGTGGCATCGTGAGGCAACATATGGAGTCGAAATTGGAGCTTCACCTCTGGTCTTACCGTCTCTACCAGCATGAAATTCCATGTTAACTTGTCGTCCTGCCTCGTCTTGATCAATTTGCAATTGATACACAGACATATATATTACCCTTGCCATATGGCAAGCGGCAAGAGTTCATTAGACAAAAAAAAAACTAGCTGAAAGGGTACATCAGGACAATAATTATGGGTGCTTACATTGTCCAATCGCTGTCATGCATCCAAAGAACAGAATAGCAATCATGTACTTGAGGATGTTCCTCTTCATGTTTGATCTGACCAGAGCAAAACCGTGCTGTAGATCAAGCTCGATGGCTGTTGACCGCGGTTGAAGAGGAGCTCCACAATAGGGAGGAAATGAAATGGTGGGAGGAGAGTGCCACTTGTGAGCCGAGGCTTTTCTAGCCCACAAGACTGACGAGGGAGAAATGAGAGAGTAGAGGAGGGGAGAAACTGGAAAGTGCCGTGGACGGTGGATCCAAGCTCAGTCGACTAGATAAAGAGATTATTGCAGGAGAAAACCAATACATCTTAAGCACTTTGTTAATAACACTTGTGCAACTCCAACCATTAACTAATCAGAACGTTCCACTTCATCTGGTACCCTTCATTCATGTCAATTTCATGATACATTCCTCGAAAAAACAAGTCCTAGTACATGTGCTACTTTTTTCAGGTACCAGGACTAGACGATTACATTACTAAAGGTGTGCCTATTTACATCAATTTTGCAGAACCACTAGAAGGAAAGTCAATCGTTAGAAGCTACAGAACGGTCTAGCCGCCACTCAGACTGCAATGCCTCTTCGATGACCATATTAAGGTGCCGGAAGGCTCATCTGGATGGAGCTCCATAGCAGTGTACACATTCTAGCTACAGCTCCATCTCGATCCCTCTCTCCTACCCCTGAAACCATGTAGATAATTAGGGGGTTTCAGTGAAACGACACGTGCAATATTTAAGGCCTTGGTTAAAGAAAAATTTAAAAATGGAAAAGACATGATGGTCGCACATTGTCATTCGCTGTTGTTTCCTGCACCTGCTCCCCTCGACAGCCTCTTCAAAGGGGGATGGATCGTACCAGACTCGGCTTGTGAGGAGCCGTCTTCAAAACCATCAGATACCATCGTTATTTCACGTAAGAAAATCTAATCCAACGTTTCTGTTATGTTACACAGCAGCATACCTTCAGAGCTCGTGGCTTCCGAAGATCTCTTTCCCTTGTTGACAGTTGCTTGAACTAACCGGTGCGCAAACTATGTGAAAAATATTATAATAAATGGTACATGACCAATAATCCAGAAGCCTAGCGAGCTTTCTATAAACAACACTCTAGCACTGTAAACTTGTAAGGTAATCCCAGATTGTTTAGAGTCAACCTTCCAAATCTTGTAGTAAGTAGCCGAAATTACTGGTGGGGGCGGAAAAGGTACTAGGCAAGCTGTAGCTGTGGTGAGCGGTGACAGTAAGCCATTATGTGCTAATTTCTTATTGTTTCAGACTCCATATTTGGTTACTTATTTGAAATTGAAGATGCTAAAGAAGTTTGGAATTTGGATAAAATTCATTTTAGGTCATGGTTTGGATAAAAATGTCCAGTGTCTCACTCTCGGATGAAGCTGGGGAAACCATTCGGATGAAGCTGCGAACTTTACATTTTACGCCTCATATAAATGTTGCTAGCTGAAATCTGTTAAATTTTGCGACTAAATTGGCAGAAAGTAAATCACACGTTTTAGAATGATAAAGTCATCACATTTCATCAATAGTGTGCATCTTTAAGAAAAGGCGAGCTTAATTGCATACGAACCATTCAGTCCGTAGAGACTCTATATTGAAGCCGGTGTTCAGCATTCTCCATTTATGACATCTATAGCACTGAACCCAGTCATCCACAGCCTCGAAGCCCTCACCCCCTTTTCTCTGGTTGAAGAAAGTCTAGAGTGAACACTTTTGAAAAAAGTAAATATTACATTTTAGAACAATACGGAAGAATCTCAACAATAAAATGAGCACAGTGAATATTGAGCTCCTGACGGCTTAGCATAAACAAGGATAGAAGAACAACCCTCATAGTAAATATGTTTGTGTATCCATTTCATAGTAAATAAATGTATTGTCTGCATAAAATAAGTACATGTATATCCCATCCATATTTGCATGTCTATCACTGTTAAAATGCATAAGAACAAAATTATTTTGTATTGCCTACTCATAAGTATGGATAACATTTTCTTTTTCATAGTTATCAAATGAACTCATGATAACCGAGTATTTCTTCGTAATAAAAGTAAAATTGGAAATAGTATGCTATCAACCTATGCTAGCTGAAATCTGTTTCCATGAGGACTACATGAAAACTACCAGAAAGTTTTGGTGGGGAGAGGACGAAGACCACAGGAAAGTACATTGGACTGCATGGGACAATTTAACCCTGCCAAAATGTCAAGGTGGCATGGGTTTCAGAGATACGAAATTGTTCAACCAAGCCCTGCTTGCTAGGCAGGCGTGGCGTGTACTAACTAACCCTGAGAGTCTTTGTGCCAAACTCCTCAAAGCTAAATATTTTCCAAACGGTAGGTTCTTGGATACGGTGTTCACTGCTGATGCATCCCCGGCCTGGAGAGGTATTGAACATGGCTTGGAGCTTCTCAAGGAGGGTATTGTGTGGCGTGTTGGGGATGGAGAGAAGATTCACTTCCAGAGATTCAAATGGATTCCGAGGAGACTCCCTATGTCTACAAGCAACTTGCAAAACAACACAAGATGCAGAAAGGTTAGTGAGCTTTTTATTCCAGGAACTAGGGAGTGGAACGAAATAAAGATTAGAGATATTTTCCAGCCCCACGATGCTAAGTATATCTTGAAACTAACTCCCATGAAACATGATGAAGATAATCCAGCGTGGCATTTCGAGGAAAATGGAGTTTTCTCGGTGAAAAACGCTTATAGACTAGCCTTTGATATATCCAGAAAAGCTCACCTGAATAGTGGCAGCAGCGTTGCGGGAGATGATACTAGAAACATCTGGGACCTGATTTGGAAAGCACAAGTCCCAAACAAAATACGCATCTTCGCGTGGAGATGTGCGTCGGATAATCTGGCAACCAAGAAGAACAAATGGCGAAGAACCTTGGAGCATGACAGTACTTGTAATATCTGTGGAACAGGGGAGGAAAGCAGCTTCCACGCTGCTGTTCAATGCACTAAAGCAAAAACACTCAGGAATAGAATGAGAGCTTGTTGGAACCTCCCCAAGGAAGACCTGTTTGTCTATACCGTCCCGGACTGGCTTCTTATTCTGCTTGCAAATTCAGCCTCTGAAATTCGGCCTTTTGTTCTTCTCTTGCTCTGGAGAGCATGGCACCTGCGAAATAATATTATACATGAAGATGGCAAGAGCTCGATTGAGGCGTCTGCTGTGTTCCTCCAGAACTATGCCCACAATCTCGATCTAGCCGGCTACAGGCTAAAAAGCAGTGGAAAACAGATTACTAATGACAATCCTCTGTCGCAACCTCAGATGCCAGTTTGGGTACCAACTGTTGGGCCATGTCCCTCCACATGGAGGTGTGTTGGCAGCCCAACATCAGCCTAGAAAGTCCAACACGTTTCAACCGTTGATCGAGGTTCGCATCCAACGGCTGAGCTGCCTCCAAGTGAGGTAAGAGAAGAAGAAAGGCAAGGCAATCTTGGTGGCGTGAGTAGCAAGTAGAAAAGAGCAACCAGGACGTTGCTGCTGCTTGTGTGCTGCAAATGAGAGAGTGAGAGAACACACAAGAACACAACAACCCAGTGAGAAGAGAGGAAGAAGAAGGAGAGACGATTTCTGTCAGGATTTGGTGAATCTGACCAGTCTGCCTTCAAGCCGGTGATTGGAGGGTCAAACGTGCTTGGATCGACTCCATACTTGGTGAGCTCATTCCTTAATTTGAGTACTTCGATCTGGATAGCTGGTTTGAGGTTTGGGTCAGAGGAGCATCAGATTTGAGATAGGTTTTGTCAGTTCGGACTGCTGCAGTTTCAGCACGAAGCAGGTTTGGTAGAAGAACAGTTTGGGCAGGCAAACGGTGTCCGATTGAGCTCATCTTTGGTGGGTATGTTGGGGACACATATGCCTGTTTGTCTACTGAGTTTGGTGCTGATTGGATCTGCGGTTTAAGAGAAGTTTGCTGATTAGCGAAGGGGACAGAATCGGGGATACTCTGCTTTGTGATATCTTGCCTCTTGTGGTTGTTGTTGTTATTGTTGCCGGTGGGCAACGAGTTGGTGTGTGTTGTAATCTCCAGAGGTTATGGAGAAGACTCTTGCTCATAGTGAACCTTGCGTGGACCGGTTGGTCCATAGCCGTGGTTTTTCCTCCTCACGTTGGAGAGGTTTTCCACGTAAATCCTTGTGTCACCTGTGCATGTGATTGTGTTTATTTTTCCGCTGCATATTGCTGTTGGTTGAACCTATCCTCAAAGTTCATTGCAGGCTGGGAGGCTATTGGAGTTGTGTATCTTCTCCCCTTCCCTTTACACTCCCATAACACCAACTAGACACTAGTAGGGAAGTGCCTTTCTGTGGCGCACCAAAATAACCTTCTGTGGCGCATGGTGGGTGCACCACAGAATTCTCGCCACAAAAATATTATTTCTGTGGCGCACCCTTCTATGCGCCACAGAAAGTAGACAATTCTGTGGCGCACTTCCAGAATGCGCCACAGAAATATTGCTCATGCGCCACAGAAATATTAGTCCATGCGCTGATGAATTTGACAATAATTTATCTGTGGCGCACTTGCTTTGTGCGCCACAGAATATGGTGCGCCACAAAATTATTTACCATGCGCCACTAAATTATTTGCTGAATTATCGATTATTTGTTGTATTATCGATTATTTGCTTATTAATTTGACAATAATACATGTATATTACAGTATTTATACAGAAAATAATAGAAACAGTAATATATTTTGACACGGTATTAAAACAGACAGATAAATATGTCATTACATTAGTTAGAGCCCGAGATACATACATATATAGTGACAATTAACTGGTACAAAAGTTCACACAAGTCTTAGTATAAATGAAGTTTTCACGACCGCCTAAACTAGGATCAAACTGAGTACACGTCCACGTCCTGCTGATCAAGGAGTCTTCTTGTTGAGCGGCGCCGGGAACGGTTTGTAGCCGTCTTTCGTCGTCCACGTCCGGCTGTCATTTTGAAGAGCTAGGTGTTCTTCGATTTGCCTTTGATGCAACCCTGGAAATGGATACAACCATGTATTAGTGTTCATATTTGTAACCATGTCAATATAGGTATATATATTGGTTAATAATATAAATAGATTGAGTATGATAAGTCTATAGTAAAGAAAATAAAGAAACACTTATTGCGAGTATGCATGATTTTTCCTACCACTGGCTTTGTTGAAGGTCCCCTTTGCTGTCACAACATCGTCGTAGATGATTCGCGACAACTCCATCTGGATGAGATGAAAGTCTTCTCTAAGCTTATCCTCGGCGATTTTCCCTGCATTTTTGGTCCATTCTCGGATACTAGATGGCAACTTTGTTTTCAGTGCATCCCGGACAAACCCTTTCATGAGATGGAGGACGTAGAAGGCATCCTTCACGCTGCCATGCTTCTGCTTCATGCAATCGAACTGGGTCCCATGCCTGAACCGGTGTTTGTTGTTCAGCGAGAAACATTCCCCGTTCGTCTGTCCTTGTTCGAAGTGGCCTCCCATTTGGGCGTAGCCCTCGAGAGCCTCATCGAGAACACCCTTTATTCTGGTGTAGTCTTTCTTATTGCTCGAACTCCCCGTGTCCAAATAAGTGGCAATGGACCACCTCGGGTTTAGGATGATGAGTACGCAGTACTTGTCCCTAGTCGGAAAAAATGCAGTGGAAAGGATCAACAACGGAAGAAATCTATAAGAAAGCATAAGATACGACGGCGGCGAGCGGATGTGTACTTACTCGGGAAAGAAAGGTAGAAGAAGGTTGTTCTTCCTCTTGTTGTTCAGCATGAACCTCTTCAGGTACTCCGTGGCCTTATCCCGTGTCGTTGATCCTTCCACCAGCTGACTGTCACGCATGTAGTAGGGATCCACTACCGTGACGTACGGGGCAACATCTCTCTGGATCTTCATCGCCATATTGATCGCGTATAGGCGGACCAAGTTATAGTCCAGCCGTCTAGAGTGAAACAGGTTGAAGACGTCCTCGAACGCTATGAAGAACAGATCGGCGGGGGCTTCAGTAACGAAGTCCACGTTCTTTGGTACCTGGACCGTCAACACCGGGTAATTTGGATTCTTGTCTTTAAGAAGCAGGCCCTCCATCATCAAGATAGCTTCATGCAAAGAGAGCATGGGTCCTTTTGCGAGGCAGAGCAACTCCGGAGGCAGCAACGGTTTACCAGCTACATGAACTCGGGTCAAGCTATCCGCACGGGGTGATGTCATGTCTTCATGACCCCGGATAACCTTAGGAGCTGGCTGGCTCGTAGAGGTGCCTTGCCTACTTCTCTTCTTAGACTTCTTGATCTTCTCTGGGGATGGTGGGGGTGCAGTGAACCCCCGCAAACCGTCCGTGTCAGTGTGCCAGGGCTGAAAATGTTACCCGTTTTGTCTGGAGCTTGATCGCCGGCTTCCGGAGGCGTGTTTTGAGAAAAACTCAGGCGCTGGCATGTAGTGCGACGACCAGGTTGATCACCGTGAGCGCGGAAGGGTGGTTCCTCATCCATAGCAGGCATGAACAAATCTTTGCTCGCGCCCGTGTTGATGAAGCCATCGACGTCGATATTTTCATCATCATCGTCGTTGCCATCAAGTTGAGGTGCAACGTCTTTGGCTTCGGACGGCTGTTGCGGTACAGACATTCCCAACAGTCTTTGGTGGCGGCTGGTGGTGGCAACGACCGGCGGTTCCTTCCGGGTGGTGGCGACTGCTGCTTGTGGCGCCGGTTCCTTCTCAACAGGTTTTCGTGGCGGCTTCGAGGGCCGAACGATCGGCTTCCGGGGTTTAGAGGTGGCGCCGGTGGAGCGGCGCCTTAACCCCCCAAGACGAATTTGGGTCTTCGGCCATTCCAGGACCCACTTGGGGCAATTTCCAAGGAGCATGTGTTTCTCGGCTCCCGGAGGTTGCATGGGGGGGTCGATGCCACTAAACTCAGGCAGTACCTCAGTCACCTTGACCCTCATCACGGCCTCGCTCATTCTATTGTTGTGCATATCACGGCACAATGGTTGTATGAGCATGCCCTCAGCAACTTCCTTCAACTCGCCGTCGGGTACCACCCTATGCAGGAGTATGCAAGGCGTGTCCTTTTGTGAACAAATGTTGGGCATCATCAGGTGGCAGTCATAAAAGGCAGAGTTATAGAAAATGACGCGGACTAAGTAATTAATTAGTTACCTTGTCGATGGCGTTGATCTCGGCTAATGTCGAGACAAGGGCGCCGGTGCCGGCGGCCGGCCTAACATTCTCCTCCGGCCGTTCGGGTGGTGGCGCCTCGGTATCTTTCGCGGGAGGGGGTGTCGGTGCGACAAAAGGGACCGACTGCTGCAGGATGGCGTTGGGTGGGGTCACCAGGTCCGGCGACACGGCCCGGTTCATGGTTGAGTTGCTGCCGCTGAAGCTGGGCACGTGTATGGGCCCTTGTTGACCTCCCGCATTCCAAGCAGCTAACCCCTCAAACAACCCAGGGGGTATGAGCGTCCGGATCCTCTCGTCCACTAACTTGTCCACTGTACTGGAGTCCACTATTTGCTTCTCTAGTGACTCCACCTTCTTCCTTAGCTCCACAACCTCGGCGGTATTATCCCTCTTCATCTTCCTCCTCTCCTTCTCTTCTCCGGGTCAGATGAGTAGTACTCTACGAACTTCATGCTCGTACCAAAGCCGGACACACGACCAGCTGACGTCGGCGGCTTCGACTTGTCCCTATCCTTGTAAGCGTTCGTCGCCCTGTTGAAAGTCGTGTCCCACGGCTCCGTCGACTCCTGGGACGACGGGCCATCCTTCAACTCATCCTCCTGCAGACAAAGGAAATTAAGGTGAACCCATGTAGAAATATATGACTTCGTTATCTAATTAGATCAACGCAATGGACTTTGAGATATCCGCGGAAATTAAATTCCTTACCAGTAATTTCTCGAATGTCCTCACATCGTCATCGTCGGTAACGAATTCCCCCGTCGCCTCGTTCAGATAGTAGCGGGACCGGACAAAGTTCCTCACTTGCTCGTCCGTGAATTTGTTCCACATGTTCTCTTTTCCCATTTTTGCAACAATGGCATCCTCCTTTTCCCAAACGGGCTGTTTTCCTCGGTAACCGCCGCTTCCCAAACGGTGGTTACCTATGTTCAGCTCCCGCATAGACTTACCCCACTCGGTCCATTTTCTAGCCTCCTCAGACTTTAAGGACTCCTTGAATATCTCGAACTCTTCTTTGTCGAGCGTCGGTTCTTTGGCACTTATCTCCTCCCAGCTTTGACCCTTTTTGATCTTCTTCTTCACCCGAAATTTCCAGCTGCTCAAGGCGGTGCTCATCTTCGTGATGGCTAAACTGTCCACCTTTTTGTTCAACGGAAGCGGGAACGTGTATCGTTGGTGAAGCTTCGTGAGGAGGTGTTCGACCAAAGCCTCATTGCCCTTGCTTCTGAGGTCCTTCGTGTTGATCGACATGCTTTCCCGGACGATGCACCCTAGTTGCATGCTGTACCCTTTGGCATGCTTTTCCGGCTCCACTGGTAGGCCACTGGGCGTGACCTTGGTGAACACGTGTGTGACGTTGTCGAGCGCTTGCGGTTTCCGATCCTTCCTTGCCTTCTTCCGCTTAGCGGTCGGGTTGCTATCGGTAGCAGCATCTGTGTGGTCGCCACCATCAGTGGTGCTGGTGTCATCCTCCTGACCGGCACTAGCAGCTCCATCTGTGGTTTCGGCGTCCTCCACCCGGTCCTCTTGCTCATTCTCGGCGGCCTCCACCTCCTCCTCCATCTGCTGGGACACCTCCCAGAACGACTTGTTGAAATCTCTAGCTTGATCTTCGACGCTCATGTGCTTAGAAGGGCCGCCTTCCGACATGTTTGCACTGCATTAAAAAGAGGCAAAAGGTTAGTACAACAAATATAAGAAAAAAATCGCTTAATTAAGTACTAAGATACCCCGGCCCATGCATTAGTCGCAATACCCCATATGTCCTATTTTTAGCAAAGTCATGCCAAAATTCACGAAAAATTTCGGCATGACCTTTGCTAAAAAAGGGACATATGGAGTACCCGAATTTGCCGGAACGGAAGTTAATCGACGTTCCGGCAAACTCAAGGGCCTCTCGGGGTACCTGCAGACATTTCACAAATCATATGTCCTATTTTTTAGCAAAGTCATGCCAAAATTCACGAAAAATTTCGGCATGACCTTTGCTAAAAAATGGACATATGGAGTACCCGAATTTGCCGGAACGGAAGTTAATCGACGTTCCGGCAAACTCAAGGGCCTCTCGGGGTACCTGCAGACATTTCATCCACAAACATTTGTGGCCGGCATCTCCGGCCGGCAACAACATCACATAACACAACCACATCTCCGGCCGGCATCTCCGGCCGGCAACAAACATACACATCTCACAAACATAGACATCCACATCCACATCATGGCCGCCACTTCTCACCTGAAATCACGCGGAGGTTCTTCTAAATTTCCTACATATGGCAAAATAATGCATTAGTTAATTAAAAATGCATCTTCAAGACAATTAAAAGTACCAACTTTGGAGGCTTACAAAATTATCAAATCTTGATCCTATTTACAATGTACCTTCATGGATCTCTTGCACTATGTTATTACTTCATGATAAAGCTCAAAAATAATTTTTTGAAAACTTCAAACACCTTAATTCAAGTCAGTTTTAAAGGTATGTTTAAACAGTGACCATATGTTTAAACACCTTAAAACTCAAAATTTTCATCTCCAATCTAACCTAACACTACCCTAGCAACTAACACAAACCTAGCAACTAATACTAACCTAGCAACTAACACTAACTTGGGTTTGGAATTTTAGCAAACACCAAGCTAGCTAGAGGTAGGGGAAGGAGGAGATGAGGGAGAGAGGGGCAGCGCACCTCGGGGAGGGAAGGGAGGCGCGGATGGGCGGTGGAGATGCTCCTCGTGGCGCGGATGGGCGGACGGCGGTGGAGGTCAGCGGCGTCGAGGTGCTGCGCGGGCGGACGGGAGCAGAGTTCGCGGCGCGGCCGGGTCCGAGCGCGGCGCGGGTGGCGGTCCTAGCGCGTGGAGGGGCCGGCGTCGAGTGGTGCGGCGAGTGGGGCAGGTTGGGCGGCCGGCGGCGGCGAGTGGGGGGGGTGGGGCGGTGGTGGCGGTTGTTGTCGTGGCTCCGGCGACGAGATAGAAAAAGAAAGAGAAGCAGAGAAAGAAAGAGAAGGACGCGGGCGCGGCGGCGGGCTAAAACTTTAAGTCAGGAATTCTGTGGCGCACCCAGCTTCCGATGCGCCACAGAATTCTGTGATTTTAAATACTGTTATATATTTTATATTTTTTTTCTTTAAAAAAAATATTTTTGGTTAAATTTAAAGAAAAGAATGTACACATTTTTGTTAGTAGACCATTATTTTAAATACACACAACATTTAAAAAAAAAGAATGTGTTTCTTTTGAAAAAATATTTTTGGTTAAATTTTAAAAAAGAATATACACATATCTTTTAGGAGACCATTATTTTGAATACACAAAATTTAAAAAAAAGAATGTGTTTTCTTTGAAAAAATATTTTTGGTTAAATTTAAAAAAAATATACACACATTTTTTAGTAGACCATTATTTTAAATACACAACATTTAAAAAAAAGAATGTATTTATTTTGAAAAAATATTTTTGGTTAAATTTAAAGAAAAGAATATACACACATTTTTAGTAGACCATTATTTTAAATACACACACATTAAAAAAAAGAATTTACACACAATTTAGTTATATTTAAAGAAAATTGGTTATATTTAAATAAAAAATGTACACACAATTGTTAATTAGTAGACCATATTTTAAATATGGTGAGCTTTCTGTGGCGCATTGAACTGGATGCGCCACAACAAGCAGAATTTTCAGTGGCGCATCCTGGCCCACCATATTTCTGTGGCGCATGTAGCTGGATGCGCCACAACAATTATTCTTTCTGTGGCGCATTGAGCTTGATGCGCCACAAAAAGCTCACCATATTTTTGTGGAGGGGGGACCCACATGTTTCTGTGGCGCACGCCTGTGTATATGCGCCACAGTATTCTGTGGCGCATTTGGTGTGGTGCGCCACAGAATTATTTTTGTGGCGCATGGCCAGTTTGGTGCGCCACAAAATGTCGTTCCATAGAAAGGAACTTCCCTACTAGTGAGATGGACTGCTTCTGAAGAAGGTAAGCTAAAACTGAATTTTGATGCCTCTTTTATTCAGGAATCTGGTCAAGCAACTATGGGCGGAGTGGTGAGAGATCATTCAGGGCATGTTATTTGGAGCATTGCTGATCATCTTCAACCCTGTAACCACGCGGAAGAAGCAGAAGCAAGCGCTCTGCTCAGGTGTCTGGGGGCCTGCGCAGCTGAAGGGATTCAGGTTTCCCTGGTTGAGTCCGATTGCGCTTCGGTGGTCTCGACTTTGAATGCGAATCACCAAGATTTATCAAGTTTCTGTTACATCTACAGAGATATCGACCGGCTGAGGAGAAGTTCCATGTTTTTCTCCTTATCTCTTATTAAAAGGGATTGTAATTTTGTGGCTTATGAGCTTGCGAGAATGTCTAGGGAAGAAGGCACTTTCGGTTCCTGGTTTAACTCTGTTCCTGACCAGGTTAGGCCTTTTGTTCTAAACGATTGTAATGAGCTTGTTGGGAAATGAGAAATTAGAAAATGTCAACAAAAAAATTATGTACCTTTTTAGCTCTTCACGGGACTTCCTTTCATTTCACAATCCCGGACAATTCACTTAGGAGACGGACCAACCGCTGCCAGTGGTGGAGCCACACAACAGGCAACATATATAGCCCACTAGGGCAGCCATCATGTATTCCAATATTATTACTAGCATCCAAAACATCAAGTTGATATCAGTGGACTTTTTTATAAATATAATTTTGTCATGCATGATTAGGCACCATGTTTCCTAAATAATTGATGGTTAAACTGAAAAATGTTTTATTGGTCAAATGCTAAAAGGACCTACATTATGAATCAAAGAGAATAGTTGGTTACAATTCAAGTGGTGTTTGCCTTGTGATTCGTGAAATATCATACTGTCACTAAGACACCTTAACAATTAGTGGGACAACAGTACAACAATGTGTGTGCGTGCGCACCCTTTAGCAGCCTTCGTCATGTTCTACCTTCTACCTAAATCTAAGTTTAGCTCTTTCTAAGATTTTCTAACGCTGCCTGTCGGACAAGTCTGAGGGACTCGGCAAAGTCATCCAGTAGCTGATGAGAGTCCGGGAATTGCTCGTCATCCACCGCAAGGACAAGTTTCATGATGTCCATGTAACTTTGAAAATGTACGGTTAGAGCCTACACAAACCAGATCGAACAATTAGATTACGGAGAGTGTAGAATCCGGCTGTGCAAATGTTCAACTTTTACAGTGAGGATTAACATCGAGAAATTGCTTACATGTGGATGCCCGTATACACTGGTGGCGATGTAGACGATGGGATGGCCGTAGAACTCCACTTTCTCTGCAGGTCCGACGAGGCTCGAGAATGACATGGTGGTGTTGGTGAACATACCATAGCAGAGAGCTGCGGCTGCCTATAAAAAAGTTGTACCTTTAGTTAGCCAGTTCCCGTAATTAGCAGAGTGCGGTTTTGCCAGTTCCCGTAATTAACTGCGTGTTGTATGATTTTTGGATCCGGTTCCCCTTATTAACTGAACTCCCCGCCATAGGTTTCAAAGTTAGCCGGTTCCGTGCAAACTACTTAAAGACAGTTCAGTTAGATGTGTCTGCTAACTTAGCAGACAAAATTGAGTATCATTCTAATGCAGAGCTTAGCAGAAAACATTGCTAAATCAACTAAGCATGGCGATGTCTAAATGGACGAGAAGACAGTAGTACCTTAATGCCGAGGAGTTTGACCACTAGATTTCCACTCCAATATGTGAAGACCGCTTCCAACGATCTCTTCTTCCTGTCGGCCGTCTTTTTTCCCCGCCGGATGTACTCGAGAGGGTCGTCGTGCAACCCTATGTGGAACGGGAGCACAATGTAACCGATCTGGTTCCCCCATTTCACAGTGTTGTCCTTGCTAGAGTCCATCATCTGTGCCAATGTCTGCTCGAGCAAGAAACACACGAAGTTCAGAATTGTGTTTGAAGAGTGAAGTGCGGAATTTCAGTACACCAATTAGTCTTACGTGTAGGCCAGGTGTTTTCCTAATGTTGACAAGCAGAGCTGATCGCAGGCGAATGTTCTGCTGTGCTTTTCTGCTGTTGTTGGTACTGGTGTCATCTGAAGAAGAAGCTTCAGAACAGAAAAAACGACAATCAAATTAGCACCCCTTCTCAGATCAAACATCGAACATGACGATCAACTGGAGAACACCACTCACCGGTCTTGCGGAAGTAATAACGCGACAACGCTGCAGATGTCACTCCAATCAGCACATCATTGACAGTCTGCAAATATGCAGGCACACACCGTCAGAAGCAGCATTACTGGATCCTTTCAGTACACTAAACTATATTGATCCAGTAACCGTTAACTGAGGAAGTGTGGGAGCTTACACACTTCATGGCATTCTTGACGAACTTGACGTCGTCGAGGCTGAGTGTGCAGTTGAGGAACCGCTTGCGCCGGAACTCGACGCCCTCAGTACCAAGAAACGGCGTGCGCGTGTCGCGCAGGAACCACGACGTCGCCACGAAGCGCGCCACGTCCACCACCGTGTTCCACACCAGCACGACGAGGGACCAGACCCACGCCGCCAGCGCGAGGACGCCGGCCGACAGCCGCGGCGGGCCACCAGTGCTGCCAGAGCTCGGTGGCGGCAGCGCGGGCAGCCTTCCGGGGTCGGCGGCGCTGCGCGTGCAGGCCATGAGGAGGGAGATGAGCGAGACGCCGTCGCCGAGGGAGTGGTGCATGCGGATGGCGACGGCCGCGGCGGCCTCGGAGGTCGGGAAGTCGAGGAAGTGGAACTCCCAGAGCGGGCGGGAGTGGTCCATGGGCAGCGTGGAGAGGGAGGACACGTAGTCCTCCACGGCCTGGTCGGGGTTCGCCGACGTGGCGGCCGGGTTCAGCGCAGGGAAGATGAAGTGGTCGTCCAGGTTGACCGTGGTCCGGACCCACCGCGGCTTCTTGTTCTTCCTGCCGTCGTCGGACACCTGCAACGCAGCGTGTGTTATTCGGAAGTCCACTTTCTATTTTTTTTTCTAGTCCACTTTCTATTTATTTTTCTGTCGAAATAGAGTTCGGAAGACTTAATCCACTAACTAAGAAGAAGTGAATCGTCCGATCAATTAGCGAAAAAGCGACACCATTACAAGTTTACAACACACTCAAACTGTGGTGACTGTATGGGCCGGGCCGGGCCTAAAAAAGCCCACGGTTGAAATCTCAGGCCCAGGTCCTTCCGACCTTCGGGCCTATATTTCAGGCCTAGTCCCATCCATGACAGCAAAATCCCATCGGGCTTTCGGGTCTCGGGCCGGGCCTCTTCATTAAAACGTGAATATGCCAAGCCCGGGCCAATGCGACCTTCGGGCTGAAATCTCAAGCCCAGGCCCGGCCTATGGACAAGCCTAGGTCGACCCAGGCCCTGGAATTTCGGGTCAGGCCAGGCTTCTCATGGCCATGTATAGGTGACGGGGCATGACAACGAGCACGACACAGACGGACGGTCACCAAGTGAGCACCGTAAGAAATTGTGCACAAGTGTGACACTTCTTGCAAGCTAGCGACTTCGACTTTACTAAGATTGACGACCGACGACATTCTCACCGCAACATCTATAAGATGGAAAGAGAGAAATTTTGGGACCCATGAAATTCACCATATAATCAGAAATCTCGTCTTTTTCGGAGATTAGTTCTATTTTTATCGTTTAGATTTCATGCCACTAAACAAATCAATTTTTTAAGTAATTTGAATTTATACTGAATATAGTCCGAAAATTTCAATAAAATAATATTTTGGAACACGTGAAATTATGAATGCCCATGTGAGTCCATGCCAAAACAAGGAGTCACACGTACTCACACGGGGACTACCCCAAAATTCGATAGACAAGATTGGCTAAAGATTTGCACGGACTACGTCCAGTCATTCCACCACATGGCCACCTTCGCAAGTAGTAGTCACAAGCTGGACAACGAGCTATTAGTCGAGAAGCCGACTATGAGACCATTGTTGTAACCCAATAACACTTATCATCAATGTTGTTGGTATACAAGCCTAGCACCGTTGTTCACATGATAGTATGCTAAACGAAACAGAAACAATTGCTCATTCACGAAACACACAAGTCAGTCGAGGCAACGAAAGAGGAGAAGCGCACGTGTAGGTGCTCTTTTGGATACTCGTACAAGTGATAGAAAAGTGTCTTATAGTTATAGATCCAACTCTCATCAAACTAGCAAATGCGGGACTAAACTTTCATCACAATTTTCGACGTGCGGTTTCAAAAACAATTTTCGACGTGCATGAATGATCTAGATAGACCCGTGATACTTATTACTCCCTCCGTCCCAAAATAAGTGTCTCAAGTTTGCACAAAAGTGGATATATCTATACATGTTTCATGTCTAAATACATCTACTTTTTGACAAATGTAAAACAGTTATTTTTGGACGGAGGGAGTATAAGAATTGTTGAAATCGGTAGAAATGGTCTGGCCCAGACAACCCACAATTCCAACCTAGTATTGAAACTTGACTTGGACATGTAACCGCTTTCTGGTCCCGCGTGATTCATGACCCATTCACGTACGTGTCTCCGTCCACGATCCGTCGCAATGAATTCATGGATGGATTTGCTGAGATTTCCAGACACGCACTGTGTGTAGCTCGGTTTGCTTTCCTTGGGTTTCTCCCGAAATTTGCAGTGGTCTAGAATGGCTGCTGTGCGCTGTGCTGCAGATTGACGATCGTTCGCCCGAGAATTAATTGGGTTGGCCACGTACGTTCGTGCGCTAGCTCTACGTAACCCCACGGCATGTCCTCGCTGTTGCAGTTTAGACTATGGTACAGGAGAATATCGGAAGGTCTGCCCGGAATCTGTTCTTGTGATGGGCATCGTCTCGTCGCCGGCCGGTGCTGTGCCGTAATATCCGAGAGGGCAAGAATGAATCTCCAGCGTACACGGCCACGCCGGAGGTGACATGATGGGCAATTGTCGTCGACCTCTCTCTGCCACTACACTAGGGCGCGCGACTTGCTCGAGCCGATCGAGGACTTGGCCGCACCGGACGGGAACGCGTGCATCGATCATGGCATCATGCCATGCCGTATGGTGCCCGCCTCGGCGAGTCAACGGCATGTGCTCTCCGAAATAAATCACGGGGCCGACTGGTGTTGCCGGCACGATCGAAAGGCGAGCTAGCTGTGCTTGCTTTCTTTAGTGCAAGTTGCAGGGACGCCGGTGCCGGTGGTGGGGAACAAGCAACAACCAATGGAGCGAGCGGGTGGCGTGCCGATCGTACCTGGACGCTGGAGAATCGGGGGTGGCGGACGAGCGTGGCCTCCAGCCCGGCGCGCGCCGCCGCGAGGTCCACCGGCGCGCCGAGGCCCAGCAGCGCCACGATGTAGCAGTTGAAGTGCGTCTCCCGGAACAGCCGCCCCGCCGGGCTCATCGGCTGATCCTCCCCCACGCCCCTCTCCACGTCCTCCGCCACATCCATCTCCTGCCGCGCCTTGCTCTCCCGCTCCCTGCTCCTGCCGGCGCCGCTGGGCGAGGAGGACGACGTGTTGACCGACAACGCGGCGGTACGCTTCCGCAGCGAGGTGGAGGAAGTGGAGGCGGCTGCGCCGGCCGTCGCGGGGGGGTCCATCCGTCGGCGTACTATAATATATTTGGAGGCGGGTGAGCGGCTGCCGGTGGTGAGAGCGACGGCGGCGTCTGGGAGCTAGCGGGCGACTGCGTGGGAGTTCGCGACGACTCCGCTGCTCGGCTTCATGACTTTATCGTGTCCGGCCCGGGTTGGTTGGCTGGCGCAACGGAAGCTCGGTCGGTGGTTGGACTGGTCCGGGCGCCCTACGTGTACGTGTCCGATTGGTGCTTCGAGAGTTCGAGGAAAGGATCGGGGAGCAGGGGGAAGAGTAGCTGGTAGCAGCAGCGCGAAAGAGACATCCATCGTCATTTGACATGAGAAAATTGTTTTGCCGCTGTTCCCGCGTTCCTCTCGTTTTTACTGCTGCTAGTGCGGATCATTCGCGCGTACAGTTTGTGCTGGACCCCAACGTCCCACGCTATTTTGGATCCAGTTATGCTGGACTGCGATCAGGCATCTTTGGGCTTTGAACCAACCAATCTTAAAAGGGGAAAACAGAGGACTCTAATATTATTACGGGAAAAAAAATCTGTTCCTATCCTTTTGTTCACTAATAAATCGCACCAAAGGAATTTCATAAGAAAGTAATTCTTCTATAAGTTTTGCAAAGGACCAAACATGAGCTCTAATCTCGTGAAAAAAAAAAAATCGTTCGAATGGTCCATCTACTCTCTTTGTGCACGTATCTAGTCGAGTACAGTAGCGCTTAATCTCAAAGTTTATGTGTTTTTATTATATATATTCTCGATATTCTTTTTGCGTTTTTCCTGTCCAGCTGTATTCTCAACACAATTTTTGTTTTCGCTATTATTTGACATGCCATGACAATTAATCAGGTCGGGGGTGAGAAAAGAGTTACATTTAGTCATGTCTTTTCACAATTTTGAAAAAAAATGGCGATTTCACTATTATTCTTGTATTCTTTGGGGTCCCTAATCCAGCGACGAGAATGAATTACATGAGACATTAGCATGATGGTTGGAGGTTGTTCCTTAATCAACTATGCAAGTTCGTATTCAAAAAACTTGGTAAGATTCAGCTGGCCAGCCTCCGGGCCGGTTCGGTCGCGGTGAAATCGGCAGGACGAAAACCAACGACATGTCACGACTCTCGACCAGACAGCCTTCAAAGTGATATGTGAGAACTACCACAAAAAATGACATGAATTTTTATTCATAAATATTTGATGTTAGATTTTTCGCTGCTCCTATCTCTTGTCTAGTTCCTTTTGTGTAACGATGCATGATGCTTGTAGTAGCGGTCATGGCGTCATGCTTTTCAATAAGGCCTTGTTTATCTCTAGTGTATTTTAGGGGATGGGAGGGGATTATTTCGGATCCCGGAAAATCCCCACTAGTTTGTTTACTTCAAGTGTATTTTAGGGGATGGGAGGGGATAATCCCCAAATATCCCCTACCAATCATCTCATTTTTGCCTAACACAAAAACTCTAGTCCATGCTAGTGTCACTAGTAGAGAACCCACTTCTAGTACCGGTTGTAGATGGCCTTTAGTACCGGCCGCACAACCGGTACTAAAGGGTCGGCACTAAAGGGGTAACCCTTTAGTACCGGCACCTAAATAAAACCGGTACTAAAGGGTCTCCACGTGGGCGCACAGGCGAGCGCGACCCTGAGGACCTTTAGTACCGGTTTGTAACACAAACCGGTACTAAAGGTTCCTGCTTTTTTTGCTTATTTTTTCAGGGGGGTTTTGGTTTTTTTCTTTTCGATTATTTTTCGGGGTTTAGGGTTTCTGTTTTTTCCTTTTCGCTCATTTTTCAGGGTTTCGGAGGAGATCGCGTATAAAGTACTCACTACACATATAAAGTAGTCATTATACACATACAAAGTACTCTCGTCACATATAAATTTAAGTACTCCTAATTAATTACAATGGAGCCGGTTCCCTTGTAGCATCGACTGCCGCGGTTCCCTTGTAGCATCGACTGCAGGGGGTGGAGGTGGTCTTTCGTCAAAGTAGAATTCACCGAGTTCATCTATGACATGTGTAAGTAAGAATCCCGCCAATTCCTCCGCAATAGATTTTACGCGGTTGCGTGGTAGGAGCTGGTTCCGCTTGTTTGACATCTTTAAAAGAAGGAAATAAAATCAGCTATGATCGAAACTAAACACAATTGATGCATGGTGGCAAAATAAAAGTTGTGTATGATGTTCACGTACCTCTCGATTTCTTACACTCTTGACTCTCTCATTGACCTTCGTGTGAATGTACTCGCAAACGTAGTATCCACATAGTTCTGTCCCCTGTGGTTGTCGCAGACACCACTATATATACAAGAATATAATTTAATCAAATAATAATCAATAGAATGATAATGGTATTAGAAAGATACACGTAGTAGTACTTACGTTGTTAGACTTGAACTCCAGCTTTTCTGGCCATACACCGCGTTCTTCCGCTTTGAACTTTCTGTAAACCCTGTCCGGAAAAGAAAATAAATTGAGTAGTTATTACTTATACTTTTGATATCCGGAAATGAACGAAAGAGGCTGATATAGTGCGATTGAAATTACCTCTTGAGCATTAGACGCACGCTTTTGTATTCATTTTGATCTTTCCTTAGTGAGTCCCAGACTTCAACTTCTCCTTCCTCGAGTCTAATGATTAGCAGAATGTAGTGGAACCTGCGCACGTTTATATACGCAGGTATTCAGAACTTATCGATTACACTTTATATCGGGGAAGCAAAATAGAATGTGTAGAAGACGGTAAAACTCACCCGAAGTTGTAAGGAAATAGTATTTCCTTTTTGGTACTTTGTCGCTTAAAGAACGTTAGCAAAACGTCCTCTGTGTTCACGGGATTTTCATCCACGGTCTTGACATGAACTTTATCCGGGTCAATGAAACCAATGTCCCAGATTCCTCCGAGTCTGCATTCACGTATCTTCATTCAGCATAATTAGCGTACAAAAGAATTTTGTGACGATAATTACAAGCAATGAACGAGAGCTTATAACTATAAATAATTAAATTACACGAATAAATTACTTACAGACAATAGCAGATGATGAGAGATTTGTCGAGAGCACGTTGATTGTACATCTGAAAAAGTTCTCGGAACTCAACATGCACACAATATTCTCGGAAGTAGTGTTGTTCCTTAACCGCCGCCATGAGATAGAATTTCCCTTCTTTTGCGGCGGTCATGTACCAGCGATTCAAATTCCATAACTGTGTTGTTAGCTGGCTCGGATTTTCCACCATAGGCAGCCCGAGTTCAAAATCAAATCGTGGGGCAATCTCCGCCATGGGGTAACCTGAGTCGCCAACGACAACTTCTCCATGCTCGATTTCCCGAGTTTCAGAAGGTACAATGAGCGGGGCGAGCGATTGTGCTTCTTGTTCTCCGAGCTGGGCAACTCCTTTCCCGCACAATTTCTCTTGCTCATTCTGCGAGGAAAGTACCTTGTCAATACCTCGCTCGTAGTCTGAAATGGGCGGAGGTGGAGGGTCATATAGGTTGTCAACGGTGTGATCTTTTACCTCATTTGGTATAGTCTTCAGAAGTTCCTTTATGGGGTCAAGTCTTGCCTCCACTCTTTCCTTCTTTTTCTGCTCAAAAAAGGCTCTCGACCCTTCACGTAGGCTCTCAGCTATTTCCTGCTGAGTCATCTCAGAAGTTAACTTCTCAGGAGCCTTGACTTCCTTGGGGTTCTCAGGAGCCCGCACACTTTTTCCACGTTTCTTGACAGGGGTGGACGACGGGAACAGCTTCCGCTTTGTCAAGTTACTAGTGGGCGCATCAGTCGGCTGACGGGACAGCGCGGGAGATGGACTCGCGGCGGGCTCCCAATTTTCGTGGGGGGAGGCGGGTGGACTTTGATGTGGTGAATGTCTAACGGGAGGAGTCGGTGGCCTTGGCTCCGAGTCTGGAAACTTGATGTATTTCTTCTTCCATAGAACGATACCAAGCTCAACTTCTCCCAATGTCTTCTCGCCTTCAGCTCCAGGAATTTCAAGACGTATTGCGTTGAATCCCGGCATAACTTTCGTGACCCCGACACGAGCAAATCCAGGCGGAATCACACCAAAATGGAAGGTTTCTCCAGGTTGATGTCGTAAAGCATAGCCAGTCGCCACCGGATAAGTAATGTTCATCATCGGCGCATGTAACTCACAATTTGTCTTCTCCGTGATATCATCCACGGGGTAGTGAGCCGCCGATGGTTCAGCAACTGGTTCATCAACTGCAGGATCTTGTAGCTGCGTGGAACCCACGCTGCTTTTCCGCTGAGATGGGCAGGCATCGCCTGCAGGATCTTCTACTCGCATTGAGATTCCCTGGTCTGGGTCATTGAGGCCAGTTGCTTCTGCACAGCCTGCACCGTGCGTTCTAATGCAGTAACCCTCTCCGCCTCCCTCTTCTTACTTCTGCAATGTTTTCTATAAGTTGCAACGTCTTCCGGAAACCCTTCAAGAAAACCAACCCCGCCTCCTCGGCTCGACATCGCCCCCAGTGTTCTTTATTCCCGAGGGCTTGTGAAAGCTCGTCGTCCTCTCTATCGGGAACAAATTTTCCCTCCTTGACTAGTACTATGACTTTTTTATTTTTCTGATGACTCTTCAATTTTTCTCCGCCATTTTCCCTTTGCAACAATCAGCCCTGTTTCTGGGTGCAACACTGCCCCATGTGCGAACAACCAGAACTTGGACCTGTCGGGCCAGTCATCTGTCTGTGGAGTGATCCCTTTTAGTCGCAGCTCGTCTTCATAGGCTTGCCACTTAGGCAAGGCAGTCTTGTAGCCACCTGAGCCCAAATGATGGAAATATTTCTTCTTCGAGGCATTCAACTTATTTTGTGTCGATCGGACCACAGCGACGCCCGAATTCTTATACGCCACAAATTCAGCCCATTCATCTTTTAGCTTCTCTAGATGTCCAGTGAAAACTATATCTTTGTTCCCATATTTTCTCCACAATGTGTTCTTCCAGTTGTTGAATTGCTGGGCCATCTTGCTAAGAGTCCACTCCTTGACTTTATCCTTCATATTCTGTGGGAGATCTGCCGGTAGGCTGAATTTAGACATCATCGACTCCCAAAGGGTCTCTTTAATTCTTTGCTCGAGATATTTTGCGCCTTGTTGGCTTTCTTCGGCTCATTCCATTCTGCCACAGTGATCGGGACCATGTCCCTTACAAAAACTCCGCACTGACGTACATATTTATTGTAGATTCCATCGGTTTCTCCGTTTGCCTTTGAAGGTAACTTCGTCGATCGACAACGTTGCACCTTCCGGGAGCTTTAACCCTTGGGCCGGGCCTCTACGGAGATTGACGACTTAGATCCAGAGGGCTGAAAGAAAAATGTTTCGTTAATAAGTGCGCATATAAATCAATTAATGCATCTAGCTATAGTGATCAACAAGACTTAATATATACCTTCTTCTTAGCTAGTGATCCAGACGGTTCTTCTTCGTCGTCATCTCTGAATTTTTCTAACTCAAGTCCCTCACCGGAGTCATTCAAACATTTCGCGCTGAATTCTTCGGCGTCTTCTCCGTCGGACGAATCTTCTCCATCGGAATATTCCCATCGGAATTGGGTCCGGCAGCGTTGTTATATATTATTTGTTGGAGACGGTCTTCTTCCTCCAAATCTCGGACGAAGGTGGGGGCATCGTCCGCCATAGCTCAATGTCACTGCAAATTTTGAAACTTAGCAATATTTCTAACATAGCAATATTTCAAACTTAGCAATATTTCAAAAAAATTGCTAACTTTCAAAATTGCTACACTAATAATAACCTAAACAATAATTTTTTTTTTGCTAAACTAAACTTTACTAAACAAGAAACTTTAATAATAATCTAAACAATAATAACCTAACAATAAACAAAATTGCTAAGTAAATACAACTACACTAAAAACTTTAATAATTCAAATTTTACACCTAATAATTAAACTACACCTAATAAGTAAATATAACTATACTAAAAACTTGTAAAAAAAGAACTATACTAAAAAAAAAGGGAGGAGGCCTACCCCTAATTTTGTAAGTTTGCTATAAGTTTTCTAAATAATATTAACCTAATAACAATATTAATAATCTAAACAATATTAACCTAATAACAATATTAACTTAAAAAAACAGTACTGAAAAAAGAACAACTACTAGACATAAAAAAAGACTTAGCTAAACTAAACTTAGCTAAAAAAACAATACTCAAAAAACTTAGCTAAACTAAACTTAATATTAACTAAAAAAAGTACTAAAAAAAACAAATTACCTTGATGGTGGTGTGGCCGGCCGGAGTGGAGAGAGCAGCGCTGTGGAGCACGCGCGGCGGCCGGAGTTGTCGCGCGGGGCGTCCACGGCGTGGAGTGGGTGCGCGCGGCGGCCGGAGTGGGCGCGCGGGCCCCGAAATCGGCCGGAAATGGCGCGGCGGCCGGAAATGGCGCGGCGGCCGAGAGGGTGCGCGCGGCGGTCGTCGGAGTGGGCGCCCGGGGCGTCGACGGCGTGGAGCGGGCGCGGGGCGTCGACGGCGTGGGGCGTCGACGGCGCGGACGGCGGGGGGCGTCGACGGCGCGGACGCGGCAAGGCTTCGCCGGCGTGGTGTCGAGGAGCGCGCGGGCGTCGTCGTCGTCGAGCAGTTAGCGAATTTGGGGATCGATCGAATCGATCCCCTGCTTTAACTGCAGAACAACCCTTTAACACCGGTTGTATTCTACAACCGGTACTAAAGGGTCTTTAGTACCGGTTGTAGAGTACAACCGGTGCTAAAGGTGCCTTTTGGGCCGCGGCGAAAATTCCCGCGCGAAGCCCAGCCCTTTAGTACCGGTTGTAGTGTACAACCGGTACTAATGGGCTTTTTGAATTTTTTTCTCTAGTTTTTTTTCTTTCTTTTGTTTTTTGTTTTTTATATCTATTTGGTTTCTATTTACTTTCTTTTTTGTTTTTTATACCAACTTTCTTTCTCTTCAGGCGAGCACGCCAACCGACGACCACCGCCGGGAGCAGGCCACACCACCTCCAAAAGCCGGCCTTCTCCAGTGGCCACTCTGACCGGATCAGGAAGAAGCACACGAATCGTGTATTTCCTTCCAGCGCTTGGGAGCCGTTCGATCAAGCGGTATGTTTCTTTCGAGCGCTTGTGATCCCTTGGATCAGGAAGAAGCACACGGATCGTGTGTTTCCTTCCAGCGCTTGGGAGCCGTTGGATCAAGCGGTGTGTTTCTTTCGAGCGCTTGTGAGCCCTTGGATCAGGAAGAAGCACACGGATCGTGTGTTTCCTTCCAGCGCTTGGGAGCCGTTGGATCAAGCGGTGTGTTTCTTTCGAGCGCTTGTGAGACGTTGGATCAGGGGTGAGCCCGACTAAAGAAGCACACGGATCGTGTGTTTCTTTCAAGCGCTTGCGAGACGTTGGATCAGGGGTGTGTTTCTTTTGAGGGATTGTGACCAACCGGGACTAAAGAAGCACACGTACCCTATATATAGCCCACCTCCCGGAATTCCAGCGTCACTCACTCACACAAAACATTCAGCGTCACTCAGAGAGGCATCTTTGGGCAACCAGCGGCAAGACGTCTCTGATGACCTGCGACCGTTCCAAACGGTTGCAGATCATCAGAGATGTCTTGCCGGACGGTTGTATATCATCAGAGACGTCTTACCGCTGCTTGGATCGAAGTGGCGCTCAAACACAAAACATTCGGGTTTCCTAGCTATGCCCGACACTGAATGCAACGACATTCGACCGTGAATCAGTGTCGGGCTGTAGCTAGGAGAAACCGTGTGTTTTGTTTCCCAGGTTACTCACTCATATATTCTACCTTGTGCTCAAACACAAAACATTCGGGTTCCCTAGCTACGTCCTGCAACCGTTTGGTCGGATCCAAGCAGCGGCAAGACGCTCTGATGATTAGCAACATCCCCAACACTTGTTGCAAATCATCAGAGATGTCTTGCCTATCTAGTGTTTAGATCTCTCTTCTGAGTTTTCAGGACATAGTTACATAAAAGGTTTAATACATTATTACACATCAGCAACAACATCCCTATCTAGTGTTCACTTTTTCTTCTTGTGTGTCCCTTTCTTCTGATTGCGTCGTAGCCATGGACAATCTTCATCATTTAACACGGTGCTTGGGTCAGTTTTCACTTTGAAGGGCGGAATTTCAGCAAACTTATTGTAATCTTCTGACATGTCTGTCTTGTCCTCCACTCCCACGATGTTTCTTTTTCCTGAAAGAACTATGTGGCGCTTTGGCTCATTGTATGATGTACCGGCTTGCTTATCTTTTCTTTTTTTCGGTCTGGAAGACATGTCCTTCACATAGAAAACCTGAGCCACATCATTGGCTAGGACGAATGGCTCGGTTTTGTACGCAAGATTTTTGAGATCCACTGTAGTCATTCCGTACCGCTTGTCTATCTCTACCCCGCATGACAGGTTAACCCATTTGCACTGAAACAAAGGGATCTTAAAATAAGGTCCATAGTCAAGTTCCCATATCTGCTGTATGCAACCATAATATGTGTCCTTTGTTCCATCATCGTTTGTTGCATCAAAGCGGACACCACTGTTTTGGTTAGTGCTCTTTTTGTCTTGGGTTTCCGTGTAAAATGTATTCCCATTTATCTCGTACCCTTGGAAAGTCAATATAGTCGAAGATGGTGTCTTGGCCAACAAGTATAGCTCTTGTCCAACAGTGTTGTCATTAATGAGATGTGTACGCAACCAACTGCCGAAAGTATCCACGTGTTTTTCTTTAATCCAGAAGTCAGTCTTCTCCGGGTATTCTGAGCGTAAAATATCCATGTGTTCCACGATATACGGAGCCACCAATCTGGAATTTTGTAGAACTGTGTAGTGTGCTTGAGTGAAAGAATGCCCGTCCATACTTCTTGTTGCTTTCTTTCCTAGCGTGCCTTTTCCACGCAGTCTCCCCTCATGGCGCGATTGAGGAACACCGATGGGCTTAAGATCTGGAAGAAAGTCAACACAGAACTCAATGACCTCCTCTGTTCCATAGCCCTTGGACATGCTTCCTTCTGGCCTAGCACGGTTATGAACGTATTTCTTTAAGACTCCCATGAACCTCTCAAAGGGGAACATGTTGTGTAGAAATACAGGACCGAGAATGGAAATCTCTTCGACTAGGTGAACTATGAGGTGCGTCATAATATTGAAGAAGGCCGGTGGAAACACCAACTCAAAGCTGACAAGACATTGGACCACACCCGTCTGTAAACTTGGTAGAGTTGCTGGATCGATTACCTTCTGAGAAATTGCATTCAGGAATGCACATAGCTTGACAATGGGTACTCGAACGTTTTCCGGTAGAAGCCCCCTCAATGCAACAGGAAGTAATTGTGTCATAATCACGTGGCAGTCATGAGACTTCAGGTTTTGGAACTTTTTCTCTGCCATGTTTATTATTCCCTTTATATTCGACGAGTAGCCAGACGGGACCTTGATACTGCTCAGGACTTGAAAAAAGATCTCCTTCTCTTCTTTGGTAAGAGCGTAGCTGGAAGTACCTTGATACTTCTCTGAATTCAGGTTGTCTCTTCCGTGGTGCGTACTTTGCTGGTCCTGCCGTGCATCCGCTGTATCTTTCGTCTTCCCATACACGCCTAAGAAGTTTAGCAGGTTCACGCAAAGATTTTTCGTCACGTGCATCACGTCGATTGCAGAGCGAACCTCTAGGATTTCCCAATAGGGTAAATCCCAAAATATAGATTTCTTTTTCCACAAGGGTACGCGCTTGTTTGCGTCTTTCGGAACATTTAGACTGCCAGGACCCTTTCCAAATATTACTTCCAAATCCTTGACCATGCCATATACAACATCACCATCACGGCGTGTAGGCTTCGTCCGGATATCTGCCAAACCTTTGAAGTGCTTGCCTCCGTTTCTTACGTGATGCGGTTGGAAGAAACTGACGATGCCCCATGTACACAATCTTGTTACCTATATATGCACTGTCAGTCTTATCTAAACAGTGCGTGCATGCATTGTATCCCTTGTTCGACTGTCCTGAAATGTTACTAAGAGCAGGCCAATCATTGATGGTTACAAACAGCAACGCTCGTAGGGGAAATTCCTCTTGTTTGTACTCATCCCACACACGTACACCTTCGTCAGACCACAACTGTAAAAGTTCGTCAACTAATGGCCTCAGATACACATCAATGTCGTTGCCGGGTTGTTTCGGTCCTTGGATAAGCACTGGCATCATAATATACTTTTGCTTCATGCACAACCAAGGGGGAAGGTTATAGATACATAGAGTCACGGGCCAGGTGCTATGACTGCTGCTCTGCTCCCCAAACGGATTCAAGCCATCTGTACTTAGACCAAACCTTAAGTTCCTTGCGTCAGCTGCAAAATCCCCAAACGCACTGTCGATTTTTCTCCACTGAGACCCATCAGCGGGGTGTCTGAGCATCTCGTCTTCCTTACGGTCTTCTTTGTGCCATCGCAACAACTTGGCATGCTCTTTGTTTCGGAACAAACGTTTCAACCGTGGTATTATAGGAGCATACCACATCACCTTCGCGGGAACCCTCTTCCTGGGGCTCGGCTCGCCCTCAATATCACCTGGGTCATCTCGCGCGATCTTATACCGCAATGCACCGCATATCGGGCATGCATTCAAATTCTCGTACTTCTCACCGCGGTAGAGGATGCAGTCATTGATGCATGCATGTATCTTCTGCACCTCTAATCCTAGAGGGCAGACAATCTTCTTTGCTTCGTACGTGCTGTGGGGCATTTCATTATTCCTCGGAAGATTCTTCTTAAATATTTGTAGCAACTCTTGAAATGCCTTGTCAGATATTCCATTCTTTGCCTTCCACTGCAGCAATTCCAGGGTGGTACCTAGCTTTTTCTGGCCATCTTCACAATTTGGGTACAACGGTTTTTTGTGATCCTCTAACATGCGCTCCAGCTTCGACCACTCGTTTTCAGTTACGCAGTTCATCTGTTCATCACGAATGACCTGACGAAGATCATCATCGTCGGACTGATCAACAATGACCTCATGCTCTTCCCCCATTGTAGTATCACCGTGTTCATCAGAGAACACGGGATAGTTGTCATCATCCTCTTCTTCAGGGTTTTCCATTATAACCCCTCTTTCTCCGTGCTTGGTCCAACAAAAATAATTGGGCATGAAGCCTTGTCGCAACAAGTGGGAGTGTATGGTTCTTACGCTCGGGTAATTCCTGTTATTCCGACATTCATCACATGGACAAATCATAAAACCATTCTTCAGCTTGTTTAACTTAACCACATCGAGAAAACGATGCATGCCATCAATGAACTCGGGACAGCGTCGATCACCGTACATCCATTCTCGGCTCATCTGCATTACATAAATATATCAAAAACCATTACACCAGCTAAATAATGAATAGAGATACGTGACCAAATTAATTTATACAAGTTCATCACATTAAAATCAAAGTAGAGTAGTGCCCAAATGTAATACATAGTTCTCACGAAACATACATCAATCGAAACTAACATACAACTATCTAAAGAATTTAAATCCAACAACAAATGCGATCAGAATCGCAACCAAGGTAACTATTGAACCAACAGCATAATGATACCAAGCCTCTTGACTAATGGCATATTTTCTAATCTTTTTAAGCTTGGCGCGCATTGCATCCATCTTCCTCTCGTGAGCAGCGACGACGTCGGCAAGCTCGACCCCGTGAGCATCAACGATGTCGGCAATCTTCAAGTCCAATTCCATCTTCTCTTCTAGGCATTGGAGACGAAGATCTTCACTTATCTTCAATTTTGCTCTCAAATCGTCGTTTTCTTTTTTAAAATACTCGACAATAGGGTCGGCCGGAATTTCCGGTTCAACTACCTCCTAAATAAAAAATATCTACGTCAAGTTGGTCGGCATGATTGTTATAAACACGAAACAAAATAAATAGTTAAAAAGATATACCACATCCGAATCATAGACCGGACGAGGGCCGAAGGGGACGGATATCAAAACCATGACACTATACATATATAAAAAAACATAAGAAAATTATACAAGAAATAATTATGCATTTAAATCATATAACTAACAATTTTTAAAATAAAAGATAAAAAAAGAGGCTCACCGAGGTGGTGTCGGCGACGGAGCGGCGCGGGCGATCGACGGCGGTGAGGATCAGGGGACGGGACGACACTATATAAAACCATAAATTATACTTCAATTTGAGCTCAAAATGCATATAAAACAAATGAAATCCCTAACTTAGTCATTTCATCAAACACCTTGCAAGCACAACCAAAATCAAACTTGCTAAACTTGCACGAAAATGAGCTAAACTTGAAAAGCCGGAAGAGAAGATGAAGAAGTTGCTAACCCTTGTATAGGGTGCCACCAATCTTGACAAATGTTGGAGAAAAAATGGGTGAACTAGAGCTTGGGAGAGCTTGGGAGAGAGGAAAAATGGGGTTGGGGTCGAGTTGCTCCAAAATGGAGCTGGCTCGGGGTGGAAGATATAGGCAGGACCTTTAGTACCGGTTTTATTTACCAACCGGTACTAAAGGGCCTGCCGTGGGGCCACTGACCGCGGCCTGCGGGGCTGCACCCTTTTAGTACCGGTTGGTATTAACAACCGGTACTAAAAGGTGTCCTTTAGTACCGGTTGTTAACAACCGGTACTATACCAACCGGTACTAAAGGTCCTCGCCGCGGGGCCCTGCTGGCGCCCAAGCACAACCGGTGCTAATGCCCCCTTTAGTACCGGTTTTTGTTGCAACCGGTACTAAAGGGGTGCACCAATGTCTCTGTTTCTACTAGTGTGTATTGTATGGGAAGAGTATTTGTGGTGATTTGTGGGGATTGGGTGTTCGCCAAATCCCCTCCCATCCCCACTCTTCCCATCCCCTAAAATACCTTTGGAGTAAACAAGGCCTAAAGATTTAAACATCACAAAATCTTGCTCAAAATTAATGTGTGTGTCTACATCTGACCCCATGAGCGTTTGTAATACCAAAGCCCGGTGTGGACGCACCCATGAACCACAACAAATTCTTAAGTTTGTCCTGTGTTGTAAACCTAAATGCAGATCTTATTTTTGAGAAATTAACCTCAACCTAGATAGTAGTAGAAACGTAGTACTCTGGAAAAGTACATATTTTGACATGCAACAGCCGATATCCGATAACTTTTGTAGAGCAACGATCTCGGATACTACGGGCACAATTTGCAAAGGATTCCACCTCTCTACTTAGTTTGGCATATAGGCGCATCGCCATATGCGTCGATGATCATCACATCCAGAATGCCCTCACCTTGTTATTCTCTTCGAATCTTGAAAAGAGGTAGGAGCGATCGGGTCGGCGCTTTGTGATTCTGATCTCGCCGCTCTTGCCGTACTTGAGACGGAAAATGGCCAAACGGACCGCGGACTTGTTGTCGACGTGATCTTTCTCCAATATCTCACGTGCCTTCACCTCGACAAGGCAGTAGGTGCTGTCACCCATGTACACAAGGCTGGCACCGACATGCCCGTCGTCGCCCGGGTCGAACAGTCTCTCCCCGCATATCTTCCACGCCGGCGGCTGCGCGGTGCTCCCCTCGGGAGCCGTGACATCGCAAGAGCAGAGGTAGCCATCGGTTGTACTTGTGTGGCCCCAGTGGGAGTAGGTGTGCTTCTTATTGAGCCCGACCCACGCCTCGAGCTCGTCGTCGTAGTGGCCCTCACCGTAGAATGGCAGGTCCCACTCGCCGTGGCTCCGCCACTGGCCACCCCCGGCGTAGGAGAAGGTCTCGGAGGTGCGGGAGAAGTCCTCGGCGCTCGTCTGACCGCCGCGTCCCGTATAGACCAGCTGGCCGTACCGGTCCCGTTTATGGTCCCACCGGCCGACGGAGAGGAAGAGCGTGCCCCGGTCTCCTCCTTCCTCGGCCGGATGCACCAGGCTGGACTCGATGCAGCCGGCACTGAAGGGGAGCATCGACGGGAGTCTGGACCACTTCCAGCGTCCATCTCCATCCAGGCGGTGCATGCCATTGCCAACAACGTCAACTTTTCGGCGAGAAGATACGTTGCGCCGGATATCATCCTCCGTGTTGGCCTCGAACACATACAGTCCGCCCCCAACTTCCGCGGCCAGCGTCCATGGATCACGCAGCAGCGGCGCCGGGAGAGGGGACACGGCAGACACCGCCCCCGTCTTGGTGTCGTACGTGAGGGTGACGCCGTCGTTTTCGGGGCGGCCTAGCGGGCCCGCGGCCATGATCCTGCTGCCGATGGTGGCGAAGTTCCAGTGACCGTGGTTCTTTTCCTGGCGGTGGAGCGGAGCCGGCAGGGGCAGGGGCAGGCCGTGCGCTCCCGAGCCGTCGTCATTGTCGAGATCCAGCTTATGGATGCTGAACCCCTTGGTCCAGTCATCCAGCACCAGGTACAGGTGACGCCTCCTGTAGCTCGGGTGATCGACGTTGTTGGTGAGTGTGTCGTCCTCCGACGACGCGTAGCCCGCGACGTGGTCCAACGTGGGCCGCGGAGACCCAGCTCATGAGCCACGGAACGGCAGTCGTGGCGATGGAGACGGGAGAGGAGAAACGATCGCAGCATCGTGACTGGTCGTGCGTGCGCCGGCCGGATAGCTATACGAGGAAGATCGGGAGGTAGCTAGGGTTGTACTCCGTACATGCCTAGGCATTATCAGATCGATTTTCCCGGACGTACGGGATACATCTCCGTTCTTTTTTTTTTTTTTTAGATTGATACATCTCCGTTCTGTGGCAGAGAGATTCTCTCTAGTCTTTTGGATCGTTGCTTCTGGGCCGTGAAGCGGGAATGAGTAGCACCAAATTGGAGGCTCCTGATGGGCCATGTATTGCGGAAGTTGACAACCTTTTTTGTAGACGGATAGGCATGTAGACGGACGTCCGCTCCGATTAAATTATTTGTCCGTCACGTTCCATATTTACAGATTCTCTTAACAATTCGCTTACCTGATCACTGAACGCAACCACCCTCGTAACCATTCAATCACAGGTTGGTTCTTCTTTTAAATGGAAGCTTGGAGGTGCTCAAGATAGGGGCAATTTTACTTTAGAGCTTCTGCTGACGAAATTTTTTGGCAAGGGGGAAATGGGACGCACTGAATAACCAATAACTTGGTCAGTACCAAAGATGAACATAGACAAATTGATCCAGCCACCAAGCACAAGACACACAAATTAAACGGCATAGAACTATGTTTTTGCATGACTTTGTGCAAATAAGAAAATCATGTGCTCTTCATATTTGCTTGGTTATTTTGTGTTTTCTAAGCTGCAACACAACAGAAAATTATAAATTTCGTAAGTCCAACTTAAGACGAGTTGGTCTATAACATCTGTCTAGTTTTCTGAAAGTTAGATAGCAAATTAAAGCTAACACATATAATTAATGCTCTGAAAACTAAAAGAATTTTACGATGAACCAACGACCTTATAAATATTGCATCAATTTGAAAGAATGTTTGACTTCATTTCCACGACGCCTCGATTACATCCAGAATGCTGGCACCTCATGACGTTGATGAAACCTAGAGAATAGGTAGGAGCGGTCAGGCCGGCGGTCGGTAACTAGGAGCTCGCCTTTCTTGCCGTACTTGAGGCGGAACCTGGCCACACGCATCACACACTTGTTCCCACGGTGGCGCCTCTCTGGTGTAATGTTCTGGACGAGGCAATAGTTGCTACCACCCATGTACACTAGGCTAGCAACGGGCCACAAAGCGTAACGGTCCAACAGCCCTTCTGCGCAGAGTTTCCAGGCAGGCTGCACTGGGCTCCCGTCCAGAGAGGCGACGTCGCACGAGCAGAGGTAGCCATCCGTAGCATGGTAATCTTCCTGATGTATCTTATGGAGCCCGACCCACGCGTCGAGCTCGGTATTGTAGTGTGCTTGTCCATAGAACGGTAGATCCCAGTCACCGTGGTGCCTCCACTCGCCGTTGCTCCCGGTGTCGTAGGAGAATGTCTTGAATGTGCCATTGGGGCTGTCATCTCGGTTGACATAGGGGTCCAGGTCGTCTTCTGTGTAGTTTTGTGTGTCATCTTCACGCCGATCGCGCACGGACACGAACAAGGTGCGCCCTTCTCCCTCTGGATGCACAGCGATTGACTCCAGGGTGTGGACGTTGAAAGGGAGCGGTGTCGGGATGCTGCTCCAGGACCAATGGTCTATGGTTGCCCACCGAAACGCCTGCGTATTTTTCAAGATATGCATACCTCTATCGTACTCCCAGATACCCCTGGAGCTGTGCTCGAACGTGTACAGCCGGTTCCCAGCAGCCGTGGCGCGGGCCCAACCACGATGCAGCGCCGCTGGGAGACGAGGGACGATGGACAGCCCCGCCGCCTCGATGTCGTACACCAGCGTGACATAATCATTATCCTCATTGGATTTTATCCTTCCGGCGGCCACGATCTTGCTGCCCACGGCCGCGAACTTCCACTGAGAATCCCCAGTCGCTTGGCGGTGAACCGGAGCCCGCAGGGTCAAGTCACCACCGTCCGAGCTGTCGTCAAGGTCCAGCTTGTGGATGCTGAAGCCCTTCTTCCAGTCATCCAGCACGACGTACAGATGCTGGCGCCTGTCCTTAGCCTCCGGGCCATCGGCGTCGCTGTCTGTCTCGTCCTCCGACGACGTGTACGAGTAGCCGCGCGCCTCATCCGCGCGGCGGCCGAGCTGAGCCACGGAACGGCGATCGTGGCGACGGAGATGGGAGAGGAGAGAGTGAGGACGAGCGAAGGAGGATCGCAGCATCGTAACTTGAGGTGCAAGCGGCGGCTGTACGAGGAAGATCAGCAGCTAGCTCCTTGTACTAGGGTTGTGCGTGTCTCTCGATGGGATCGATTTTGCTTGCCGATGCATCTCATGTTTTCTGTCTCCGTTGGATCGCAGGCAATCAAAGATGACGTACGATCGAATGTTGCAAACTCTGTTACTTATGGGCCTACAATGCGTAATAAAAAATTTCTAACAATGGCCCATGGAATGTAGTCCGCTTAAAAAAATACTACTTTTGATATAGTAGAAGCTATCCTGAAGATCAGAACCCTCAGACTCCGAGAGGCTCTCGCTCTTGCGTCGCTCCCCAGGCGACGCGGGGGCGACTCCAAGCAACCGCGCCGCCAGCACCCCCCCTCCCCACCGCCGCTCTCCCCCACCGACGCTGCCGCCGGCCCGAGCCACGGTGGCGGCGGACCTCACTCCCAAAGGGGGTGGGGTGGATCAGCACGCGCGGGTGGAGGTCGCCCGGTCTGGGGCCATGGCGGCCGGAGATATGGATCCTGGGCGGCGGCCCAGAACCTCGCCGGTGGGCGTGGACGTCGCGGCGGGTTGGCTGCAGCCTGGATGACTGTGGTGAAGAGGAGTGAGGCGGCGGCATGCGCTCCTGGAGGCAGTCCTGTTCTGGCCGAGCGGGCCCTGATCTGGGCCGAGCGGGCCCCGATCTGGGTTGCGTGGGCCACGACCGATGGAAGGGTGGAAGAAGCTTGCTGGCCGGCGGAGAGTCTCCCGGTCTCCCCTTCGTCGATCTGATTGCCTCGTCTGTGGTGGTGTGGTTCGCCCTCGACCGCTTGTCGTTCCTTGCCGTGGAACTCATCTCTGCGTGGATGCGGGGCTCTCCCGGGTGCCGTTGGGTCCCTTCGCAGCCGGCGGTACGTCACACGAGGCGCGTGTGGAGCTCGGGGAGCCCGGAAGCTCGCCGGCCAGCGGAGTAGGTCTCTGCGACTTCCTCCCCCGACCGTGTACGTGTACGGCCACGTTCCAGCAGGCCTCACTAGTAGGAAAAGGCTTATAGCCACCAGCCTACCGCTGGCGGACGGCATTTCCGTCCGCTAGCGTTACTACCGCTGGCGGGCTAGTTTCGGAGCCCGCCACTGGTTTTGCACGTACCGCTGGCGGGCGCCCACTATGCCCGCCAGCGGTAGTAGCAGGAATTTGCGAGGAGGTGGGACAAACTACCGCTGGCGGGCAGAATCCGTGCCCGCCAGAGGTACTAAACGTACCACTGGCGGACGGTATATAGTGCCCGCCAGCGGTAGTGGCCTCGGCTTAGCCCAAAACCTAGCAAAATACCGCTGGCGGGCACCCCACATCGTCCGCCAGGGGTAACCGTCGCTTTGGAAGTTCAGCAGCCACCGTTTTGATTGTGCTTTGGAAGATGATCAGCCCGCCGGCCATTTTAATTGTGCATTGGAAGATGATCAGCCCGCCGCCGTTTTGATTGTGCATTGGAAGTTGATCAGCAGCCACCGTTTTGATTGTGCATATGCTTTGGAAGATGATCAGCCTGCCATTTTAATTGTGCATTGGAAGATGATCAGCCCGCCGCCGTTTTGATTGTTGCCCGGCCGCCGGCCTCCCTCTCCACCCTATATAAAAGGCCACTAATCCCATGGCATTAAGCACACACAATCTCTCTCTAATCCGTACAAAATCTCTCTCTCTCTAGCCCTCTCTTCTATTCCAATGGAGCCACACGACGACTCGCGCGCGTTCCTCCGTCTCGGTTGTACTACTTGACCAAAGAAGATATGCACTTCAAGGTATGGGTCACCCTCCGTGCATCACGCGTGGAGAGGTGGATCCGCGACGTGAAGAAGTTCTTTCTCGACGCCGCACCGATCAAGTGCGTTGGACTCGACTGCGAGTTCTCCGACCTCTCTCCAGGTCGACAGAGGGATCTTCCATACGAGAAAAGGCAGCGCGCTGCCGTCCTTCAACTCTCGGTGGCGTCCGAGACTCTTGTCTTCCAGATCTGCAAGGCTGATGGGGTGCCGCAGGTCCTCGTTGATTTCTTAGGTGACAAGACCATCAAGTTCTACGGCGTGGCTATCCACAATGACTTGCGGATGTTGCGCTACTACGGAATTGAAATTCCGTCCGCGGTCGACCTCCAGAGGGATAGGCGGAACCCAACCGGCAATCCAACTCCGAGTCTCGTTGCTCTCTCCAATGCTATCATTGGGACAAAACTAGAGAAGAAGAAGAAGAACAACAACAACAAGAAGGACAAGAAGAAGGGCAAGGACGACGACGACGAAGAAGAACTCCGGATTTGCGGATGGGAGAACGTTCCATTAAGCTACGATCAAGTCGAGTATGCCGCTCTTGACGCTCGCCTCGGCTTCGAGATTGCGCGGAAGTGGGATAGTCTACGTGGCTATAATACCAATGGCGATCGTCCTAATGTCGCTGATGAGTAGACTAGCTATATAGTGATGTGTGTGTGCTCCCGTTGTGTCTTCTCTCATGTATTCGGTCAATTCGGCCCATTCGGTTACCTAAAAGTAATGAGCGAAATATTTGGATTCCTATCATTCTTCTGATCGATTCGTACATATTATTTTTGCAAAAAACACGATGTGTGTGTTCTCCCGTTGTGTCTTCTCTCATGTGTGTGTGCGCTTTTTGTGAAGAATGTTTCTGAAACTTTGTCAAAAATCAAGTTTATCATTTTACATAGCAACTAAGTACACATAAAAGGACTTCATGCAAGAGGATATATCTTTTTGAGTGTTTTTTCACTCTATTTGTTTCTTTTACGAAAAACTGTCGATCGAAAACGGCCGCCACCGGGACTATTCACCGAAAGAGGTCAAATTCTCTAAAACTATTGATGTTTCTATGATATAACCACTGGTTGTGTACCTTAATTAAAATGATTATTTTAAAAATTGGAGAGCAAATTATAAAATACTTGTAGTTCAAATTTGGATTAATTTCGGAAAATCAACATAATCATTTAACTAGGAGAAATTAGATAGAAATGAAGAAAAATCCTAATACGGTTGATTATCCATTGTTTAAATAGTACAAAACAAATATAAAATTAACAATGCTTGCATTGCAGAATAATTCAAAGTAGGGAACATTATTTTCCTCACTGTAACAAAAGCAGTATTGATCAAATATGCAAAAGTATTACGCATACATATTTATTTAATCCAGTTACATAGCTGGAGTCCATTTTTATTTAACCCTAATACATCACGAATAATATCAGTAACTTCTGCCAGGTCCTAAGGCGCGGGGTGCATCACGGTCGACGCTCAGCACCCAAAGAGCAGGAACCATCACAGTGTCAATACTCACATGAGAAGGAACCCTATGAAACATCTGCCATCTACTATCATACACCGCTGGCGTATCCAACATATGCATGTAGCGACGGACGTGCTCGTCCTCCTCCTGATACAGCGATGTACCACCTCCTCGGGGGCCGGCTCCCTCTGCACCGATTGTGGCCCATGCGACTTCCACCAAAGATGATCCGGGTCGACGACGTCACCCGGATTCCTCACCAAGCTACGTGTTCCGGAAGATACCACCTCCCAGTGCCAGCCCGGCGGAGCCCAATCCCGGACATTGCCCCTATTGTCCAACAGGGACATCGTCGACGTCGATCCCCAGGATCTGAAAAAATGAGTGCGGAATTTGATCAAACACCTAAGGTGCATGCAACCTAGGTAGGGGAGGTAGGGGAGTGAGAGGGCAGCACCTTGGCATGGGGACGGAGGGGAGGTCCACGGCGGTGTGGAGGATAGTGCGGCGCCGGCGGAGGACACGACGGGCGTTGGGGCAGCGCCGGGCGCGGAGGAGGGCGTCGAGCGGCGCGGACAAGAGCGGCGGCGGCGCGTATCGAGTAGGGGGCAGGCTCAGATCTCCCTGGCCTGGCCTTATATAAGGAAAACATTAAAAAAAAACTAGACCTTACCACTGGCAGACGGCACACGCTGTCCACCAGCGGTAACCCTCGCACGCGGGCCCGTCACACCTTATCCTCACCCGCACGTGGCCGCCCTTATCCACTCGCTCGCGCCTGGCCTCTCTCCCACCCGGCCACCCACCCGCCGCCCCCACCGCCCTCTTTCTCCCACGCGCGCACACGCCCCCGCCCCCACCCGGCCGGCCGTCGTCGACGCCGCCCCCCCACGCCGCCCCCACGCCGAGGTGCTGCCGCTGTCGACGCCGCCCCCGACGCAGCCGCCACGCCGTCCGCCCCGACGCCGCCCCTCCCCCACGCCTGAGGTGCTGCCGCCGTGGACGCCGCCCCCACGCCGCCCTCGACGCAGCCGCCACGCCGTCCGCCCCCACGCCGCCCCTCCCCCGCGCCGAGGTGCTGCCTCCGTCGACGCCGCCCCCGACGTGGTAACCCTCGCACGGAGCCCCGACGCCGCCCCTCCCCGCGCCCGAGATGCTGCCACCGTCGCCTCCCTCCCAATTTCTTTCTTAATTTCTCAATTTTAGTGTAGCAAGAAATTTCGTATATAATTGTGTAGAAATTTTAGTGTGTAAGAAATTTATATTAGGTTAGTGTGTTAGAAATTGTAGGATATAACTGTGTAGCAATTTTAGTGTGTAAGAAATTTATATTAGGTTAGTGTGTTAGAAATTGTAGGATAGAATTGTGTAGCAATTTTAGTGTGTAAGAAATTTATATTAGGTTAGTGTGTTAGTAATTTTCTTAGCTCTGTCGATGCTCTCTGTACTATTTATAGTTGTACAATTTGTCGATGAATTTATGGTGGTGGTTGTGATGAATTTGTGATATGAAATGTGTGCAGGTACCCCTAGAGACCCTTGAGATTGCCGGAATGTTTATAGTTCTGTATTATCTAGAATGCCGATGATTAAAAATGTTGTGACACAATGTGATCCAGGGGCGGGGCTAGTGAGCCTTGTGATATGCACGAGTAGACACATCTCGTGCATCCTACTTGGCTCACTGGCTCCGTCTCTGAAGCCTATGTGCGTCACTTCTAAGTATGAGGCACCATCTCCTTAATATGTGTTCGTTTTTAGAATGCCGATGATTAAAATGTTGTGACCCACTACGTGATACCCTCAAGCTCCGTTGAGCCTTGTGATATGCACAAGTATAAGCTGTGTGCATCCTACTTGGCTCAACGGAGATTTGAGGGTTGCTTGTGTGTGTCCGACCTAAATATGAGGCACAAATCCGAATCATTTCCGTTTGCTTTGGTCTTTCTTATAACTCTTGCTTCATTTGAACTTGTTTCATTTCATCTACTTCTAATTCACATCTTTTTGCACCAAATTCAGGAACAATTTCTATACTTTACATCTTTCTATACTCAAATTTGTTGTGTAACATGCATTTTTATTTGCCACAGAGCATGCCGCCGCGCCGCCGCTCCATGACCGGGTTCATTGGCGTCCATCACCGCCCATCTAGCCGGTGGTCCACGGAGATCACTGATGTATGTAAAATGCATACATGAACTTTACATTTTATTACATGTTATTCCATGTTATTTGCATCATATAAGGGTTATATTCATGATTTATATTGAGTTTTGGGGATAATCAACAACTCCCCATTTTTCTGAATTAACCCTGCGCTGTCAGAAAACCCCTTTTTCTATATTTTGATGTTTCAGGGACCCAAACGACGTCCAAATGACCTGAAACTTTACGGGGATCATTTTTTTGGAAGGAACGAAACGTAGGCGCAAAGGAATCAAAGAAACGGAGACCAGAAGGCCAAAAGGGGTGGGCCCACGCGGTCAGGTGGGGTCCCCCATCCTGGCCCTCGGGCCTCCGCTGCCGTCGATCTTTCTTCCCGAAGCTTCGTCTTGACCTAAAAACGACTATATATAGACCCCCCAGGGCTTTCGCGAAAGGAGCGCCGCCGAAACACAGAAACCACGAAACAGAGATCTGGAGCTGAAGATTGGAGGGGAAAACTCCGGCGGGGCGCTGCCGGTGTGGTCTCCTTCCCCTCCAACAACATCTCCACCGACACCATGATGAAGAGGGAGTAGTCCACCCCTGGACTATGGGTTTGTGGAAGTAACTTATGTATCTCTCCTCTCTATGAGCTTCACTAATTAGTACCGTATGAGCTGCTGAACATGATTACGGTCATCTATGTAATTCCTTTGTGGTGGATCTTTATTATGAGTTAATACATGTTTGAGATTGCAATGGTTTTGTTTCAGTTATGAAAGTAGATGCATATTATGTACCCGTTCTTATTTACTTGTCATGATCAAGCATGTTTATGAGAGCATGTGAGGGGGAACGTGTGCATTAGTTGGAGTAACGGGGGGTGGCTAGTGCAGTGAACGTGACAGATAGTTCTGCGATCCACTTGGGTTTTCTACCTTACTTTGTTGCCTCACTAATGCTACCGGAGAGTGGATGTGACCTTGGCCACTATCTCCATGACTAGATCTAGCATGTTCTTATTTTAACTTCATGTCATTGAACTTATTGCTATGCTCTGATTTATCTTAATTACTAAGGTGTTATGATTTAGTTCGCATCTTGGTGGAGCATAAGAGAGAGAACAACTTATACTTGAGATCTCTATGTTAGGACGTGATGCCCATATTATTAATAACTTGTCAAACCATGTCTTGCCATCTTACATGTTAATTTTAGTGTTCCATTGTCTACCACGTTATCAAGAGAGAGTGCATTTGTGAAACCATGAACCCCGGTCCATTTTTAATCATAAGAAACACCTTTCCAACACTTTTATCACACTTTTGTTTGCTGCCATTATTAAATCCGAAAATACAAAAACACTTTTACATCTTGCATTCATCATAAAAAACCCAAAAATATCATTTATCATTACTACCACATCCTTGCATATTTATTTTACCATCATTGCATATTTACTACTGTTTGCATATTATTTTATTATCATTCTCACACCTTGTGCTTGACAACCACTTGGTGAGGTTGAGGGCACAAAACAATTTATTTTGTTGCAGGTTCTCAAGAGAAGGATAAGGAGATAACACCTGAAATACTGGTTCCCCGAGAGTTCGATATTAAACCCTCGAGTCACCCCTCGTGGGGAAAACTGTCTTCCACTACTACATACACTCTGCACTTGGAGTCTCAACCTAACCCATTTACTTTTCACGCAGGTAACACACGAAGGGCTAGCAACTGTTTTCTGGCGCCGTTGTGGGGTAACTACGTGAAGGGCCATCAAGACGTTTTCTGGCGCCGTTGCCGGGGAACCATAGCTGAAAGGTTTATCCAAGGATCACTCACATCAAGTCAACTTCATCACCAACTTGTGTAACAACCTAAGCTTGGGGAGTTGCACCTACGTGAGCATCATCTTATCCATCTTTACCTACAATCATTTTATTTTGTTTTGTTCTTGTCTTGCATATCATCTTTATATTTCGGTTTGCATATTTATATTCAGTTTTGCATTTTGTGTTGCATTTGTTATTTCGAGTTGCATTAGTGTCATTTTACTTTCAGTTTTGCATAAAAAATTAAAAACACATAAAAACTTGCAATCATGAGTCTTGAAAACAAAAAGAAAGTGAGTCTTCCTTTAAGTTCCATTTCTAGTTTTAAACAACAACCTGGAGAAACATTAAAAGATGCCTGGGTTAGAATTAATAGGATGCACTATGAAGATCCTACACCTTGTGAAGATGAAAAGCTAGATCTTTACTTTTATTATGGAATAGATCCTTGGTATCAAAATGCTTTAGATGGGGCTACAGGTGGAAGTTTTGTCCTGTCAACACCATCCTGTGCGGCCATGACACTTAGAAGAATTTTTGGTAACTTTGTTGGTAGAAAGAAAAAGGTAGAGGATACCACAGTAGCACTTGCTTTGTCTAAAGATAAATTCGAAGCTGGTTTAGAGAAACTACCAAATAAAGAGGATTTTGAACAACTAGCATCTGTTTCTAAAAATATTATTCCTAAGATAAATGATGAATTAGTTAATGTCATGCATAAACTAAGATTATGTGAGAAAGAATTTCTTGAAAAAAATATTAGTCTCAACAGTATTGAGGAAAAGTTGGTTTGTGTTAGTGATTTATTAAGGAAAAACCCATCATTTAAACATGTGAAGGAAGTTCCTATTAAGAAACAAGTTTGGATTAAAAAAGAGAAAAAGTTGAGGAAGTTAAAATGCTTAGTGAAGTTAAGGAACCATTTGTTGATTTAGAGAAGTGTAGCTTGCATGAATTAATTTCTATCTTACAAAAATTTGCAAGTGATCCTTCTGTTAATATTAACCAGGCTGGTTTTGGTTCCTATATTGCTAATCATGTCTTAAAAGAAAAGATTGCTAGGTACAATCAAGAAGCTATGATACCACCTAAGCTTGGGGATATGGATCCCAAGGTACTAGTAACCATTGGAAAAGAGACACACCATGCTATTTGATCTAGGATCTAGTGTCTCTATATTATCTAAAGAACTATATGAAGTCCTTGAACTTAAAAATATTGAGAAATGCTCTATTGAACTTGCACTTGCTGATGATTCCATTAGACATGCTCTAGGAAAAGTAAGTGATGTTATGGTAGAGTTACACATGACTTTTGTGCCTGTTGATTTTCTAATCATGGACATGGGGAATAAAACCTCTAGTCCTATTATTTTGGGAAGACCTTTTCTTCGTACTACAGGTGCCATTATTGATTCAAAGGAAGGGAATGTGAAGTTTCAGTTTCCACACAAGAAGAGCATGGAACACTTCCCAAGGAAGAGGGACACACCAAGGTTCAAGCTCCCTCATGAGCTACGTCCCCTTTGATTATCAAGTAAGTAAGCCTAGCTATATGGCTATAAAGAAAGCGCTTTACGGGAGGCAACCCGGTTGTTTTTGTTTGAGATTTTCTTTGAGTCCTCTTGCTGTAACAAGAGAGTAGTTTGTTAGTTTTGTTTCTGGGATTTTTAATAAAGAACCAAGTTTTACCTATTTTGGGTTTGAAAAGTTGCTATTCATTTTCGGAGAGTTTTCTGCCTGCACGAAGTCTGTGCACGGTTTGATTTTTCATTTTTTATCTGTAACTCCGATTGAGCTGTAATTTGAACTGTAGCTTCAACTTTTCATCCTCTGTATACGTGATTTTTTCAGATTTTTCTGACGAGTTTAAGTAGGGTAGAAAAATGCGTTTTGCTGCTGCTGTTTTTCTGGACAGATTCTGTCTTGATATTGTTTGATGCATTCTTTGAGCTTTTTGCTTGAATCTTTTTGATTCAATTGAGTTTATGAGTAGGCATACAACATTATATACTCTCTGGACATTCATATGAATTTTTCCTAAGGATTTTATGCAGCAAGGAACCTATTTGTTTATCACTACTAATATCACCCCACAGAAAAGAAATGGGAGAAACGGTGTTTTGAAGTTTTTTCACAGGGATTAGAGGAGCTGCACCAAGAGCTATCCAAGGATGGTGAAGACCATAAGCTTGGGGATGTCAAGACAACCCCACTGGACCAACACACTCTCGGTTTGCACACGTCTAACTTCTGTTTTTCGATCAAAGCACTTTATCGTATAAACTTGGAGCGTCTGTTTTTTTTTGCTTTTGTTATTTCGGTTTGTTAATAAGACCACCACTATCATTTATATATGAGAGAGCTACTGGAAGTTTGGGTTGAATTATGTTGGATGCTATTAAATATATTGGGATAGGGATGTTTGAGTTGATTTTAAAAGATACATATAGTTGCATAATTCATGTGCTTTGAATGAATGTTAATTTGCAAGTGTGTTGTCAAGAGCTATCTTTTGCCATGTTTAGATGTTGAATTTTAACTTTACTTGGTTTAACATGGATTGATTAGTTCTATGGACACTTATGCATGCATTTAGATGGTCAACTTTCTCCCTATTGCTAGCCCAAAAATTACAACAAGTAAAAAGCTTGTTTCCCAACACCTTCAACCAAAGTTTTTCCAGTGAGTCCACCATATCTACCTATTAGCTTTATGCTATTCCAAGTATGTTTATCATGTTATATTGTGTTATCTACATTTCTGAATTTAAATGCTTATGTTATTGATTGTCATGGGAAAAATTGGTTAAAAGCTCTCACGAACTTGATGCACAATTTACTTTTATTGCATTTAATAAGCATGAACCATTGTGATTAAAATTATGAAGTTGTGGGCTTGACAATAGTTTTGGTTGGGAGTTAGCCCATATGTGCTGTCACATGGCAAATTGCACTTTATTTAGTTGATGTCATGTACTTTTGTTTATGGATGCCTATCATGGGTGAAATGAATGTGGATACTTAGTAAGTTCAAAGAGTTTGTATAAATGGTTAGAGAAATGCCTGGGCCGCTAATCTAAGCCATGCATCATTCATGGTGGAAATTTACAGCATAACCATAATGTTCATTCAGTGATGCACCTCATAATAAAAAGCTATACCCATAGTAAATAAAAGAGTGCTGAGATTGTTCATTGTCTGTTTGTCTTGTTGTTTTGACATGGGCTTGTTCATGTCAAGGGGCAAGAGGTACCCCAGTGCAGTTCTTGATGATACTATTATTACTTGCAATGACCTTTATTTGAATTTACTTTGTGGACCAAAGTGAGTAACACATGGTGTAGGTACTTGTATTCAAGGGACATGAGACATTCAACCAATACATTGTCAAGCACACCACTCATATTTGCTTTCACTTTAAACATTAATCATTCAAGATGCTATGATAGGGGTAATGAGAGCTCCACACCAATGACTACCACATTGCAAGCATTAACTTAAGTAGAAGTGTTTGGAAGTTAGATGAAACTTATTCATGCTTTACCTCTACTTATTTATCTATCCAAAGTGTCCACCTTTTATATTCAGTTTTCATAAGAAGTACTCTATGACCACCATAGGATGTTTTTACTTTTCATTATGCATACATTTGGTCCATAGTACTTTCTTCTATGTTACACTTTGTGAATTTATCATTGAACATCTTTACATTGAGTATTTGATATCACTTCATAATTTATCTTGCATATTGTTATTCCTTTGAAGAATGAATCATTTGACTCTATGTAGCAATAGTAATCACCTTTGATATCCATTGATAGTATTAAAATGCAAAGTCCATGTTAGTTTTATCACCTTCATACTCGGGACGAGCATGGGTTAAGCTTGGGGATGTTGATGCATGTAAAATGCATACATGAACTTTACATTTTATTACATGTTATTCCATGTTATTTGCATCATATAAGGGTTATATTCATGATTTATATTGAGTTTTGGGGATAATTAACAACTCCCCATTTTTCTGGAATTAACCCTGCGCTGTCAGAAAACCCCTTTTTCTATATTTTGATGTTTCAGGGACCCAAACGACGTCCAAATGACCTGAAACTTTACGGGGATCATTTTTTTGGAAGGAACGAAACGTAGGCGCAAAGGAATCGAAAAAACGGAGACCAGAAGGCCAAAAGGGGTGGGCCCACGCGGCCAGATTCCCTGACCGCGTGGGGTCCCCCATCCTGGCCCTCGGGCCTCCGCTGCCGTCGATCTTTCTTCCCGAAGCTTCGTCTTGACCTAAAAACGACTATATATAGACCCCCCAGGGCTTTCGCGAAAGGGAGCGCCGCAGAAACACAGAAACCACGAAACAGAGATCTGGAGCTGAAGATTGGAGGGGGAAAACTCCGGCGGGGCGCTGCCGGTGTGGTCTCCTTCCCCTCCAACAACATCTCCACCGACACCATGATGAAGAGGGAGTAGTCCACCCCTGGACTATGGGTTTGTGGAAGTAACTTATGTATCTCTCCTCTCTATGAGCTTCACTAATTAGTACCGTATGAGCTGCTGAACATGATTACGGTCATCTATTGCTATACTCTGATTTATCTTAATTACTAAGATGTTATGATTTAGTTCGCATCTTGGTGGAGCATAAGAGAGAGAGAACAACTTATACTTGAGATCTCTATGTTAGGACGTGATGCCCATATTATTAATAACATGTCAAACCATATTTTGCCATCTTACATGTTAATTTTAGTGTTCCATTGTCTACCACGTTATCAAGAGAGAGTGCATTTGTGAAACCATGAACCCCGGTCCATTTTTAATCATAAGAAACACCTTTCCAACACTTTTATCGCCACTTTTGTTTGCTGCCATTATTAAATCCGAAAATACAAAAACACTTTTACATCTTGCATTCATCATAAAAAACCCAAAAATATCATTTATCATTACTACCACCATCCTTGCATATTTATTTACCATCATTGCATATTTACTTATTGTTTTCATTGCATATTATTTTATTATCATTCTCACACCTTGTGCTTGACAACCACTTGGTGAGATTGAGGGCACAAAACAATTTATTTTGTTGCAGGTTCTCAAGAGAAGGATAAGGAGATAACACCTGAAATACTGGTTCCCCGACAGTTCGATATTAAACCCTCGAGTCACCCCTCGTGGGGAAAACTGTCTTCCACTACTATATACACTCTGCACTTGGAGTCTCAACCTAACCCATTTACTTTTCACGCAGGTAATCACACGAAGGGGCTAGCAACTGTTTTCTGGCGTCATTGTGGGGGAACTACGTTAAGGACCTTCGACATGGCGGAGCTCGCCGAGCGCGCGTTCGGCGCGGCAGCCCGGAGGTTTGGACGGCCGCGTTCTGAGCTCAACTTCCCTGACGTTAAGGACCGAGAGGAGGCTGAGTTCCTTGCGCCGCCGATGGAGATCGTCGACGTAGACGAGGCGCGGCGTAACTGCCGCCAGGGGATAGCTCACCGCGCTGCTGAGATCGACGAGTGGCGGATGGACGCGCTGCGCCGCGCCGCGCACGTCCCGATCTGGTGCAGGCGGAGCTGGAGTTCTACGCCTCGAGGAACAAGAAGAGCCAGGCGAGCTCCGACGTCGCTGGACCCTCCAGTGCAGCGCCGCCGTGCCAGAAGACCGGCGACGATTCAGATTCGAGCTTCTGGGATGATAGCTCGGACTCATCGTCCGACTTAAGTTCATGCTGGGGACCTTGAGTAGTTTTAGGTTAATTTCAAGTTAGCTTAAGTGATGAACTAACACATGTTGTTTAGCTTATCGAAGTTTAGCTTAAGTTCATGTTGTTTTAGATTTGTAATGCATGTGTGATGAACTAATGAATCTGTGTATGACACTTTGATCATTTGTATGTGGTCGTCTATATTTCTGTTGTTTATTTGGCGCTTGTACTTGAATTTACTGTATTTATACTGTATATATTTCTGGAATACGATTTTCTAGAAAAAAATAATTCTCAGAAAATGTACCGCTAGCGGCCGTGGTGGCTTACCGCTGGCGGACGCTTGCCAGCCAGCGCTGTGTCATATACCGCTGGCGGGCGCTAGGGATGCCCGCCAGCGGTAACCAGCCTTACCGCTGGCGGACGGCCGCCCGCCAGCGGTAATTATTACCACTGGCGTAATGATCGCTGGCGGGCGCCCGCCCGCCAGCGGTAGGCCTTTTCCTACTAGTGTCTTTGCCTGCTTTCTTCGGCTGTGGCAGCCGTGGGTACCTCTCCGTGGAGCTCAGTCCCGCTCGGGTGCGGTGCTCGCCTAGATCCCTAGCTGGTCGGCTGGCGATCTGGAGAATTGGAGGTTGTTCTCCATTTTAGCTTGTGCTAATGGTGTGTTCAGCGGTGGCTTGAGCACCATGTCTCCCAGAGTGTTTGATCGGAAGCAATGCCGGAAACTCCATCCTCCTGTGTCCTCGTGGTGGCTTCTTGCATTGGTATCTCGGGTTTCGGTGAAAACCGTGCAAGACTGCGGCCATTGCCGGTGACGACGTCACCTCCGGGTGCCCTTCCTGAAGGCGTCACCTTGAAGCCCTTACCTTGTTTGCTGGGTCACCCATCCACCTCAACCTGTGCTCCAGTGGTTCTCGGTTAGGTCGAGTCTTTGGTGGGAGGGCTGGATGTTGGCGAAAGCTCTGTAGGTCCTTGGATTCTACCAGCGACGACGACGCTTATGAGCGCCGTGTTCCTTCTTGGAGGCGTCGTTTGATCCCCTCCTTTGGACTCTCGGGACTGAGTCCCCTGTGGGTGGCAATGTTGGCGCGATTGAGGCTCTTTGGAGTTGATTATTTCATCATTGCTTCCGTGCAACAGAAGACGACGTGCTCCTTCAACTGGACCAAGCTTTAGACTTTTCTAGTTTTGCTTGTTTCCCTTATCTTTTGAAGTCTTGTGTTGTGTGTGTTCTTGTTCGGTTGTTGGCATTGCCAACGTGTGTTTATAAGTTGTAACTCTTAGCCGGTTGTTGGCTTCGTTAATTCAAAACTGGGCTCTTCTCGAGCCTTCCGTCTAAAAAGATCAGAACCTCACCATGCTTAGAGCAAGATTTTTTTTGCCTGGAACCCAGAAATTTCACAGGCCGGATCAGTGCGTACGATTTAGCGGTATGAACACTTAACTTGATCCACAAATTTTCCGCCTGCTACTCACCCTTTCTCTCTTGACGAAACAAGTTAACAACCCCCTCTTCTCCACAAACATTCTGACGCCAAGGAATCCAAGATAATTTATATCCAATTAAACCAGATCGTGGGCAGCTACATCCAAATAAATTACATACAATTAACTCCCATCTAATTCACAATTACATCCAATTAAACCACCTATTCATCTAGCTAGTTACATCCATTAGCAGATAGAAAAATGAAGAAGCTAGACTCATCTATTCATCTAGCTGGTTACATGTAGCTTCGTATCAGCTGGAATAGGAAAATCACATCCTGGTATTCATAAAAGTGTAAAATTGCCCCCTAATACTAGAAGTATGAAAAACAATAGCTGATTATATCCATTGACATTGACAAAAAAGAATCTAGCTTCATCTAATTGTTTACATCTAGCGTGCATCAGGTAAAGGGGGAAACATCCTGGTGTATATTTGTGTTGTGAGTTCAATGAGTTATAATATGAGTTGCAACCCATCTCATGCTGACATTGTTTTGGAAAGATGCGTGTTTTTACTGTGTAGTTCGTTTTTAATCATCCCATACTGCAGTGGCAGATATAGCTAGGATTTAAAGGTTGGGGGTGCCAGACTCAATAATCGTAGTTTAAATATCATGTATAAGTATTTGTAGCACATGTAATACACATAGAAATAGAAAAATTGGCACTAGATTAAAAAAATCTGCATCATTTAGGGGGTGCCATGGCACCCATGGAACACCCATTGGATCCGCCCTACTGACAGGATGAGATAACTTTGTATTTTTCTTGAATGCATTTCAAAATGGCAGCCAAGCACCATTATGTAACTCGTTTTAGTTTAGAAATCCATGAGGCTGCCAAACATAAAATTTTGATATTGAAATCTCAGTTCAACCAAATGAAATCATGTTTGAAGTTTCACTTCTCGAAAGATGCCAAACGAGCTCTTAGTTTCTTACCAACAAGTCCAATTCCTTGATCACATTCACATCCAGAATGCCCTCACCTTGCTATTCTCATCAAATCTAGAAAAGAGGTAGGAGCGGTCAGGTCGGCGCTTAGTGATTCTGAGCTCGCCACTCCTGCCGTACATCAGACGGAAAATGGCCAAACGGATCGCAGACTTGTTACCGACGAGCATCTTCTTGAATTTCTCGAGGGCCTCGACCTCAAAAAGGCAGTAGGTGTTGTCACCCATGTACACGAGAGTAGCGCCGACATGCCCGGCATTGCTCGGGTCGAACAATCTCTCCCCGCATAGCTTCAAGTCCGGGCGATGCACGGTGCTCCCCTCGGGAGACGTGACGTCGCAAGAGCAGAGGTAGCCATCCGTCTGGTGGGTCATGTCCCCGTCGTGGTACCAGGTGCTAGCGGGACGATGTATCTTGTGGAGCCCAACCCATGCGTCAAGCTCCCCGTCGTAGTGGCCCTCGCCACAAAACGGCAGGTCCCACTCGCCGTGGCGCCGCCACTCACCGCTCCCCGTGTAGGAGAAGGTGTCGGAGGTGCGGGAGTCCTCCGCGCTCGGATGACCTCATATCGTCCGGTCCGGGTCGCCCTTGACCCACGTGCCGACGGAGAGGAACAGCGTGCCCCGGCCTCCTTTCTCCTCCGGGTGCACCACACCGGACTCGATGTCGCCGACATAGAAGGGAAGCATTGACGGGATTTTCCCCCAAGTCCAGTGATGTCTGTATTGATATTCGGGGCCGTCGAGGCGGTGCATGGCACTGCCACCGTGTAGCGAGTTGGCCTCCAACACGTTGAGCCCGTTCCCATCTGCCATGGCTAGCGTCCAGGGACCGCGCAGCGCCGCCGGGAGACCGGGCACGACGGACACCGCCGCCGTCTCGATGTCGTACATGAGGGTGATGGCGTCCTCATCTGCGTCTAGCGCTCCGGCGGCGACGATCTTACTGCCCATGGCCGCGAAGTTCCAGTGACAGAGACCGTGCTTCTTCTCCTGGCGGTGGACCGGAGCCGTCAAGGGCAGGTCGCCGCCCTCCGAACCGTCCTCCTTTTCAAGATCCAGCTTGTGGATGCTGAACCCCTTCTTCCGGTCATCCAGCACAAGGTACAGGTGACGCCTCCTGTAACACCGGTGATCGACGTCGTCGGTGTCCGTGTCGTCCTCCGACGACGTGGTCAAACACGCACGGCGACCCAGCTGAGCCACGGGACGGCACCACTCCTGCTCTTGGCCACGGAGACGCGAGAGGACAGGTTGAGCACGAATTGAATGACAAACGATCGCAGCATCTTGGCTGCCGTGGGCGCACGCGCCGGCTGATGCTGATCTGAGGTCTGAGCTACTACTAGGGTTAGGATTTTGATGAGCTCGATTTTCCCGGCTGAATTGCGGTAACGATCATCCGTTGGATTCTTCGTGATCCAGGATTTGTCGTACGACTGCAGAGCCGTCTCGCTTCTGGGTCTGCGTGGGCCAAGCTTGGGGCTCGTGCCGGGCCAAGTGTTATGGACTGAACTGGACCGAACACGGTACAGCATGCCTACTTGTTGCAACAAAAGTAGACAGCCCCCAACGTGAGCGGTGTTTTGTAACTCGAGCAATATGTAGCTGGTTTTTTTAAAATTTCAAAATTACATTTTTAAGTTTTCAAAAATTCGGAAAAAATCACAGATTTAGATAGTAATATGCTTTAAAAGTATGCAAATTTTCAGGTCTAAATTCTTTGTATTTTAGACCGTACAAAAATTACAAATGGGTGAATCTGGGTGGTGAAGATTGTTTCAGAAATTTGAATTTTTGCAAGTTTTATCTTTTTTCTGTAGCCAAGAATAATACGAATTTTGGATTGAAAATTTGCGCACTGATAGATCTCGATATTATCTACATGCAGGATTTTTGTTTCGAATTTTTTGACACTCAAAAATACCGATTTTGAATTTTGAAAAAAAAGCTATATGTAGCTCGAGCTACGTTAGCACTTTCCGGCCCCCAACGCTGTATGTCGCCTATAGCAAGCAATGAAGCAACCCCGCAATGGTCGCCTGCCTGCTTGCCCGGCTGAGCTGGCTCAATCAACTCTTGTTTTGTCTTTCCTTTTTATTTTCTTATTTCTTTATTTTCTGTTCACCTAATTTTTTTTTAAAATGTTTTCAAATACATGTTTATTCTTTTTTGTTTCGTTCTATTATTCCTTAATAATATTTTAGTGTTAAGTATATGAATTTTTAATTTGAGATTTGTGAACGCTTATGTTTGGAACTCGTGAACATTTCATATTTAAAAGATAAAATTTATTGCAAAGTACATGAATTTATTTTTATAATAAAAGAACACTTTCAAGGAACACATGATGATTTATTAAAATACACAATTTTTTATTTGTGAATATTTTCTATTTTGCCATGGATTTTTCATTTCAAGATTTTTCTTAAAGTTACATGAATAAATATTTTGAAATATGTGAGCATTTTTCCGTATGTGAACATCCTTCTTTAAACAGACGAACATTTTGTATTATTTTCATTTGACTTACCTAATACCCAGTGCCCAGAGCCAGTTTCTACATGTTTTCGCTTCGCCAAAAATAACTATTTACAGAGGCCAATAAATACGGCTAAATACCAAACTTTTGATTCTTCGGGGCGAAGCCAGCTGACCAACCCAGTAGAGTGGTGTCCCCACCTCGGGCCTCCACTCACCGCCTCCCACCGACTATATAATCCCTATGACCTAAAACTTACGAGAGCGGAGTTAGTTTTCGGGGATTATACACATAGCGGCCCCTCCACGACGGACACCCACACCGTCTCGGTGTCGTACTGGAGGGTGGTGGCGTCCTCATCAGGGTCTAGCGAGCCGGCCCAACGATCTTGCTGCCGACGGTAGCAAAGTTCCATTAATACAGTCCTCGTGGTGGACCGGAGCCGGCAGGGGCAGGTCCCTGACGCCTTGAGAGCCGTCGTCGCTCAAATCTATCTTGTGGATACTGAGTCCCTTCTTCCAGTCGTCCAGCAGTAGATACAAGTGAACGCCTCCTGTAGTTGTAGCTGGGGTGATCGACGTCCACCGATGACGGGTAGCCCGTGACTTGGTCCAACATGCGCCTCGCCGACCACGGAATGGCAGTCGTGGCGATGGAGACGGGTGAAGATTTAAATGATCGAAGCTTTGGGACTTATCGTGCGTATGCCGTGGGACGTGGTGGTTGATAGCTAGCTAGGGTTGTGCACACAGATCGGACGGCATCCATCTCCGTTCTGCGGCAGAGACCAGAGAGATCTTGTGTAGCAGTCTGTTGTATCGTTGCAAACCGGGCATAGAACTATGCTTTTTTTGCATGACTTATGCAACACCGCAGATAATTATAAATTTCATAAGTGCAACTTAAGGCATGGTTCAGAAAAAATAGGTGCAACGTAAGGCGTGTTCATCTAAAATCCCAGTGTACTCTTCTTAAAAATGAGACAGAAAATTAAAGCTATGACATAATAATAATAATAATGCTCTGAAAATTAAACACATTTTACAATGAAACAAACGACCTTTTGCTCAAATAAAAAAATGAAACCAACGACCTTATAAATATGGCATCAATTTGCAAGGATGTTTGGCTTCATATCCACCATGGCTCGATCACATCCAGAATGCTCGCACCTCATAATGTTCACGAAGCCCAGAGAAGAGGTAGGAGCGGTCGGGCCAGCGGTCGGTAACTAGGAGCTCGCCTTTCTTGCCGTACTTGAGGAGGAACCTGGCCACGCGGATCGTAGACTTGTTGTCAACATTCCCGCAGCGCCTCTCGGGCGCCATTATCTCGACGAAGCAATAGTTGCTACCACCCATGGACACGAGGCTAACAAGAGGGCACCACGTGTACCCGTCCAAGAGCCCTTCCGCAGAGAGTTTCTAGGCAGGCTGCACGGGGCTCCCGTCCGGAGACGCGACGTCACACGAGCAGAGGTAGCCATCGGTAGCATGGTGATCGTATTGCTCATATACCTTATTAAGCCCGATCCACGCGTCGAGCTCGGCATCGTAGTGGGCTTGTCCATAGAACGGTAGATCCCAGTCACCATGTCGTCTCCACTCGCCGGTTCTGGTGTCGTAGGAGAACGTCCCGTATGTCCCAATGGAGCTGTCGTTTTTGCTCACTCTGTCGATAGAGTTGTCCATGTCGTCTTCTTTGTGTTCTTCTATGTCGTCTTGAGTGTCTTCCACGGCGCTGCTCCGCTCTCCCATGGACACGAACAAGGTGTGTCCCTCCGGGTGCATGGCGGTTGACTCGACGGCATGGACGTTGAAAGGGAGCGGTGTCCGGATGCTGCTCCAGGACCAGTGGTCTGCGGTTCCCCACCAGAAGGCCTTGTTGCCGTACTTGTCATCTGCAGGTACCGGCGCATCTTCCAAGATATGCATACCTCCATCGTAGTTCCCACATATCTTCGACTTATGCTCGAACGCGTACAGCCTGTTCCCGGCAGCCGTGGTGAGAGCCCAACAACCATGATGCAGCGCCGTTGGGAGACCAGGAACAATGGACAGCCCGGCCAACTCGGTGTCGTACACGAGAGTGACATAGTCATTTTTCTTGGAATTTAGCCTCCCAGCAGCGATGATCTTGCTGCCCACGGCCCCGAAGTTCCACATGCCATCCCCCGCGGCCTGGCGGTGGACCGGAGGCCGCTGGGTCAAGTCGCCGCCGTCGACCGAGCCGTCGTCCAGGTCCAGCTTGTGGATGCTGAACCCCTTCTTCCAGTCCTCCAGTACCACGTACAGATGCTGCCGCGTGTGCCTGATTTCGGCCGGGCGATCGACGTCGCTGTCCGTTGTCTCGTCCTCCGACGAGGTGTAGCTCCGCGAGATGAGATGATCTGCGCGGTGGCCCAGCTGACGAGCCACGGGACGGCCCTCGTGGCGACGGAGATGGGAGAGCAGAGGGCGAGGACGGGCGAGCAAGGATCGCAACATCGTCGCACGCGCCGCCCGGGACAGATTAAGTATTGGCGTATCGCTAGGGTAGGATCGTTAGCGGGAACCTAAATGCCGCCCGTTAGCGTCCCGGAATTCCGGGGCGCCTACACGATTCGCTCGCGCGAGCGTTACTGGGCCGGCCCGTTAACACTCCTCGCCCGTCTAAAAATAGGATTTAAATAAGCACCGGTAGGATTCGAACACATGACCTGTTCGCGCAGGTAAGTGATACCGAACCAGTACGCAACGCTCGACTTTATATTCAAGTATCATTATTCCTCATTATAGTTGTTTCCAGTTTTGGTTTTTTGGTTTTTTTTTCTGTTTTTTTTTGTTTCCCGTTTTCTTCCTTCTTTTTTCAGTTTTCTTTCTCCGTTTCCTTTTTTGTTTTCCGTTTTCCTTTTTTTGTTTCTTTCCACGTTTTGTTTTTATGTTTACTTTTTTGGTTTTATTTTGGTTTTCCGTTTTTCTGTTTCACTTTTTCCTTTTTATGTTTTATTTTTCGCTTACTTTGAAAATGTTTCATTTCTTTGCAAATAGTTATTTTTTTAAAATGGTTCTGAACTAAAAAATGATTTCTTTTTTGGAATATGGTTTCAAACCGAAAAAATGGTTCCAAATTTAAAAAAGGATTCCGATTTTTGAAAATGGTTCATTTTTTGCGGAAATAATTATTTAAGAAATAGTTATGATTTTTCGAAAATATTTTTTTATAATTAGTTCCGAACCAAAAAAATTCCATTTCTAGAATATGGTTCCCAACCAGCAAAAGGTTTCAATTTTTTAAAATGGTTCCGAATTTTTGAAAATGGTTCCTTTTTTAAATGGTTCCGAACCCAAAAAATGTTCCATTTTTTTGAAAATATTCTGAACCGAAAAAATGGTTCCTTTTTGAAAATGGTTCCGAACCGAAAAAAGGTTCCGATTTTTGAAATGGATCCTTTTTGAAAATGGTTCTGAAGTTCTTTCTTTTAAATGGTTCCAAACAAAA